>JBAIZL010000004.1:248827272-249427272 GCA_036971475.1 Prosapia bicincta
GCAAATTTTTTTTCATTCAATTTCTATAGAATACCTATATTAACATTATATTTATATAAACTTTATTATTATTTATATTATTAAACTATATTATATATTACTATATTTATTAAACTTTCAAAAATGTAAAATATATCCATGAGAGTAATATTTTATTTTATTTTTCGTAGACGGTAATTCATCCATCTATTATAACAAAAAATTTGAGTAAATGTAAAACATATTGGGTCTACGTATATGTAACAAATTTAAAACGGGTCATATATATTTTTTTATAATTTAGGAACACCGAAATTTTGTATGACTAAAGTAATGCATAGGGCATTAGAAGATATATGTTTAAATATGTATTCTTGAAACAAAAAATACTCGCATTCAATTTGAAAATACTATATCTTATAGATATGAAATACAAGCATATAGACTTTTAAGTAAAGATATATACATATTAGGTTTGGTAAAAAAATACAGATTAAATGGGTATCGGCAAGTGAGCGGAAAACCGACTAAAAGATTTGAATTACACTGATTGAAATGAATAAATTCATTAATGAATGTATATATCATTGTATTGTAATTGGCGATGAATGAATGCGGAAAATTTTAGCTAAGTTCAAATTTAATTTATACTCAAGGTTATAGCGTTTTCCTGCGGTTTTGTATTGTCATCGATAGTATATCCATGAGCCAAATTGCAAACTCCCAGCTTGTAGCAAAGTTGGTAAAAAATGTATTTGCAATTTTTGTAATATCAGCGAGCCAGATGCCATCGATATTGCAAAAACGTATATACCTCGTGTTGTACCACGTCCTGAAGAATACGGGAAAATAATAAGACCGAAGAAATGAAAGGACACAATTTATCTTACTTTACAAACACACACGAAATATTTCTAATAAAACAGATACTACTTTGCAGCACAGCAACAAAGTATCTGGTTAGGATTTTATTTTTAAAAAATAGTTTACTACCAACGTAAATAGTTAAATTAAATACGCGTTAAATGAAACATTACCATCTTTTCCCGCTCGGCGATGCAAAAATGAATAACAATCTGGAGGCCAGGTCATTAGTCTCAACAACTTCATTCGTTTTTGTAATACCAAAATATATCCAATAATATAATACCTTTGGAACATTATCATGCAATACAACGTAGTGATCGGTTTTATAACACCCTTGATTTTGTAATGTTTTGGTGTGTATGGTAGAGTAAGGTTTGTTTTATTTTTTTTACCGACAAGCTTTATTATTGTTTCAATGTTCTGAGTATTTTCTACAGCACTAAGTATATATTTCATTGCTTTCATGTTTCTGAAGATTCTCTACATCACCAAATATATATATATATATTTCATTGCTTTCATGTTTCTGAAGATTCTCTACATCACCAAATATATATATTTTTCATTGCTTTCATGTTTCTGAAGATTCTCTACATCACCAAATATATATATTTTTCATTGCTTTCATGTTTCTGAAGATTCTCTACATCACCAAATATATATATTTTTCATTGCTTTCATGTTTCTGAAGATTCTCTACAACACCAAATATATATATTTTTCATTGCTTTCATGTTTCTGAAGATTCTCTACATCACCAAATATATATATTTTTCATTGCTTTCATGTTTCTGAAGACTCTCTACATCACCAAATATATATATTTTTCATTGCTTTCATGTTTCTGAAGACTCTCTACATCACCAAATATATATAATTTTCATTGCTTTCATGTTTCTGAAGATTCTCTACATCACCAAATATATATATTTTTCATTGCTTTCATGTTTCTGAAGATTCTTTACATCACCAAATATATATATTTTTCATTGCTTTCATGTTTCTGAAGATTCTCTACATCACCAAATATATATATTTTTCATTGCTTTCATGTTTCTGAAGATTCTCTACAACACCAAATATATATATAATTTTCATTGCTTTCATGTTTCTGAAGATTCTCTACATCACCAAATATATATATTTTTCATTGCTTTCATGTTTCTGAAGATTCTCTACAACACCAAATATATATATAATTTTCATTGCTTTCATGTTTCTGAAGATTCTCTACAACACCAAATATATATATAATTTTCATTGCTTTCATGTTTCTGAAGATTCTCTACATCACCAAATATATATATTTTTTCAAACCTGATGCCTCTAGCTAACGGATACTACGTTTATTTTGAGCGAAATTATAGCCCACAGATAGATATCCCACAAGTGTTAAATAAAAGCGTATATAAAGCAACAAAACCTCAATTTTTAGATACAATCTGAAACAACCAATAAGATTGTTTATTATCAAATGAGAAATAATTTGATTCGATTTCGTTTAATTGAATCCAATTCTCTGTTTGCATATCCTACTCCTAATTCAGCCTTTACAAGACATTCTAAAACATCGGTAAATAAAATTTATTTAATTAATTAAAAGAGAAGATGAGAGAAGTGGGAACAGCGCAGCGGTCTTGGGACGTCGCTAAACGAAACAGCCGAAGGTTTATAGACAGTCAGCTCCGGCTACAATTTGCTAAGCCGGCCAGTTTTAATGAGCCTTCCGTTTAATGCCTGTGAAATGAGTCGGCTTATGTTTATGGCCGTCATAAAAAGTGCAACAGCAGTGAGTGCACGCTTGTCTTTTAATTGTAGTTTATTTAAACACCATGTTGTGGCTCATTATTTTGCATTTACAACTTGTATATTATACCGCTAGTGTGTTATTCTCTTTTTTTGTAGCTGTGTTTTATTAGATTGCCGTGCTAATACTAGCGCGGCCGTATTTTTAATCTCGTTTTCTTTTAGCACGATTTGTTCGCAACGGATAGTTCGCCTTCGCGTACACGTGAAAATTCCCAGGTCGATATAAAAGTCTGACAACTGTTTCCATTACGCTCGTACAAGGCGCGTTTGCTTTATTTTCTTGTAATACAAATTCTTATTTTTCGTTCCTAGATTTATCTACAACTACTGTTTAATCGAACACGCCAGTTTCGAGAAATAATGACTCTGCTGAATGATCTTAGCAGGGAGGGAAAACGGGTCCCTTTCTACTATGGAATAGAAGGAAATGAAGCGGCTGACAGAATAGCCAATCAAGCAGCGGGAGTAGGTTCCAGTCTTTTCCAACAATATTCCATCGAGAACTGTAGGAGAGCTGCCCATTCATTTTTGCGGGATAAATGAATCCATATTTGTGCAGCGGGACCAAAAGGAAGAAGCCTATATCCCATACCGAAGAGACCAAATGACCTAGAAATGTAACGCTGTGTGGCTAGATCTGTCGCCATATTAGCAGCAACAGCAAGTATGGGACATGTCTTAAACCTATCTTTATTGATTCAACCTGAGTGTGCTTACAGCTCTGCTTGCGATGTGTAACTCAGGAGAAGACCCTGGAGCATATCCTGTTCATTTCGTATAATTCTTCTTACAAAGGGGTGTAACGCGTAAGCATCATTTTGTGACTCCGTTAAAGAGTAGCTCTTCTGATACGCTACCTACCATTTACGAGATTACATGATTATCGGTTCTACTAAGAAGGTTTATGACCCTCCCTACCTATATTGACAATCGCTTACTAGCCTACGTTGGTGATAACAGCATTAGAGGCAGATAAACTAAACACTACAGACTCTACAAACGTTTATAATATTGTATTATCACTTAACCACTTATCTCTCGACTCGGAAACATAAAGCAGGATATATTCTGAAATTAATGAACACCCCCCTCGGTAATTACACGCCTCTTACCAAGGACATGCGTCATTATGTGACGTATTACAATAACGCGCGCTCACGCGTGTGTGAGTTAATGCAATGCAGATTAATAATAACAGCTCGACACGACTAATTAAATAGCCTAACAGAAAGTAATGGGACGGTAACGAGCAAAAAGAGCGAGCGAGCGAGCAATGGTTTATTTAGAATCCGCATGTCGACATAGCTTCACGCCCACCTTCTCGGCAGATGAGACATTCTCGGCATGCCACACTGCGCTGTACCACGTTTTCCATGACAAATCGCCGGGCATTTCTCACACATATTGCAAGCGACGCTATGTTAACCCCTCCCCTTCCATGCTCTTGGATTAATTCGTATTTAAGAAACGCGCAATATTTAGCCAATTTAAACAGCTCTTATAAAACCTTTACACAACTCATTTTTACAACATAAAGTACTTGAACGTTAACCGCCTTAGAAAACATTACCACCGATATGGCTTCTACAGACGGTAATAATGAATTTTACATACGTGGTATATACAGGCGTAATTAAACCGCGCCATAACCTCTCGGGAAACATAAAAATATATTATAAATGCATGCCAGTTTAGAATATATGCTTTCCCTTACGTGCCTAAAAAAACATTGGGTCCTTATATGTAAAGGATACATCCATTCTGGTAAGAGCCTAAAAAAAACATATCGTGCCTCATTATAAGAAATTCAACCGCTTCGTTACGTACCTACAAAAATATATTGTGCCTTGTTACAACGGGTTTTAACCAGCTTCGTTACGTGCCTACAAAAACATATTGTGACTTGTTATAACGAGTAATAACCAGTTTCGTTACGTGCCTACAAAACATATTGTGCCTTGTTATAACGAGTTATAACCAGTTTCGTTACGTGCCTACAAAACATATTGTGCCTTGTTATAACGAGTTATAACCAGTTTCGTTACATGCCTACAAAAACATATTGTGCCTTGTTATAACGAGTTATAACCAGTTTCGTTACGTGCCTACAAAAACATATTGTGCCTTGTTATAACGAGTTATAACCAGTTTCGTTACGTGCCTGCAAAAACATATTGTGCCTTGTTATAACCAGTTTCGTTAAGTGCCTACAAAACATATTGTGCCTTGTTATAACGAGTTATAACCAGTTTCGTTACGTGCCTACAAAACATATTGTGCCTTGTTATAACGAGTTATAACCAGTTTCGTTACGTGCCTACAAAAACATATTGTGCCTTGTTATAACGAGTTATAACCAGTTTCGTTACGTGCCTACAAAAACATATTGCGCCTTGTTATAACGAGTTATAACCAGTTTTGTTACATGCCTACAAAAACATATTGTGCCTTGTTATAACGAGTTATAACCAGTTTCGTTAAGTGCCTGCAAAAACATATTGTGCCTTGTTATAACCAGTTTCGTTACGTGCCTACAAAACATATTGTGCCTTGTTATAACCAGTTTCGTTACGTGCCTGCAAAAACATATTGTGCCTTGTTATAACCAGTTTCGTTACGTGCCTAAAAAACATATTGTGCCTTGTTATAACGAGTTATAACCAGTTTCGTTACGTGCCTACAAAAACATATTGTGCCTTGTTATAACGAGTTATAACCAGTTTCGTTACGTGCCTGCAAAAACATATTGTGCCTTGTTATAACCAGTTTCGTTACGTGCCTACAAAACATATTGTGCCTTGTTATAACGAGTTATAACCAGTTTCGTTACATGCCTACAAAAACAGATTGTGCCTTGTTATAACGAGTTATAACCAGTTTCGTTACGTGCCTACAAAAACATATTGTGCCTTGTTGTAACGAGTTATAACCAGTTTCGTTACGTGCCTACAATACATATTGTGCCTTGTTATAACGAGTTATAACCAGTTTCGTTACATGCCTACAAAAACATATTGAGCCTTGTTATAACGAGTTATAACCAGTTTCGTTACGTGCCTACAAAAACATATTGTGCCTTGTTATAACGAGTTATAACCAGTTTCGTTACGTGCCTGCAAAAACATATTGTGCCTTGTTATAACCAGTTTCGTTAAGTGCCTACAAAACATATTGTGCCTTGTTATAACGAGTTATAAACAGTTTCGTTACGTGCCTACAAAAACATATTGGGTCTTGTTATAAAGAGCTAGCAGAGTACTCGTCCTTCGTATGAGGTTGATGAATATTTGTATTGATTTAATTTGTATTTGTATTGAATTTTATTTACTGAAATTAAATCCCAATAAATATACCTTATAAACCTTAACGGTAGTTAAGAGAGTTTCCAAAGCCAGTAGGGCGGTGCCCTAACGGAATTTCTAAACAAAAATAGGACTATGTGAAAACCAGAGACCCTAAGAATGACCATGTAAAATTTTAGGTATTTATTTCCCGTTCCCACGTGCTCGATAGGGGAAAGATATACCGGGCGACGCAGAAAGTCATCAAAGATACGAAAAAAATAATGAAAACTCTTGCTCAGGGCAAAAACACATTTTTATCAAATTAAAGTTGGGTAAAAAATTCATTGCTGAGTAATAAGAAGTACTACGTTCGCGTATCAGCGGCGCGCCGTACTAAGTATACATATATTTAAATAAAGGTCCACCTATAAAATATCCAGTTACCACATATATGGTTGAAATTTTATACAATACTATATACCTATATTAAAATACACCTGAAAGTGTTCAGTCACGGTATTTGGTTGTAATTTTATACATCATTATTTAACGTCTAATTAAACGTCTACTTCCGCGGGGTAATACTTTGTCACGTGATCTCTATTCTAGCCTTAAATGCGTACATTTGGTTAAACGTATAAAATTACAACCAAATCTATCCTGACTGGATACTTAGGTATATACATAGGTATATAAAACTAACCTTCCGTGGCAATAGCAAACAATAATTGTCAATATATCTTCAGGGCATGTTTTTGATTGATTTTATATTCATTGTATTGGCGGTGGGCAATGTGCATTTTTACCAGCACTATTAGCACCACGTTTGGAGGGAATTACATTTTTCCAAAACTGTTAACTATTGGGGCGTGACTTATAGTTTTCATAATTTTTATCGGTAAAATCGAACACGTGGGAACGGGAAATAAATACCACATTTTAGCTCAATGAGTCCAATAGTCTTTACGTGATTAAGTAATACACATAGACTTTTATATAAGAGTATAGATTAGTTCCCAATATATATATATATATATATATATATATATATATATATATATATATATATATATATATATATATATATATATAACTAACTATAAACTTACTGATTATTATCTTGAAAACCAAGGAAAGGAAAAACCTCTGCTTGTAACATAACATTTGTAAAGTAAACTAACCTAATCCATTACTATCAGCTGTTTCAATATGTTTAAAAGTTACTGTTACAGGTGATTATCAGCTGTTTAGGTCAAGTTAATTAATTAATGGAGTATAGGAAACTGACTGTTAAGGGTGTTCAAGACCAGCGGGACAGTGCCTTGACGGAATTTCTGAATAAAAATATGCCTGTTTTTTAACCAGGGACCCTAAGAGTGTCTATGTAAGATTTCAGTTCATTCGGTAAAGTAATTTTTACGTGATTGAGAAACACACACACACCATTAAATTTGTATATATTATTATAGATAAGGCGCAATGAGGCAAGTTCGTTTTTTTATTCTCAAGTGTGAAACTAAAATTATATTTTACCGAGTAAATATGATAATAGCCTACATTTGCATCTCACTGTGTTCATCATTCAAATTAAATATAAATTTTATTAAATAGTTTTCTTTTCAGTTAATAACATTTAGACTAGTATAATTATTATTCTATTAAATATACGTGTAACTTATATAAGAAGGCTCTTAAAAACAATTTATATTCACTTTTTGTCGTAGTTCTGATCCTTAACAATAATTCCAAAAGTTTTGCTTATGTGAAATTATTTAAAGTTTCAGAAATGGCTTTAGCTTTCAGACTGAAGACCGGTCATGATTACCGTCCTGCGCACCTCCATCATGTGCTACCGACCCCGGAGGGTGTGCTGTGTAGTGGTTAACTTATGAATGCCGAACACTTTAATGATTGCACAGCCCTAAAGTGGGCCCAGGATTACAACAGTCCCATCTTCAAGGAGACTCATCTCTGCTGGTCACACGCGTCGCCAAATGGCTCAACTGCCAAGGGTGGGCGTTGTCTAGTAAGTAAGTAAGTATTTAAAGTAAAGTGATGTCTTTGTCCATAGTAAAATAAATGCAAAACCAATATGTGTTAGTAGTTTCGTTCTAAAAGGAGTTAAACGACATAGAATAATTTCTAAGGCTAAACGAAAACGATATTTAATGAAACACTGCGCACTAAACAGATAAATCCAAAGTCGTCATTTATAAAAAAAATATTTTCCAATTTGATCACAGAATACAAATAACTGACACCCCGCGCCAAAACGTTGCTCTCTGTTGCAGCAATATGGGAGAAGGGATTGGGCGCGCGGGTATTTCCAATCGCAGGGTCTAAAGCCTAAGCAGGACCATAGAGAGGCGGCGCACGTCTGCACAACTCCTCGCAATAAATTAGTGCACACACAGTTCCACGCCGCACCGCGCCGCGCCTCGCCTCGCAGCGTAATAACGTCGGACGTGCTTCCGATGCTGTGATGCATCTGTGCCGAAACCTAATCGCAATATAAAGCTCTTGTGTAAACGGATATATTAACAAAGTCTGCCGCAGACGACGCATAAAAACAGAGACGGTACAAGTGATTGCGTGACAGAAATAATATAGCTACTCCCCCTTCTCCAGTTTAACATAAAGTAAAAATATTAATGGAGTCTGATGATAAAGAAATAAATTCTACTACTTTATTATAAACATATCATATTTACATAATATTAGAGGCACATGGTTGCTGTACGAATCTACGGAATATTTCAAAATAAACTAAACAGATGCTGCCTGAGCCCTGATCATCGATGTTATTAGTACTGTCCGTTGCTTAGAAGGAATTTTGCGCCGAGTGGGTGGATACAGGGTAACACAAATAATAAGGGTCCACTGCATGCTTATATTCCACTAAATTTATAAACTTTTTGTAGTTTCAATCCGATCTGTCAGTATGCATATAATCGTCTACTAAGAATGGGAAAACATTGTGAGCATAGGTGGGGACAATAACCTACCTAGAAACCAGGCACGTTCTGATATTAAGTGACAATAGTTTTTTTTTTTAAATGTAACTCGATTATGAATCGTGTATTGCCATGGAAAAAGATGACCATGCAAAATGCTCAATTGGACATCACATAGGGGGCGGTAAATATCCGAATTTTATATTTTATACTTTTTTGCATCTTAATTTTAGATAAAATCGTATCTTTCCTCCAATTTAGAATCGTAACGCCTTCATGTGGCAATTAGCAAACTTCTAGCTTATAGAAAAATTTGTCAAAAATAAGGTTCTAATTTTGAACGAAATCCATTGTATTAACGTATCAACAGCAATAAATCTGTTTTTATATTCTGTATTTACAATTCTTTCCTATCCTTCGTACGCGATTTCAGACACACCTGCAAATTGCCGAAACTATTTTTTCACAGATCCTTGTCAAAAGTCAGTTGGATGAATAATTTTTATAAATTTCAGAATGGTATTATAAAACTTTTAATGGATATATTACATTTCTAGTTTCGAACTTAAAAACTGGGATATCTGGAAACACGTTTCATTGATGTTCGTCAGACAATTTAATACTTCTAAAAATCAGAAGACAATGCAAATAGGCCTTCTAAAAAACTACTGTAAAAATAAAAACTACTAAACAGATCAATAGGTTTCCTGATTAGTAAATAGAAAAATTTACAAATAGTAAAACGTCAAAATGTCCCACAGATAAAAACATTTCCTGCGTAGTCGATTCTTTGGCATAAAACATGAGTAAAAGAGTAGAAGATATAGCCTGCTAGTTACGGTAACATTATGCTAATCAAGACGAGACGGTGATCACAAGACGATGTGTCAAATTGCAGCGAGAGGAACTCATTTCCTTTGTGTGCAACCCTCTCCTCACTCACTTGGTATGCATTGCATCTCCCCTCGCTCCGGCACAAGTAATGTTATTGATCTTTTCTCGCTACCATCCAGCTTTGCTCACACGCTGCCAACCTGCCTCCACTGTCAATCAAAGCAGCAGTTATTTTAGTGTCACTTCCGATTCGTTACAGGAAAGAACACGCCGCTTCATTGGCACAATATGATTTCTGCGCGTGTCCCATCCGCAAACACAACGACTGCCTGATTATTTGTTAAAACGGCGAAAGGAATTTTAAACAACGTCTGACGGGTTTTTTATTTTAATTGTACCAATTTGTATTCGGTCTAAACTCATGACTTGATTTCTTAATAAACATTCTTGGTTAAAAGAATCTGGAAAATTTTTCAGTGTTCCTTGTAAGCGTGTTAACTTACATAACTGACTAAAAAGTTAGTTTAAAATAATAAATTCTCTTTTCCAATATTTTTGTAATTCTGTTCTAATAAAATAATTCTTTTGTTTAGTAATTTTTTATTTTGTTTTTTATTAATTCCGTCAACTAATTTAATAATTACCATATCATATGAAAACTATTTCTATTCTGCGTTTCATTTTGCTTGACACCTGATCAAAACTACTTTGTACATTTCCTTCTATTATATCTTTTTCAAATTTTCAATAGTTAAAAAAATACTGTTTATTCATCTACTCAAGTTCAAATAAATTTTTAACTTGTAGTGAGCGATAATTGACTTTAATACAGTTTTTTTTTCAAAAAATAATCCATTAAATAAATATAATGAATTAATTTTAGTTTTTTATGAGAGAAAAACTTTTCACGGAGTGGGCAATGTATGCAACATAGTTATTTCGTCCCATTTGGCTTAAAATAAGTAATAACATATGATTTTATAAAACAGCTGATTTTATGTTATACGATATGTGATAGACAAGATTTTTTATTAACGCATAGGTTGGGTTACTTTATTTATATTAATTGTAATTATTAAATAAAAAGGAACTAATATAAAATTTTTCTTTGTTGAATTAAGTAAGAATGGACTTAATTTCTTTTTGTTTATATTACTTGCTTATGATTTTAAAAAAATATTTGTTTAGAAAAAATTAAAAATTACTTTGTTTTAACATTTTTATCTTTTTTTACAATTTTTATATTAACCTACTTAAGAAATAAGTGGTAGATTGATATAGAAAGATGTATGTTAATAAACAAATAATGTCTTACAATAAACATTAAAAACAAACTCACAGTCGAGAAAATTATTCTGTGATCAGGAATTGAAACTAATTTTATAGTTTCTATATCTTATGGAAGTTATCCATACTGTTTCATTTTACCTGACAGTCTAAAGCATTTTCTTTAGGATTAAGATTTGTGTAAAAAACGAGACAAATACTTTGTTTTAACATTTTAAACTTTCTTACAATTTTATATTACTGAAGAAATAAGTGGCATATTGATAGAGGAAGATCGTATATTGTATTATTATAACAAAGATTAAAAACAGACTTACAGTTGAGAAAACTAGGCTGTGATCGGAAATTGAAAATTAAAATAACAATATCAGCATAAATAAGACTAGTATAGAACTGAAAACTTAATACAATTTTTAAGATAGGTTATGAGAAACAGGGTAGAGCAGTCTTACGTGAGGCATACGGTGTTGAAGGGAAGTTAATGTGGCAGGCAGCACACTTAAACAGCCCTTTATTACCCTGGGTACTAATTTTTACATGTGCGAGCGCGCACGCACGCGCGCGTGTGTGTAAGTGTCTAAATGTCTCCTACCATCAAAATTTATATATATAGTAACCGAGATCAACATTTTTTTAAAATTTCCCCTCACACTTACATAATCATGTACACTTGTCCAGAACAATTTTGTTTGTTTTGCCAAATGGTTTTCGGAACGGTGATGGTTAGGACCTACTCTATTATCAAGTGTACTTTATATAAATGGAATAAACAATATTTAAAATGTTTTTAATAACGTAATAGTATTTACAAGAAACCAGATTTCTTAATCACCAATAATTTTATAGTAGTTTTTAAAATTTAAAGTAATTCTCTTAGTTATTAAAAAAAGAGTAATGCTAGTTATATCAGATGGAAAATAGCAACTAAGAAAATTTGAATAAAACGTTTTTAAAAACGAACAGGAAATAAATAATTTGTAGCTATAATTTGTTATAAGCTTTATAATTAAAAGCAATCCCCTTAGATATTAAAAAAAAATTAATAATATTATTACTTTCGCTTGGAAGACAAGACAGCAAACAAGACAGGAAAAGAAGAAATGGTAACTTTTTTACTATTAATGAAAAGGAAAGTAAAAACAAACTTCAGCCTGTGTTATCACTATAATATAGGCAGATGTGCCTGCGGTTACTTCGTTACATATTTCTACTCAACTACCTTTGCACTTTTCCCCCTAAATTTTCCAGGCCATATTGAGTAAAGGAAACGAAATTTGTGGATGAATACAACCTACGAATTCAATTGAATGCACACACTAGACACCGACAAAGTAATAATGATAAAATCAAGGGATACAGAGACGATGTTTTGGCCACATATCAAACATTACGTACGTTTCATTAAGTGTGTATTTGCACATAGTTCACAGGTATGATATATCGAACGTATTGCGAGCATCGATCTTTTGCAACACAACAGTGCCACGCCTGTATCGTGTTAATTGCCTTACTAGTGTGCTACATAAGTGCGTTGCGATACAGGAATGATAGAATGTAGCCTTTGTCAACATGTTAGCTCATTAAGCTAGAGTTACTTTCATTTTTCGTAACTGTTATAAAAGCAATCTTATATTGAAAACATCGCGCTAATTTGCTAAAATGTACTCCATAAGTCCCACTATTTCTTTTATCAGTTCCTTTATTCGAGGATATTGCTTTACTTTAATTCGTCCTATTATGTCACATGCTTTATTTTAGATGTTTTCTGAAAGCCGTAAGCGGGTTTATCTTATTTATCGGGCACTAACTGTTCCGGTTATCTTTCTGTGTGACTCCCATTTTCACACAGGTTCTTTACCCCGGAAAACATAGATTTGTTTTTTTTTTTAATACCTTGAAACTACAAAATTCAATCTGTGTCCAAATGTTCGTCATATCATAACTTTCAAGAGGCTACGTGGTTCAGAAGTTATTCAATAAACGTAAAAATAATTTTAATGAGAGCTTTCTAGCCTTTTTCATTCATTTAGTTCCCTTTCACTATTAATAATGATCGAGTATTCAGTTTTTCAAACATATAGTTCTTGAAAAAATTCACCAACACCTGAAAAAGAAATACACGACACGACGTGTCCAGCAGTGCAACACAGAGCCGACATTAACTTGTGCCTATTACTGCGGGGCCCCTAGATTTGGCACCCATCATGCACCCCTTCTCACACACTATACAGCCTACCTGCGTAAACGCAGAGAACAAGAGCAAACATGTTGGAATATTAAATATTAAAAGATACTGTCAATATATATTTTTTTTTTTTTTTTTTTTTTTTTTTTTTTTTTTTCCAGGCGAAAAACCTTTTAAGGTTATCATCGCCTAACTGAAGTTTTTATTTTAAAGAAATATTGCAAATAAACTAACCAAACTAAACGAAGTAAAATAAATGTTTAATACTAATTGTAATAATCTAAAACTAAAGAATCTAAAATTATACAAAATTTAAATATTATTAAATAGATTAAGGTGGCATAAGAAAGCGAGGACACGGTCGATAGCCGTGACATCGTCCCCTAAAACCACCTTTAAACTACCTCGAAGATCGTAACGTATATACAAATTTTCCAACTTATCACAATCAAGCAGGATATGCTTGATTGTAATATTATTTCTACAAAACGGACATAGTGGTGGATCCTCATGTCGCATCAACCATCCATGCGTTAACAAAGAGTGGCCGATGCGAAGTCGAGTTACCACCACTTCCTCCCTACGATTCGAACGAACAGATGTCCTCCATGGTCGGACGGTATTTTTGATGTCCCTCAGCTTGTTTCTGTTTACATTTTGCCATTCTTCATTCCAAACAGAGAGTAGTGTAGTTTTAACTTTGCATACAAAATCTGATGCCATCACACGTTGTGTCGATGGCAACATACCTGTAGCTAATTTTGCACCTTCATCTGCTTTAGTGTTTCCGAATATTCCACAGTGACCAGGCACCCAGAGAAATGACACCTCGACACCTCGTAATTGGAGCCTGTGTATAGAGCACAAGATGTCTCCAACTAAAGGGTTCTTAGTGTACATTTCCTGAATAGCCTGGAGAGCACTTTTGGAATCACAACACACAAGATATTTAGATTTTGCAGACGGAATTGATCTTAAAGCTTGGAAAATTGCATAAAGTTCTGCAGTAAAAACGCTACAGGCTGAGGGCAATCCGTAAGTGAAAGTTTGTCCTTCCATATAAAATGCACAACCTATCCCATTGTCCAGTTTTGAACCGTCTGTGAATATAGTCACAGTATGTTGGTGAGTTTGTTGAATCTGCAAAAACTCCTGACGATAAATAATGTCAGGAGTATTGTGTTTTAGGTACATGGACAATGAGAAGTCACATTTTGGCTTTTGTATTGTCCATGGAGGGATGTAGCATGATGTTCGTTCGAATATAGGTGGATGTTGTAAATTTAGATTGCTAAAAATGCGCAACGTTCTTATTCCGAAAGGAGCAGTTGAACGTTGACGCACGTTGTAACGATCCTCGAGATAGTTATCAAAAACTGCTTTGAATGCCGGATGTTTAGGTTTACTTCGAAGACCAGTGTAATATGATATTTGTAGCATTTGACGTCGCATTGAGAGAGATGGTTCTCCAGCTTCAACTAGAAGGCTGGAGATTGGGCTTGATCTAAAAGCACCAGTAGAAAGTCTAAGGCCAGCGTGATGTATTGAATCCAGGAGTTTCAGAACCGTAGGTCGAGCAGATGAATAGGCTATACAGCCGTAATCTATGCGCGATCTTACAACGGCGCGATAGAAACGGAGCATACAGGTTCTGTCTGCTCCCCAATTTGTACCACTTAGAACTCTCAACATATCCAATATCTTGCTGCACCGGGTCCTCAAATCACGCACATGCGGATTCCATGAAAGTCTTTTATCAAATAAAAGACCCAAAAATCTCACATTATCCGCGGTTTGAAGCCGCGTACCATCAAGATAAAGAATAGGTTCCTGATGTTGCCTGCGACGACTAAATGCTATACACTGGGACTTCGAAGCCGAAAACTTGAAGCCCGTAGATTTGGTCCATTCTTGCAATTTGTTAATGACTAATTGTAAGGACCTTTCCGCTGTTGCCATACTTCTAGCAGCCACATATATGCAAAAATCGTCTACAAACAGGGAACAGTGGACCGGTGACTGTACGTTTGAAGTGATGCTGTTAATGGCAACGGCAAACAGCGTCACACTCAAAACGCCACCCTGTGGTACACCATTCTCTAGTTCGCAGCGATTAGAATATATGCCTCCTAGACGTACACGGAAAGTCCTGTTATTCAAATAATTTTTTGTAAAAGCAAGAATGTTACCTTGTATACCCCATGATTTCAATACGTTCAAAATTCCTCTTCTCCATGCCATGTCATATGCCTTCTCAAGGTCAAAGAAAACAGCTACCAGTGTTTGTCGTAAGATGAAGGCATTCTGTATAGCTGACTCCAACAAAACCAATTGGTCAACTGATGAACGTCCTTGTCTGGAACCACACTGAACGTTACAAAGAAGTTTGTTTGCTTCTAGATACCACACAAGACGACGGTTGACCATCTTCTCCAGTAGTTTGCATAAGCAGCTGGTCAGAGAGATGGGTCTGTAACTACTGGGATTAGTTTTGTCCTTTCCTTGTTTTAGAAGAGGAATTATTGTCGCTTCTAACCATGCATCGGGAAAGCCGTGCTCCTCGAATATACGGTTGTATATCCGAAGGAGAACTAGTTTTGCCGACGGTGGTAGATTTTTAATCATGGAGTATACAATATCATCCGGGCCTGGAGCCGAATCCTTCGTTGACGAGAGAGCTGACTCTAGTTCGTCGAGAGAGAAATGGATATTTAAACAAGAATCTCCAGACAATCCAACGGTGAAAGTTAAGGCTTCTTGGTTTTGTTTGATCACCTGGAAAGCGTCCTTGTATGCAGAAGATGAAGAATGTTTTGAGAACGATAAAGCTAGCACATTGGCAATTTCCTCACAGTCTGTGGTCATAGCTCCATCCGGATACCTTAATGAAATTAATGGCATCGGAACGGAAATGCCACAGACTGATCGTAATTTCTTCCATACTGTGGATGGAGCTGTAGTTCTTGTAATTGTGCCAATGTACTGCGACCATGATTCTCGTTTACTTTGCCTAAATATTCTCCGTGCTTTCGCACGGAAGATTTTATATTTTTCCAGGTTTTCACTAGTTGGATGTCTCTTGAACTGGTTCAGAGCTTTTCTCCGTTGACGAAGGATCACAGTGCACTCATCATTCCACCACGGAACAGGTGGTCGTCGTGGTTTGGATGAGGTTTTTGGAATTGCCTTTCCGGCTGCATTCAAAACGGTTTTTGTAAATGAATTTACAATGTCATCAATGGGGGCCAAGTAATCCACGTCCAGTGATTCTAGGTCTTGTGAAAATTGTTCCCAGTTGGCTTTTTTCAGGATCCAACGGGGATGTCGAACACAACAGGGTGAGGAGTCACACAAAGACATCTCAATAGGAATGTGGTCGCTACTGTAAAGATCAGGCAATGCTGACCATTTTAGCCTTGTAGCCAAGACAGGACTGCATAATGACAAGTCTACAGCTGTCCATCCACCTGTTGACGCTGCTAAATGAGTCGGAGAACCGTCATTTAGCAGGTATAAATCCAGATCCGATCTGATGCCTTCGATCAGATTACCTCGCGGGTTGCATTCTGGGGAACCCCATGAAACATGGTGGGCATTGAAATCGCCCACTAATAAAAACGGAGTCGGCAACTGATTTATAAGGTCTACAAGATCTCTCTGTTGCAGGTTGTCACTTGGTGGGAGGTAGACACAACAGAGAGTGAGTTTGTATGGAACAGCTGTTTGAATTGCTACTGCTTGTAAGGGAGTCATTAAGTTCAGAGAAACGGCGTCTACACAGTCACGGGCTAGAATGGCTACGCCACCTCTAGCTCGATTTTCTGTAACGAAGTCCGATCTGTAAACTGAATACTCCCTTAGATGGAAATTGTGCGATCCATGGAGATGTGTCTCCTGAATACAAATGTACATAGGGGACACATCCCTTACAATTAATTTGAGATCCTCAATGTGACTTTTAACGCCGTTAATGTTCCACTGAATCACGGATTGTTTAGGTGTGGACATTGCTACTTAGTGAAAAGGATTGACTTGGCTCTCATTGTTGGCATTAAATGTTAATTTACCTGGAACGTCAGAAGACGCTTCAGGCAATGTATCATCGTATTCCATCACCGCTATTGCAGTGGTGGAACTCGAGGAATTTGTATGCTCAGGAGGTGAGATGGAATGGGCCCCTCCTTTGGCCTTTGCTTTTTTTTCTTTTTTCTCCCCAACTTTAATTGGGGCATTCTTTTTTACAATATCAAAATTTGATTTATTTTTCCTACTCTCTGACGTTACGGACTTGACGCTTTCAGACTTATTAATTGTTCTAAAAGTCTTTCCTTTATGGAGAGATACCTGTGCAGGAATGCCTGTATCGTCTGATTTGCTACGTACTAGCAGATTACTCGGCGTAGGCACTGGTTGTACTACACTTACTGAAGGTCCATTTGTCACTAAAGACAGAAGACGTGCAACCTGTTCAGTAAGTGCTTCAATTTTTCCGGTAAGGTTTGCGCAGTTGGCACAGGACGACTTCGTAGCGCTCGCGGAAGCAGCATAAGTTTTAATGACAACATTTGGTTGGGAACCCTTAAAGATCTTCTTAGCATCAGCAAATGATATCCTCTGGTTAGCCATAATGCCAAGGATTGCTTTTTCCTCCTTAAAGTGAGGACAGTTGTAAGATCGCGCCGGATGATCGCCCCCACAGTTAGCGCACTTCGGGGGGTTGCCGCAATCTTTTTCATCATGACCTTCCATGCTACACTTGCCGCATACACCCTGTTTAGAACACACAGAACTAATGTGCCCAAAACGCTGACACTTGAAGCATCGCCGAGGGTTAGCTACGTAAGGCCTCACTGACAGCCTTTGATAACCTGCATTAATATATTCAGGAATCTCTGGTTTCCCAAAAGTTAATATGAAAGAGGCTGTTTTAATTTTCTCGCCTTTTTCAGATTTCATAATAACAGCAACATCAGTGACAGACTGTGACGAGAGTTCGGCCTTGATTTCATTTATTGGGACGTGCATCAGGTCCCTACATGTAATGACCCCCTTAGAGAAATTCAACGATCTATGGGGAACCACAGACACCTTGACTTGGTCGAAGAAGGAAGTCGTTTTTAAAAGAGATCGGGTCTGTTTTTCATTACTAGTAGCAACAAGCAGTGTCCCATTTCTTAATTTTTTTATAGATGAGACAGGACTTCCAGCACAGGCAGTAATTGCTTTATTTATAAGAAAAGGCGAAACTCTGGACAAATCCTTTCCATCTTCGGCATTAGATATTATTAAATATTTTGGCGATGGCAATGCTTGTGACGTTGCCACCATCAACTTCTTCCTCAAATCATCAGCTTTAGGTTCATCAGGTGAATCCTGACGAGTCCTCTTTAAACTCAAACCATTTGACTTGGTTTTATGATCCATAGAATTTTTTTTAGCCAACCATCGTGTCTGGCGTTACGGGCGAGACTATAGGAACGGGTACACCCTTGGATCACTTGCGATCATTTCCAATCTCCAGAACTCTGGAGCCTATAGTATTCTCCTTAGCTCGACTGGATGGGCATCAGTCGAGAACTCGTAATACTGTGCACAAGCTCCGACACCTGTGCACCGCGGACACTCCCTGACCAAGGACCGAAGCGGCTGGTAGACCAGACACCGCGCTTACGTCTTCGGCAGAGCAAGCTCACATCAGCGTCCCAGACCAGAGTTTGTCAAGCTCTGGAATTTTCAGCACTCCCGACGCGCAACGGTTCTGACCAGTCAAAAATCCCTAAGAGAAGATGTAAGTGTTGAAATGTGTATAGATTGTGTTGGTGTGTGTATTTGTGTGTGTATGCTTTGTGAGTGGTGTAGTGTTAGGCTAGGGTACCGCGAGGGACGCCAAATCCCTCGTAGGTGCGGCTAGTCCGCACCCCCCTGCGGGGACTGTCAATATAAAGTTGTTATTAGATACAAAATGTCTATAATATCGTAATCTACAAATTACTTTACACCAAGGGCCTCCAACCTTTTATACTCATGGGCCACATCGAAAACTTTTGGAGGAAATGCGGGCAGAGAGTTTAGCCCCCCCTCCCCATATGCCAACGACATATTTTCTAATCAAGATCTAAGTTGTGGTTTTTGAGATTTTCCTGCTTAGGTTTTTCCTAGTTTACAGCTAGTTTTACACTTATAGAGAAAAGAAGTGGCGTGCGAGAGACGAGTACTGTACTCATATTTAATGGTAAAAATAGTTAAATGGAAATATATTACCAAGTACAATTTTTTTTTTCAGTATTCTAGCTTTCCGCGGGCCGTAGTTGGATGACCTCGGACTTACACTATTCACAAAATTCTCTACGAATTTTTCTAGCACAGAGGCTCTGGTACAACACAAGCCTGCTACAGGATTTCTTCGTGATACTAGACATTCCTATGGGACGGGTAGCTGAGGGGATCTGGACATTCTGATAGGACTGGTAGTTAAATTATAACACAAAGTATAGTTTTAAAAATTAAGTGCCATTTTATACCACTCTAAAACAAGTTGATAAAATGAATTAATTAAATTTGTTCTTAAATTAAAGCCATTCACAATTTGAAGAGCTTACAATTGGCATTACACTTTAGTATTTTTTGAAGAAATCAGATAAGACTTACAAGCAAACTATAAATATTTATTTTTACAAATTGAAATCTATACAAAATGAGTCCAAGAGACTCCTTTCAAAGTTTATTAAAAACATAATCCTCTGTTACAGTGGTTTTCTATGGATAAGAGTTTGATTTCTCGCCTATCGCCTATAGAGGTTCCGAACAGAAATTCTATACGAGGTTTGTACACACATATTTGTTTTATATCAGGTCTTAGTTCACTGTCAGTCTCGAAGTGATAATATTTGAATTTTATTATGACAGTATGAAACTATTACATTTTAATACGGTAATTATTTCCCGTTCCCACGTAATCAATTTTAGCAAACAAAATTATACCTGGTGATGCAGAAAATGATCAGAGATAAGAAAAAATAATGAACACTTCTTCAAAAATTTAAAATTTTGGAGAATAGCAATTCCATCTTCCACGTCATACGAAAAACCTTACTAATTTAATGTTTTGGTTTTATTTTTTCACATATCAACTCGCAAAATGACTCGAAATGTAACTAAAATGTTGACTCTCAAAAAATTACAAAACGCACTATTAGCACTTTAAAGAATTATAAAATTCGCACACACATCTTATTTCTTGCGATAGTAAGTCGCAAAATTACTCAAAACTACAAAACAGTTAAAGACACTGTTCCACGAACAAAACAGAAAATGACGCATTTAACATTTACACGAATTTGTTTCTAACTTTGGCCTACAAAACGATAGAACTTACAGCGCAAAGGAATGAAATTCAAGTGTTCACAAGTGTGTACAATTTTTTTAAAAGATTTGTAATATTTGGGAGTCAATAGCAAGTTTAATTACAATTCCAGACATTTTGCGAGTTACCATGTCAAAAAACTAAAGCAAAAACGTTTCATTAGTAATGTTTTACGTGTGCCGAGGAGGGGGTGGGGTTGCTATTTTCCAAAATTGTAATTTTTGAGGCGTAGGCGAATGTTTTTATAATTTTCTTCGTATTCCTGATGACTTTCTGTATCGCCCGGTATATATTTCTTTGGTAAAATCGATTACGTGTGAACGGGAAATAAATACTTTTTAACAACTAATTTTTAAGAAACAGATTTTAATAATAATTTCTCAACGGTATAAGATTTTAAAAAAAAACTATAATTCTTCTAAAGGGAGGTTACTCCCTAAAACTTCACCTCGCCGCGCACCTATGTAGCTAGTGATCTTTGGATACAAACGCATATCATGAGGTATTGGTCAGTTTTAATTTGTAATTATATTAAGTGTTAATGCTACAAAATAAAAGTTACTCATTTTAAAAAGTCCAGATTGGGTTTAAAAAACGAAATAAGGGAAAATCAACACTCATTTTGTTGATTTTTATTATTTAATTGCTAATTAATAAAAAAAAATTTATTTAGATTTTATTTAACTTCTATTAACAGAAATTTGATGTGTTTAAGGTTAATAACAAATCACAGTCTTTAAATATTACCAAACAGATTGTATTTGTATTAACATGAATTGGTTTGTAATCTGTTATTAACCTTAAACACAAAAATATTTTCATTATCCTCTAGCATCCACTTTATTAATATTAATCGCCCTTACCCTACCTTTTTCACAGAATTATTCATTTCTAAATATAAATAATATTTAATAACTTGAAGAAAGGTGAAAACTGCCACATCATGGGGAAAACATTGCATAACTCTATAGAATGACAATAATCTGAATGCCAAATTCCCTCGTCATTTTGGCACCACCGTTCCCGTAAATCGCTAGCAACATTCCCACGAAAACTAATACAGTCCCGCCGCCGTCCTCACCGTCGCATCCGTTGTTAAAGGCCCTTTCAATGATTCGAAACGGTTTATTGCCTTCATCTGTCGAAGTCGTAAAAACAGCCTCCTCAACCCAGAATTCTTACGTTAACGACCGTAAAAACAATCTTCATCTCGGAACACAGCTCGCTTTTATCAATTACAGTCTAGTTTGAAGGACCCGAAGAACAAAACCTACCGGCGCAGCATATGAATATAGAGTCAGCCGTGGAAGATTTAAAGCGACACGCAACTTACCCCAGGTCAACATGTCTACCGCAATACGAGGGTTTTCTCTATCCAACGGCTAGCATTTCTTTGTCATGAGTAAAACATAAAACTATAATTATTACGTCACAGATTCCCGATATACGAATTGTCCCGAAGGTTTCCAAAAGTTAAAGTGGTGGTTAAAACTAACGGCTGTTTTTGTCTTCAATTATAGATAATTTCATGCAATCTTTAGATAATTTGCAAATAGAAATACCATATATTCAGAAATATTATACCTTATTAAATTATGGGACAACGTGTCATTTTATATTTCTTCTATTCCTTTTACATCTGTCACTCCTTCGCTCATACACTCCTGATATATATCTTGTACAAATTTTCAATCAATAAAATAAGTTTTTATTCATCCAATCAAGTTCAAATACGTTTTATTTTAACCTGTAGTGGATGACAATTGATGTTAATAACGTGTTTTCAAAAATTTATTCAATATTTAAATTATAAAAATTTGCTGGGTTTAGGTAGAATTCGATCTATCTCCACTATCCAAGTCTTGAGTTTTGGCACTGAGCCAACTTCCCCGTAGCTAGAAAATTATTTCTCAAAGATGGATATGAATTTTTCTTGTTCGTATCTGGTTGTCATCGAAACCTCCATTACACAACCTTAAATTGTTGCCATGGTTACCACACAATACCATAAATAATGCTATAGGATTAACAATGAATGAAAATAATATAATTAACAAACAAACTGTATTAACGGTATCGAACCTTGTTTCACAAACTGAAAATGCGGAAGGAAAGCAGATGAAGAGTAAGAAAAAAAATTAATAGTCCATCATCATACATAGAAAGGAATATGGAAAATTGCAAGGAAATTCGCTTTCTATTTTGCAATTTGTATTTTGCCTAATGTATGTTCTCGTATATTCATTTATATATTAGCTGTAATTATAAAATAAAAAGAAACTAAAATAAAAAATTTCTTTGATGACTCAAGTTGGAATTGACTTTTTTAAAAAAATGATATATTAGTTATTATTATTCATGTTACTTTTCGGCAATGTAAATTAGTGCAAAGAGCTAATAGGTATATAAGTTGAAGGGATATTATATTATGTCTTAACACGTTAACAATAAATACGCTATAGTTATCTCAAATACAAAGCCGTAAATAAACCTCAACTAATACATACTACCAGATCTATTACAAATACTGTTTTAGAAAATGCCAACAATAATTGTTTTTACTATGCACAGCGGAGATTTAGAATGAGCCCTGAGGGAAACAAGTAAGCTAGAGGGAACATTTGTATTTCGTAAATAGGCTATGAGCTATTCACTCCGCAAAACGTTTTTCGTAAACCCCACTCTTCAAAATTACAAAATTATCACTGAGCAACTCAGTCAGGGCTCAGGCTAAATCTGCTTTACTACACTATACTCACAAAACAACAATTCTGAATTGTAGGTGTGTTCAAGTGAAATAATATTTCTTAATTAATCTCAATTAGGTCACATATTTAATTCAGGATCATAATATACTGAGGACAAACAAGGACTAATTTCTTAATTAACGATAAATACGCTAGAGTTATCTAAACTATTGGACTGTTAATAAAGCTATATTTATTAATACATAGTTCATATTCTAGGCCGTGTATGTTTTGTTTAGTTTTGTACTAAATGAGTTTCAGGCCGTTTCAACACGGCAACACAATATTTAGTAATATTCTTAGACAAAATTGAACTATTAAAGTCATTTTAGTGTAATGTTACGTTTTTATCCACTTCTGTTTTAAACTTTTCTTATCATAAGATATGCGTACTTTCGCCTTGCTTGTCCGACACTATTTATTTTTAGGTAGACGAGATATAAAATTATCTGCTTTAAATGCGACTATATGAAGTGAAGTCAGTCTACAATAAGGTATTGCAAGATCCTCCGATAATGGATGTTAACGGAATCACATCTCGTAGTCCACAAATAATAAGGTATTGCAAGATCCTCCGTTAATGGATGTTAACGGAATCACATCTCGTAGTCCACAAATAATAAGGTATTGCAAGATCCTCCGTTAATGGATGTTAACGGAATCCCATCTCTTAGTCCACAAATAATAAAGTATTGCAAGATCCTCCGTTAATGGATGTTAACGGAATCCCATCTCTTAGTCCACAAATAATAAAGTATTGCAAGATCCTCCGTTAATGGATGTTAACGGAATCCCATCTCTTAGTCCACAAATAATAAAGTATTGCAAGATCCTCCGTTAATGGATGTTAACGGAATCCGATCTCTTAGTCCACAAATAATAAAGTATTGCAAGATCCTCCGTTAATGGATGTTAACGGAATCCCATCTCTTAGTCCACAAATAATAAAGTATTGCAAGATCCTCCGTTAATGGATGTTAACGGAATCCCATCTCTTAGTCCACAAATAATAAAGTATTGCAAGATCCTCCGTTAATGGATGTTAACGGAATCCCATCTCTTAGTCCACAAATAATAAGGTATTGCAAGATCCTCCGTTAATGGATGTTAACGGAATCACATCTCTTAGTCCACAAATAATAAGGTATTGCAAGATCCTCCGTTAATGGATGTTAACGGAATCACATCTCGTAGTCCACAAATAATAAGGTATTACAAGATCCTCCGTAAATGGATGTTAACGGAATCATCATCTCTTAAAAAAAAAATATAGTTAAAAATCTAGGTATACCTAGATGCTAAACTAAGATGGAAACGCCACATCAAGAAAAAGAAAAAGGAATTAACTATCAAATATAGTAAGCACTATTGTCTTTTGAGTAGAAACTAAAATTTCTCAGTAGAAAATAAAATGAAAATCAACAATCAGATCTTGAAAACAGTTTGGCTCTATGGCAGCCAACAGAAGGGTTGTGCAAAGGAATCTGATGTAGAAATTCTTCAGATGTTCCAAATTAACGTACTGATAAATATGGATAATACGCCTTGGTATGTAAAAAACAAAGATATTCACCGAGATCTGATTATCCCGATGATAACAGAAGAAATAAAGAAAATTACAAAAACACATGAAGAGAGACTTCATCTTCATCCAAGTACAGTGGTACACCTTCTCGATAACCCGTACTACATGGTTAGAAGATTGAAAAGAAGCAAACCATTTGAGTTAGTGTAGTGTAGTGTTATGTTGTGCTAGTTCTAATATATGTAACTGACAATATCCAGAGAAGAACTAGTTAATGGGCACTTAATAGTTATATGAATATCTAGGGTAAGATAATGCAAAAAAAAATTAATGATTGGTGTTAAAAGACCAGTTTTAATAATAATAATAATTTTAAGAATAAATAAATATATGAAAGTGAATACAGGAATAAATGTTTAACATTTTATTTGGGTTTAGATTTTACACAATACTTTTAATTTCTAACAATTTCCCTCCCTATTTTCGAAAACTTTGTACCCGTTTACTTTGTAGGTATCTCTAGAAGGCTTAACTTGCTTTCATCAAGGATATCATCGTATGTAATAGCTTAACTACAGCACCTTTCTGTATGACTACTGACTTTGTTAGTGTTCGTTATGATTCATTACTCTTTAAAGAGATGTTTGGCCCTCTTATGTATCCTAATCAATAAACCAAACAAATATAAATAAGCAAGCTCTCATGCGTAAAACACTGCCATGCGATTGATACAAAGATTCTTATTGTGGAATAGATAGATAGTTCACTTTGCCTTGGGTTATATTCAGCTTTTTTCATCCTTTTTTCATTCCTGATGTCGGGTCTCTTTTAACCGATTCTCTTTCCCATCCTAACCGCACTAAAAATTTCAACAAGTAGGGGTTTCCTTGACATATCTTCTCATCTTTTACAGTTATGATACTCTAAACGTCTTTTTACCTCATCATGCCCATTAAATGTTTCGCCCCTATCGCGCCACACACGCGTTTGGATTCCACAACACAAGACTGTTCAGGCGGTGTTGGCGTTATTGATTGCACGGCTCCTGGCTGAAGAACAATTGCAACCATGTAATTAAAGCATCCAACAATGTGCCTGAAGGGAGGGTAAAGGGACTTCTCAGATAATTTCGAGACAATTATCTCCTCTCCCTCTGCAGCCAGTTTCACTTCCTTCTTTACTTCTCATTGTTTACGTGGCCTATCTTTGTGTTTATACTTGAAAGTAAATTTATCAAAACACACTTAGCTGGCGCATTTCCTTTAAAGTTCCTGCTACTTTGCTGTAGTTTGATATACCTCTTGAATATATTAATTTTATTAGGTAAGAATTACAAGTTGCTACATAATTACTTTATTATCTTAATGAATCATGACTTGACATAATATCTTTTCTGTTTTACACTTTAAAGCCTTTTTGGACTTATAGTAGGTCTACGTAACAGTGCGTCATGATCTTTTAGTTTTTTTGTAGTGATATTTTACTTATGTCCTCCATAGTTTTAGACAACACTGTTATACTGACGATTTCCAAACATTAAAATTCAAGTTGCTTATAGCACTTCAACAAAATTTACCCATTGATAGAAATAGTAAACTGTATTTTATAAATTAGTATTAGTACCTAACATTATGTATTAAATCCGATTGTTTATCAACTATAAAATCTATTTAATAGCCCGAGATTAAGGTTGAGCATTAACGTTTTCTACTGCAAATATCAAATCATCAATAATATCTATTCGAATATCTAGTCAATTTGAATATTATCGCTTATGAATATTTTTTTTGATTAATCACTTAAACAATAGTTTACGACAATCCGAACTTTAAATTTTGTAAATTTGTTAAAACTTACTCAGACAGAACGTTTTCGGTTGCTATTTGCCGATCTTCATCAGTGTCTTCTCTCTGAATTTATCTCTCTCTCTATTTTTATTTAGGAATATTATGAAAAAAGATAAAATTGTGGATTACGTCTGTGGCACCACCCATGTGCGGTGTTACAAGTTTTGTTCTTGGGGGGCACAAGATTGCCCTGCGGGCATCAAATGGAAACCGGAGGTAATCCACTCAAAAAATGGAGAACGTTCAAAAGCTTGTCAACATTGAGCCGGCAAAAACTTTCAATATCGGGCGCATGTTTTAAACTAGTTTCTTACTGGAAGGTTAAGGTACGGTATTCAGGGGCTTTAAGACTTACAGGTTTGCAAAATATTTTTCGAATTTTCAGTCATAAGTTGAAAAATAAGCCTAATTTTTTTACCTGTGACAAACTTACCGTTGACTACCAAACCTAGTCTGAAACTATTCCTCAAATTTCATTTTGAACACCACGACGTGTAAGATTAAAATAAATTTCATATTTTTCTTTGAATTTATAGTCATATTTAAAAAATAACTCATATGATCAAAATAACACCTAAAGTCTAGAGATACTGCCTGCTTTAATCTCTCGATGCTACAGAGAAATGTCTATTTGTTGTTGCTCTCTGTACGAAGTACAATTAAAAGGTAAAATTAATACAGGGTTTTTCAATCATTTTCAAAGAGTGTACCCCTTAATGAAAAATTAAAATCTTGCCTACTCCTTGGTGTTGGGGGGGTATCTTAAAAACCCTTTTCCCATCAACAACACAATATATTTGGAAAAATATTTTTAAAGGCATTATAAAAAATTAATGGGAAGGATGAGCTTGCTTCTTTTTACATAGTTCCTCAATGTTCGGCTCAAGTTTTGTTAAGTACAACCTTAAATCGTCCTCAACATTATGCTTGTTCCTATACTTACTTTAGATATGCTAAGCTCGAAAACCCTCTTTCACATAGATATGTAGTTGTATACCCAATAGGAATCTTTACAGCAGTATTTAAAAGTTTTTTATATTCCTTTCCAAGACCGATACAAAAATCTCACAGCGTAGCACTGGAATATTGTCAGGCTACGAATTAAATTAAAACCGTGATTACGAAATAGAAAGGATCAAGATGGTTAAGTGTTTTACTATCCTACCCCGCGTACCCCCTGAAAATTTTCAGAAACCCTCAAGGGGTAGCGTACCACAGTTTGAGAACCCCTGGACATGGTAATCCTGATACTGAAAAGTACCGGGTCCAGCGAGGCGGATCAATTACCTGAATCACACCTGCTCTCTATTGGGGCCTCATTCCAGGAAGAACTATATAGCAGAAAATAGAACTGAAACAGACAAGACGATTTCCCTGGTAACGTACTACGCTAATGAGGTCAGAAGAATCGTCGTGCATATGCTTCCTACCGGAGTACGAGAAGTAACTCAACTACCCCGATACCCACATTAAGAATTCATGTGAGATAATGTATCGAATGTGGTGTTCCATCGAATTCCGGCTCCCTTGAAGTCCTTAACCCCCACGGGAGCCAAAAATTGCACCAGAAAGTAAAGTAACGTGCAGTTTTGATATAACTCAGTACGTACCCCTGAGGCAGAGTCCAATGCCTGAATGGAAACATTGCATGTTATAAAACCACATTCCTTGAACACAATCATACTGAAATTGAGTTAAATTTGCTGTCATTAATTTCAAAAACGCAATTTCTTCTTACTTTATTACTTTCCCATTTGTTTATAGACCTTTAAGTGTTTTACAAACAACCCTGCTTATGCTGAACTTTAAACATTTTCTTTAAAATGAGTTTCTTGATATTTTTCCTAATTACATTCCAGTACAGCCATTAAACTCTATGAGTTATGGTTGTGGCATGTTATATCTCGGAACTATACGAAATTAGTTTTAAATAAAGCCAGTTGCTCCATAAATCTGACAAGTAGGTCGACAAGGCCAGTATTAACTGCACACACATTAGCCGGTCTGTTCACATTAGGTAGAATAAATATTAGGAATGGGCAGATTCCTACAATTTTTGATTCCTATTTCAAATTTGAATCTAAAAGTTTTTCTTCCTATAATCGATTTTTTCAGGTTATATACACCTACATGATATTCCCTAATAATGAATTTAGTAAACATCTCGGTCATATGAAGAATCCTTTTAAAAGTGTCGTTTTAATGTAATATGCTATACAAAGCGTTCAATTTTGATTTATAAATAGGAATTTCTGAAAGCATGACAAACATATCGGATAAAAGTAGTAATTTAAAAAATACATATGCAAAATTTTCACAATTTTCTAAACGTTGAAAAAATGTCTCAGCCTATTTTGTCTGTCAAAACAAAACAAAAATAAGCCCAAAACATTAAAAAAGTTGACAATTAAAACAAATAGGTTAATGTTTAATGTACAGTAGTTTAAAAGTCTGGCAAGTAATGGAAGTTTCTGTTAAATAGCACCAGAATTTATTTGAAGACGCTATGGATCAAGCTGTCTTCGCAGCTTGTCGTACATAATACCCAAAGTTGAGAATACTAACACTAGACCAGTAACTGGCAACAGCATAAACTCAGTCGTATTTACATCAAACTCCAAAACATCCTTAAAACGGCTCTTCGATCTACAAACGAAACCACAACGCGCAATGGAATAGCCGACGTGATGCCATATTTTTCTTTTGTAGTTTGTCAGGTAATAACTATCGAAATACAAAGTATCAGTAAAATGTATCGAGCTACAATTATTCAACATCAAGTATCAGTAAAAAGTATCGAACTACAATTATTCGATATCAAGTATCAGTAAAAAAGTATCGAACTACAATTATTCGACATCAAGTATCAGTAGAAAGTATCGAGCTACAATTATTTAACATCAAGTATCAGTAAAAAGTATCGAGCTACAATTATTCGACATCAAGTATCAGTAAAAAGTATCGAGCTACAATTATTCGACATCAAGTATCAGTAAAAAGTATCGAGCTACAATTATTCGACATCAAGTATCAGTAAAAAGTATCGAGCTACAATTATTCGACATCAAGTATCAGTAAAAAGTATCGAACTACAATTATTCGACATCAAGTATCAGTAAAAAGTATCGAGCTACAATTATTCGACATCAAGTATCAGTAAAAAGTATCGAACTACAAGTATTCGACATCAATCTTATATCGAACTGGAAGACTATCAGGACAAATGATTTCTTAATTATTCCATACTTATCAAATTAGTATACGCGAAGTACGCGCCTATTAAGGAATTAATTAAGGAACAAAACAAACAATGCTAAGATACAAGGTTTTACGTACTATTTGTAACAACTACCCTATCCATTGATGCAAAATATATCGATACCTTGTCATTTCGATATGCGAAGCCTATATAATGGATGTTATATTCATTTTAGCAAATAATGAATTATTGTTATATTAGCATAATAATAATGCCAATGGAATGACATCAAGTAAAGTCGATGAAGACTGCTTCACTAGGATGACAACTATTTTATAAAATAGGTATCCAAGATCACGAATCAAGAAGCCTCGTTTAGTCGTCACGTAGCCTCGTCCAAATATCATGTATTACGTGTAAAGGAACAAGAATCGAAATTAGCACTAATCAATGGAGAGTCGAGTATCGGAATCGGGCCATCCTTAATAACGGAATTCTCAAAGAAAATACAAGGATCACGAAAACAGTGTACATGTTAACATAAAGAGTTATAACTGAATAAATCTCTATTAATACACACTACCAGATTTATTACAAATACTGTTTTTAGAAAATGCCAACAATATTTTTTTTTAATGTGCACAACAGAGAAGATCTAGAATGAGCCCTGTCCAGCGCGTAAAGGGAAACAAGTAAGCTATAGTGAACATTCATCTTTCGTAAATAAGCTATGAGCTATTTACTCCCCATTACGTTTTTCGTTAACCCCACTCTTCAAAAGTACAAAATGATCACTGAGCAACTCAGCCAGGGCTCAGGCTAAAGTCTGGTTAACTACACTATACTTACAAAACAAAAATTCTGAATTTTAGCTATGTTCAAATCATAGGCTATATATCTTAAGGAAACCTTCATTTAGGTCACATATTCAATGAAGGATCATAATATACTGAGGACCACAAGGATTAATTTCTTAAATGTGTTTTTCAAATTCCAGCCCTGGAATGGTGGTTATCGTCTTCGCGTCAGTCAAAAATCTAGTCAAAGGATATCCACATAACGAAGGTTTCACAAAGAAAAAATATTCTACTTGACTGCAATGAATACAATCGCATTCGCACATGGATAATTCCAAATAGTTTACACTGTCATTTAAATTATGTTTTGTAAAACTTTACTTTTCGTAACTGAATTTTGTAGGGTTTTTATTATTTTCCAATATATTTATCAAGTCTCTGCGTGATCCAGAAGGTAGAACACTAGATTACATAAGTTAAGCTACTGGATACGACTTCCGGTGGAGCCAAGAATTTTCATGTGTGTTTTCAACCCTCAGTTAGAGTCAAGTGGCGAGACATAGCAAGAGACCTGGCCAGCCGATGAGAAGTGGCCTATTTGACATTTAGAGTGATGGAAGAATCCACTATTTCTCGTACCTCGCTGCTATAAGTATCGTCGCCACAACCACTATGGCTACATATAAAAAAGGGGTAGTAGACAGCTGCCCGACCTTCCCCCCTCAACTAGTCTGCGATTCCCCTCCAAGTCTCTTGCTAAATCTCGTGAGTTATACCTAAGGGGGATAATAGACGGTAGAAGTGTAATGCTGGTTTCATTATCTCCCTTATCACCCAACTAAGGCACCTATCTTGTCTCTCCTATACCAAGTCATAAGACAAACATGAGTCATTATAATTATGTATTTACTGTTTTTTTTTAAAAAACTTACTTGGTTTTACTATAAATATTAGGATTTTCTCATTCATACAGTTTGAAAAAACTGTTAACATAAGTGCGTAATATACAATTCAAGGCTGTAAATCTTGAGGAGATTCGGTAGTCTAAATATATTTATAAATATCCGACAGCGCTTCATACTGGAAGAATCCCTCAACCGTTAACAAATTTTGAAAGAGTTACTTGTTGTGCTGATATTACGTTTCTTTTATACGCAATACGTTTAACAATTAAAATAACGTAGTCCCTAATACGAGAGCTCCATCCATTCCCCATAACGCCAAGCATAACTCAAAACAATCCTAGTATAAATTCAGTTTCTATCTATGCGACCGTAAAAAAAAGTAATAAGAACGTAGAGTAAAGTGTTAACAACTGATCGGAAAGAAATTTCAGATTTCAACTTCCTTGAGCCGTGTAATGAATCATAAAAATCGAACTGTTGTCGGTGTTTAACTGCGACATAAACGTTGGCTGTACCATGGCCATGAGAGCGCGTGTAAAGCTGACACAGCAATAAAGTAAACACACGTAGCCTTTAATTAAAAACAATTACAGCTAAATCCATTGCCCATACAGCCGTCAATCAACTGTTCATATAATCGCCGTTCGCCGCGAAATGCAATTCGGGCGGAAATAAATTCCGACAATAACAAGGAAATTTGATTTACCGTTCTGTTTAGAAAAACGAAAATTGCCAATAAAGTAGCCAAGGCCGAATTAGGGTATAGAGTACACGAGTAAACACAAACAACAGCAAGACCATTCGTACTGATTATTGAAAAGCAATTGCTATTAATTTCGCGTTTAAGGGGCCAATTTGGCTTGGTAGAAGATATATTCGAGATGAAGGTATCTCGCAAAATGCTATAAAAACGTTCGATAGTGTTGAATAAAAAAACGCAGAAATGATTGAAATAATACAAATCTGGAAACTGGAATATTTCGGTCATGTGATGAAACACGCCTGGAAATACAATATCGTTTATCCTTTTAGTGCAGGGGAAAATATATTCGCGCGCGCGCGCGTGTGTGTGTGATCGCGTACACGCATACGCATATATATATATATATATATATATATATATATATATATATATATATATATATATATATATATATATATATGAAGATGAATAGTTACTATCTGGAGTACATCCGTTCATTCTGCAGTCTATAAATTCGCAGTTCCGACGTTTCGCTAGAATCTCATCCAGCATTGACGAGGTGAACCCAACAACAGTAGACTCGCTCTTTTACTGTTGTTGGGTTCACCTCGTCAATGCTGGATGAGATTCTAGCGAAACGTCGGAACTGCGAATTTATGGACTGTAGAATGAACGGATGTACTCCAGATAGTAACTATTCATCATATTTTTCCATCCGTGAAGGAATACGTATCAGCACATATATATATATATATATATATATATATATATATATATATATATATATATATATATATATATATTATAACTTACATAGAAGTATTGGTGGGATCAAAATTAAGTCATTCAACAACGGCGACCTGAAGTAAACAAAGTTTTTTATTTGCATTATAATTATGTACAGCCAAAGATATCACTCCTGTTAACAGTCAGTTTAGTGCCCTACAGCAGTTTCTTCTCATCCAGAGGCGGATCCAGGATCTAGTTTCGGGTCGTGATTGTAGCGTCGTCCTATCGGTCAATCCGTTATTACGCTGCTAAAATTCCCTTAACAACTGTCGAATACATCTTATGCTCAATAAACACGCTTCAATTACGAGGTGTTGGAGTGACATTATGCAGTGTGCCTGGTCACTGTAAACGTCGTGGCACACAAGTCTGAGACTTACTAAGTGCGTACTCTACTGTTATTAGAATACAATAGGATGAACTTTAGTTCGGAACAAATTGATACCGCCACCCCATGGAGGTCTTTCATTCGTCGTTGTATCGGTCAATCCACGTTATCACGAGTATATTAATTGCGATGATAATGGCCACCGCTGTCATTGCTCTGTACCAAAACAGCAAATGAATCGATCTATTAACAAAGTTCGTAACAAATATGGATTCCAAGGCATTCAAAAGATGACATAAAAGCCAGTTTATTCCGCTACCATTAATTGTGTCATTTATTCTTGTTTACGTCCCCCTAAAATAATTTCACAAAACCTGAATCTCTCATCCACCTTCCGACTTCAAAATATTAAATTTTAAACGTTTCTATATCTATTGCTACTTATTTCAACAAGTTCCTATGCAACTGTAAACTGTGATGTTATTTTAGTTCGTTTTTCATTTGATTCCTTCAATTTCATTTTTAAGTAGTAATTGTTATAGATGATAACCTTTTTTTGTTTTCGGAAAAAAATTTGTTTGCTGAGATGTTTGTGTGATGTAATATCTCAATTTTTTTTAAAAGAAAAGTGTGCTTACAATAAACACCTAACATAACTTATATATATTATTTTCTTAATATTTGTAATAAATAAAATGTATTTATATATTATATAAAATTATTTTATATAATCCGTATATTATGTATATACGATATTTTGGATACCTTACATTACCAGACGCGATTTACAGTATGAAACTATCCATTTTACAAGGGTAAACTAACTATGAATAATATAATAATGCTATTCCTAGCATAGTAAAGAGGCGATTTTGAAGACGGAGACTTTCCGAAACGCGTCTAGTACGTATAGAATAATTCGCTTTGAGAAATGTAAACTTAAATATTAGTTTACGTTTTACAACTGTGTTCCCACTAAGAATTTTCCCTTCAGACTAACACTCTTAGAGTAATGACGTCATGCTTTTACCCCTTTCCCAAAAGGGTGTTTGAGAAAACCGCAAAAACAGATTCGAGTATTATTCACTAGAGACAAACACGTACTAGCAAGCACTATGTAAAAGGGCACAACACCACCTGCTTGTATAGCTCGAACAATATTCCACCCCTCTACTTTTATTCATTAATTTAGTTAATGCAGTGTGTTAAGCGGGAAGCATTATTTGTTTCTCCGGCAAGAATCCAGACACAACGGGGTTGAAATATGGAAGAAGGTTGCGAAACAAATACCATATAAGCAATTACTCAACTCTTAATGAGTTTTATATGTCTCTAACAGCATGAAAGGATTATTTGAAAAGTATACTCTGAGAGAAGTCATTTATAATGAAGTAAAATCCAATGAGCACAATGAATAAATTAGAACTAATAGAGCTGATAATAAAGCCGACAACTGTACAAGAACACACTATTACAAAGCCATGTAAGAGCAGCCAATATTATCAGAGTATGTAAGATAATAAAGTTAAAAAACTAACTAAGTAATATTACAATGAAAATATTAGAAACAACCCTATTAACACAAAAATAATAAAAGTTTCTTAATATTAACCCCTTATGTACATTTCGATGACCATGACATCATCATCAGAGGGTCTTATTACACAAATTACAATCTAGTAACAAGAAATTACAAGCTAGAGTTTTTAAAATTACAAAAAAGATCACTCTGGTTTGTAATTTCTTGTTTGCTAAATTGTAATTTTTGTAATTAAGACCATCTGATGATGATGTCATGGTCATCGAAATGTACATAAGGAAACTTTTATTATTTGTTATTTTTATGGTATTTGGGGTGTTTCCAATGTTTTCATTTTAATATACTGTACCTCTGAGCTCTTGATATTGTATATAACTAAAGTAACATGATGAAGATGGCCTGGTCATCGAGATGTACATTAGGCTTTATTTTATATTATGCATATTATTAATTACTATTCCGTTAATAATCTTGTATTATCATCTTGAGTTACTTAAAAGTGTTTAAAACCTCTCGTTACCAGCTTTTAACAGAAAAATAACATTTACACAATGATAGGAATAAGAAAATAAAACGAAACTAGTATTTGATTATTCTTACAGTTGTTGAAATGTAAGTAAAAATAAGATGTAATTAATTCAAATCAAAACCAGCTTAACTTTCCATTATGGGCCGTGAAATGATTTTACATTTACACTCTGGATAATATCCTTTTAATTATCAGTGCAAATTCATTTTGAAAAAATATCTTTCAAATTATGGTAAGAAGTTCCACTGTAAAAATTAATATTTTGAGGGAGATAAACTCCTAAATATGACAGTTTTAAGTAACTAATTAGAGAAACTTACAGAAGTAAAGGTGGTGGAAAGGAAACAACGATGGTGGATAAATAAGACACTAGACAGAGTTATCTCCTACGAAGGGGCAAAAAACCCCTCTGGTAGAGGATATAAAGAGGGAGGTCATGTCATCCCGCGTGCAGGACTGCATGCCTGGATTAGACCAGTCTTCTATCATAAAGAAATGTCTCTAATCGTTACTCTCCCTTATAAGAAGGATATGGAAGATCAGATGGGATTAAGTAGGATTAACAAAAGGATATAATGATCTCCTGGTATTGCGAATATATTGCATCGTGTTGGCACGAAGCGGACTTGTTCTTAACCAAAATGTAGAGATGTACAACTACGTACCCTCTACCTGGAGAAAACTTGATGAGGCAATATCTGAGGTAACTGCAACACAACTATTACCTGATAAAGGGCACATTGAGAAGGAAATTGACAAGAGTAAATTCTCAAGAGTCAAGTTTAGTTGTTCAGCAGCAGGGAGGACCTATTGATTCAATTAAGTTGATCAACGTTTTTGGATGAAGAAATCTATGAACAAGAGAAATTTTATCGTTCAACTGATGAATCCTCTTTGAGTTTAATGAACCCGGTTCCTAGGCCTGTTAGTTTGTTTTAACTCATGTCAGGTGCGAGGAATTTTCTTTGTTTTCTAATACATCACAAAGGCAGTATCAAGAGGTCAGAAAGCGTGACCCTAAAATAAGGGCTCAATAAATAAGACACTAAGCAGAGTTATCTCCTATGAAGGGGCATAAGAGCCCTCAGGAAGAGTATATAAAGAGGGAATTCATATCATCCCACGTGCAGGACTGCATACCTGGATTAGACCTACCCTCTAACATAAAGAAATGTCTCTAATCGTTACTCTCCCTTATAAGAAGTATATGGAAGATCAGATGTGATTGAGTAGGATTAACAAAAGGATATAATGATCTCCTGGTGCTGCCAATATATTGCATCGTGTTGGCACGAATCGGACTTGCTCTTAACCAAAATGTAAAGATGTACAACTACGTACCCTCTACCTGGAGAAAACTTGATGAGGCAATAAGAAAATACCTCAAGTAAGTGAAACGCAACTATTAACTGATAAAGGGTACATTCAGAAAGAAATTATCAAGAGTAAAAGCGCTTTCTCAAGTCCAGTTTAGTTAATCAATTTTAGTTGTCCAGCAGAAGTGAGTATCTATTGATTCAATTAAGTTTATCAACTTTTTTGGATGAAGAAGTTTTTGAACAAGAGAATTTTATCGTTCAACTAATGAATCGTCTTTGAGTTGAACCCGGATCCTAGACCTGCCAATTTATTTCAACTCATGTCGAGTGTAAGGTTTCTCTTTGTTTTCAAATACCTCACAAAGCGAGTATTAAGAGGTAAGAAGGCGTGATGATTAAACCTTCAGAACTACACAATAAGCACGATTGCCTTTGGAACCAGAGTTTGGGTAATTCTAAGCATAAAAATCAGGAACGAAATTATTTCATATGTATAATAAAAGAAATAGCACAAGAGTTGTATATTATATGCATCACCGGTACCTTCAAAGCCGTTGTACAGTAATACGCTTTGAATGCTTTCATTTGGAACTTATGAACAAAAACTGACTGAAGCCTTATTGCACTTCTGCTCATCAACTTCACTCGTGAGAACGTCTCCTAACGACAAACCATACACAATGATGGAGGTTTGGCATACCTTGCTATACCCCAATTAAACAATCTACCAATACCCAACACTCATCTTAACGTTTACCATAAAGGCAAAGTAGAAGTTTACATTCTAACTGAATTATTGAATATGGGTAGCGGTTTTCCCCTATCCCGATAGAGAACAAGTGAAAGATCATGCTCGCAGAATATCAAAGTAGCATTATACTCTCACTATAGCCCTTATACAGGCGCCCTCACACTATTATTCTTAACATAGTCCTTACACGCTCACTTTCACATTCAGGGGTATAACGGGCATATTCCTCCTCTAAATAACATATACGATACTGGAAATGTTATCTCATATTCATCTCCTACACATACCTTAAAATTCACGTCCTAACCTTAACTCTACAATATTCAGAATATTTTATCTTTGATAAGAGTCAAATTAAGACAATACCAACGGTAGCATTTGTAGAATTGGCCATCAGTAGAAAAAATTAAATGAAAATCTAGACAATAGATTCATTGTATATAACGTTAAAAATTACTGACCAAACAGAAAATGATGTTAACGAATTTTATTTTATTTAATTTGTAAAGTGTCAGATTCTCCTAAAGACGTTTTCATTTTAAAAATTGGAGTACATAATGAAAGAAAATATATTATAGTGATTTAATAAAATATAAGGTCAATATTTTTAACCGACATCAAAAGAGGAAGATCTGTATTATATCCGTATGTTTTTTTTCTGTTTGTGTCACGATAATTTTGGAAGTATTTAACCGATCAAGGTTTTTTTGTAAATGAAAGGGGAAACCTTCCCGGTGGTCCCATTATAGTTACATATCAATCCGTCGGATTTGAAGACAATAATACGTTTATTTTAAATTTGAAAAAAAAACAATTTTGGAGGGAAAAGTAAAAAAAAATAATTTAATAAGGATTATGAATTATAAGATAATTAATACGCAAAATAAATAATTACAACCGACTTCAAAAAAAGAGGATGTTCTGTATTCGGTCCGTATGTTTTGTTTGTTTGTTCCACGATAACTTGAAGTATCTAACCGATCAAAGTGATTTTTTTCAAATAAAAGAGGAAACCTTCCCGGTGGTCCCACTATAGTTACATTCTAATCCGCCTGATTTGAAAAAAATAATACTCTATTTTTAATTTAAAAGAAAAATTGAGGGACTTTTTTAAACATTAAAAAAATAATGATTAAATAATATCATTAGTTAATTTAATTTAAGTAGGGTTTATCTCTACTTTAGAGATGGCGAACTGTCCCGAGCCATATTGGCCTTTATCCGTATGATTGCGGTAGGAAGACTCATACAGTACGATATCACATTTAAATTATTCTACCCCTCCCGCGCCCATAAAGGTGATTATACTTTCCAAGTGCTAACTCAAGAAAGAACTCTATTTGCCATCTCCGTGGCTATATAACGCCTGCTTTACAGACGCTATGAAACTAAAGTGCAGCAATAAGATGTGTAGTTTGGTGTCTATTCTACTCTCCACATATTTCCATTTGTTTATTTGTTTTCCTTCACTAAAACCTCAAGAGCCTTGACAAAACAAACAATCGCCTGCCATCTGCCATTGCTCACACTACGGTCGACAGTAACCACGGAAAGGGATTTTTTCCAAGTAATTCTATAACTTCTTGATGGCAAAGTCGAAAAATTCAACAAATAAATTTATTTCTCAAAGACTTAAGTACTCTCAATACAAATAAATACATTATTATTATTAGTTTTGCATCTTCAGTAGCTTTTAATTCATTAGTACAGAATGTTATTATAAAATTAGCAATATCCAAAAGCCTTTAATAAAAATGTAGAAAAAAAAGATTCAAAAATACATTTGGTATTAATGGATCAATAACCACAGTGTCTGTCAAACGTTCAAGGTCACCTCCAAAATTGCTCATTTCTTTTTGTACTTAAAATTATGTTGAAAGCTCTCAATGAAATTAGTGTAGTAACATAAATCACTGTAGTGATAAACATTAATGAAGTAATTTTATTTTTCTATTTCTTCTTATAAGATTAATTTTTACTGCAGATCTTTCATTTTGCAAAACTCATAAAATGTAGCGAAATTTAGACACTGTACTATTTTACTCTGATTTTTATAGTTTTCATATAAGTGTCAGAAACCATAAAAAAGGTTGAAATTTGTAAAAAAAATCAAAACATTAATCAACTAACAAAAGAGACAAAAACTCTAAAATCATAGTTTCATGTCAGAGCGCCATATGCAATGCTATATTTTACTACTTGCCTACAAAAAATCGTATTATATAGATTTTGTTATAAAAAAAGATTTACCTAACGGTAGTACTGAAGTCTGCAAAGAGTTGATTATGCAAGACAAGATTAAACTGTATAAACGAAGATGTAACGACTTGTCCAGATTTCCTTACAGGTATGAGCAACGTAATAATGACAAACGGTAACGTAAAACTACACATAAACGTAAATATAATATTAACACGTATATTCACCTAAACTTTGAAGTATTAAATACAACAACATAAAAATGAAGTTAAAGCGTAATTAAATCAACACGAAAATACACCTTTATCACCTAAATATACAGTACTAACACGAAAAACGACATAAAATAGTAACTCCTAAATACAATAATGTACATTCGTACGACATACAAACGTCGAAAAATGGCACAGAAACATAAATATAAGTCATAATTACAATACAATACATACATGAGGAGTAAGAACGGCAGAAAATGACACAAAACAAATTAACACTAAATACACATTACAAAACACGTTAATACACAACAAATACATAAATATGGAATTGTGAACAAAACATTAAAATAAAAATATAAAAACCAACACCTAAAAATAATGTACAAACATAAGAATTAACAAGTAAATTAAACACACCAATACAACTCTTAAATTAAAAAATAAACAAATATTTTGAATTCTTTCAAAAATGAATGATCAAAAACAACTATATTTTATGGTTCATTTCTTTTCGAAAATCTGCTGCTGGAAGGCCTACTTGTGAAATGAATACGAACTATGCATCTATCATGGCATTAACAGAAGGGTTTAAATCATCGTTCGCACTGTCTGAGCACTGTCGCATCATCGAGGCGAAGATGTATTCTCTGTCAGGCCGATAAATAAGTTCCTACATTGCTGAAATATATAAATTTAAAAAACCATTTTCAAGGCAAAAATAAACATTTGTTCGAAATAAAATTAAAACAATGTTACTGCAAAGAGAAAAACCATAAAAAATGCTGTTAAAATAGGTATATAACAATTATAAATAATATATTTTAATAATAAGTTTTATAGAATCCTATATACTTGTACTACGGATACATCTAACTTCTTTAAAACAGTTCAAAAACCCTGTTTTGTTGGATATATTTAAACCCTACGAAAGAATGAACCTGTGTCGTTGGGAAGACGCTTTCTATTGGCGACAAGGAAGCAGAATTAAGCAGGAAGCGCCGAAGAAGACGAGGGAGAAATAATTCGAGCGAACCGCAGTACGCGCCATGGACCATTGAGCTGATGTCAAACCGTTTTGCACGTCCGAACACCCCGCGAGGAGCTCGACGTGTCGACATGCACCCGTCTGCCCTACATCCGTCACATTCCGAGCGCTCATCCACGGCAAGAATATTTGCCTCCTTAAGCATTCCCCTTATTCTCCATATAATATCACAATCTGATATGAACAGCGTTTGACACATCGTACATATTCAGTAGTTTATATTTTTGAGTAAAACGTCTCTACATAAAGGTTGTCAACTTTTAAAAAAAACCTGCAGAAAATGACGTCACATTTCAGACAATTCAGATTTCTGGAAGCCATAGAAAAATATGGAGTATCAGGCAGGATATTCCTAACCGCCAAAAAGAGTAGGTAAACCTAGGACTTGAAAGGTATAGTAACTGAAATATGACGTCACATTTCAGAGACTTTGTTTTTCAGATTCCCTGAAGGTTTACGAATGCCTGACCCAAATATGGCGTAGCAGGCAGGCAATTCCCCATACTCCCAAAAAGAGTAGATAAACCTACCTCCCGAGAAGTATAGTTACTGAAATATGACGCCACATTTCAGACATTTTTTCTTCAGATTTTGCGAAAGCCTAAGCCAAATATAACATAGCAGGCAGGCAATTCCCCACACTCTCAAAGAGAGTAGGTAAACCTCGGACTTGAGAAGTGTAGCTAAAGAAATATGACCTAATATTTCAGGCATTTTGTTCTTCAGATTTCCTGAAGATTTTACGAAATCCTGAGCCTAATGTGGCGTAGTAGACTGCAATTCCCCATACTCCCAAAGAGAGTAGGTAAACCTCGGACTCGAGAAGTATAGTTACTGAAATATGACGTCAGATTTAAGGCACTTTGTACTTCAGATTTGCAAAGATAACGAATAGTATCACACTTATTTCGTCAGTAGTTATTACATTATATTATATTACAAGTCTTTATTGAATTTTGTATATACCACCTGTAAAAAAATTATTAAGCTTCGAAAAGCTGCAAGTGGGAATAGGTTTTCACCAAAATAACTGCATCAACAATAATAGGCGAGAACAAAGTTAAGTGCTAATTTATTCTTAAACGTTTTATGCACGTTAGCAGTTTATTAATTTAAACAAAATCTGTACAGAGGTAATCCCATTTTTCATTCATAGAAATTTAAATACTAATTTATTCTTAAACGTTTTATGCACGTTAGCAGTTTATTAATTTAAACAAAATCTGTACAGAAGTAATCCCATTTTTCATTCAATAGAAATTTAAATACTAATTTATTCTTAAACGTTTTATGCACGTTAGCAGTTTATTAATTTAAACAAAATCTGTACAGAGGTAATCCCATTTTTCATTCATAGAAATTTAAATACTAATTTATTCTTAAACGTTTTATGCACGTTAGCAGTTTATTAATTTAAACAAAATCTGTACAGAGGTAATCCCATTTTTCATTCATAGAAATTTAAATACTAATTTATTCTTAAACGTTTTATGCACGTTAGCAGTTTATTAATTTAAACAAAATCTGTACAGAGGTAATCCCATTTTTCATTCATAGAAATTTAAATACTAATTTATTCTTAAACGTTTTATGCACGTTAGCAGTTTATTAATTTAAACAAAATCTGTACAGAGGTAATCCTATTTTTCATTCATAGAAATTCAAATACTAATTTATTCTTAAACGTTTTATGCACGTTAGCAGTTTATTAATTTAAACAAAATCTGTACAGAGGTAATCCTATTTTTCGTTCATAGAAAATTAATTATATATTATACTTTTAGAAAAACATTTTTCAACAAAATAACTATATAGGCATATAAAACAAGTTAGTTTGAAAAGGTAGAAGTAACTTCGTTTACAATAATCAGCGAGAAAAAAAGACATAACCTAACTTTACTAAAAGTTTTATGTATTATTTTTTTAGTTAAAACGTATATTAGAACAAATTCTGTCACGGTTTATCGTCTGTTTAGGTGTAAAAAAATTAGTTATATGTTATAGTTACAAGGAAAACAGAATCAACCCCCAATTATCTATTACTGTATTAGCAATCTGTTTTTTACCATGATAAGGGCTAATTTAAGTTACATTATTTGTTTACAATACGTAAATTTTAAAAGCCGTTAATTTTGAAAAATGTCATTATAAATACAACGATTGGAAGTGCCATTGCTAATTTTCGTTAAATATTTTTAACTGAATTTTTATAAGGAAAATATTGTAAATATGGTAAAGTTCAACTACTACCCAACACCTCTCAAAACAATACTTTTTAATGGGGGAATATATTGCGTTGTAATATCGGAAATGTATTTAAACTTCTCTTCCAGCGAATAGTAGGGGTGCTGTGTACCTATGTTAAAAATAATGAAACAAAAACTCACAGAAAACCTATCACTCACTCCGTCTCGTGTTCCCCCTTACCTAGAACAAACAAAACACAGTTTGAAACACAACCAATTTCAAGTACAGGCTCTTAATTCATATTTACATATTTCATACGTCAGAAGATTAATGCTTATCTATGACCTAATACTAGTCAATATTTTTAGTTTCTTTACTTTTAAAATAACACGTTTTCAAAAAATATAAACAAACAAAACTAAATTCTAACTAAATGTGAAAAAACCTTTCCAAAGACTCTGTCAACTCCGATTACCTTATCTCACTACGTTTAAAATACATTCTTAAAAAAATAATTTAAAAAAATCTCTAAGCGTAGTGATTAAAATTTGAAAAACCTAAAACCATAATCTAAATTTATAAACCTGTCGTATCCAGGAGACTGTATAAACTGAGGGTTTCTGTATATAATACAGCGCTGCATGGAATTATTATGTATTTATTTTACAATATAGCGACAAATTATGCAGTTATATAGTTAGGTTTGATTACAAAAACATTTTGAGTTCCCCTGAAGCTACATTTAGCAACAGTTGGCTTACGTTTAGAAAATGTTTTTACTTCTTTCTCACAACTAAACCGAACCTAACTTAACACGTTGCAATTTACAACAGAGTCCTAATAAATACGACATCAACTCATGACACGTAAAAAACGAAAATATCCATAACTTAGGCCTACCTCGCAATAACCGATGTGTAATTATTCCGACGTGCGACTACCGCTATTTTCGTGAAATTTTTTTACTTTTCTTATGTATTTTTACGTCCTAAACACGAATCCAACATTAATAATTGTCGCTAACGCCGTTTTATTAAAATATACTTAAAAAACATAACCTTTATTGACGTAAGTTCAGACGTGCTACTGCCGCTATTCCGACGTGCGACTACCGCTATTTTCGTGAATTACCTACGAATGACTACCTACGAAGTATCCAGTCAGGATAGGTTTGGTTATAATTATATTCAATTTTACTATATACCTATATTGTAATATACATACAAAGAAATCAGTCAGGATAAATTTGGTTATAGTTTTATACAACATTACTATATACCTACATTAAAATATACCTATAAAGTATCAAGTCAGGATAGATTTGGTTATAATTTAATAAAAATAGATAGTAATTCTGAATAAAATTATTACCAAATCTAACCTGACTGGATACTTTGTAGGTATACTTTAATGTAGGTATATAGTAATGTATAAAATTACAGATCTAGACGTAGTGCAGTGCGCTGTAGCAACTGCGCGCTCGGTTCACGCTATAGGCCTACATGTCATTACAATCTAACATTTAAAATGTGAAATAAAGTAACTTCCACAAAAATACATAAAAATGTAGGGAGCGTATATATGTAAAAACGTGAAAATACATTAGAAAAGTAAAAACAAATTCACGAAAATAGCGTTAGTCGTACGTCAATAAAGGTTAGTTTAGGTTATGTTTTTTAAGTATATTTTTAAAAAACCGCGTCAGCGACAAAAAATAATGTTGGATTCGTGTCTAGGACGTAAAAATACATAGAGAAAAGTAAAAAACATTCACGAAAATAGCGGTAGTCGCACGTCGGAATAATTACCAACCGATGTAATTACACAAATGGAAACCAAATCCACTTCACTTTAGAATAGTTTAGTTTGTTAGGAAAACTATTTTTTATAACTTAACCTAACATCAGCAGATACTGCCTAGCTTTACTTTAATATAAATATTTATTAATCTTTATATATAAAATTTTTATGTATGCTTCAAAAACTCAAAAAAGCCTGCACTGATTGAATTCAAATTTTGACACGACATACGAACCCTCTTCAAAGATTGTTAAAGGTTGCCGCGCTAAGCGAGCGGATCACTCGCCATACTAGCTAAGTACAACCACGGTTACATGTGAAACATTACTTGTCCCCAATTACATTGTTTATTAACAATGACCTATCTAATTGCATTCCATTCAGAATATTTTACAAACTGAATTATATATTCACCTTAATCGAGATACTCTTGTGTGATCATGTTGTGATCGAGCTGCGCCGTTCGTAGGTAGAGGTGATTTTGGATTTGATGTGGATGTGCAAGGAGTTACAACACCGGTGATCTCCAATCATATGTCCAATCAAGCATTACTAAATTAACGCGTGAACATAGGGGCATTTATGATAGGATAGTGGAAATAATACCTGAAGGGAACTTCTTACGTGGGCCATGAGGAAATGGGGAAACATTTCTTATCAATCAAAAAATTACATAGCCTTAGCACTATATTTCCTTAGCCTCTGAAATACTGCAAAATAAAACTTCTGCAGGGTTCATACCCTATACTCTATTTTGTTCCTCATTTCTCATATATGCAACCACAATGTGCCACACCAAGGCGTATCAAGTTACAGCAAGTGTGATGTATAACAATGACGCAATGTCTGAAGAAATACTCGATAAAGGTGTGTCTGTAAAGGGAGGTTATGGTTGCTTTATGATTATTAGTGTGTAGGCTGTAACGTCTTATGGGTTGCCTAATTTAAAATGTCACTTTTCCTGTTTATATAATGTATTTTTATGCATATGTAAAATCGAAAACAGTAGTTCTGCAGTGTTTGCCTAGTGTCATCAAAGTTAAAGAAAATTTCATACGTGAAAATCTTGTTTGTATATTTTAATACTTTGTGTTTTTGGAAGTTTTTTTTATAATAATTTATTTTTGTCACTTTATTACCAAGTTTATCTGGTCGAGAATGAAAATCATTAAATTTACGAAGCTACTTCGTTAACATTTTCACTACTAGGTGTCGCTGAAATAAAGTTACAATTACTTGAATTTTGATTAAATAAGTGGAATCTCTATACTACAAATAACTTTTTACTTTATTTAAAACCTTATGTACATTTCAATTGCAGAGTAATCATCCTCAGGAAAATTTACAATAAACGCACAATAGGTGCAGTATACAATACAATACAATACTCAGTAGAAAATAAATTTCAGTAACGGCTTGTATTTAGGGACACAGTTAGAGATCGTTGAAATTAACTAAAACTAAACCAGTTTTGTCTGAAAATTGCGAACTTCGACCTGTCTCGCTCCACTAGGCTTTCTCTGCGCCCATTATCAAATGCTAAGAATAAAGCCCGCAGACAGATGCTGGCACTGCAATGACACAGCAGTGTCGATTTAACAGCCCGTTTCAAGGAGACCTAATTTATAATTGACAAGAGTTTTTGAAAACTCATCGTTCGACTTTTGAAAGGCCCAATACGGAAAAAAAAATTAAAAGCATTTTTTCGAACACCTGGGCGCTCTATCTTCGTACCTTGATCGACTAGCCTACCATAATGACCACGGTGTAAGGGCTATGCAATAATAACACTTTTAACTGTGTACTGAAACTATACGATGCAAGTACGGATGTAAAGTGAGGCAAATAAAACTATTCAAGTACTATCAGTTTACGAATACAATCTAAAGAAACAGGTTTGATTACAATAAGGTTCATTGTGATAGTACTGAGTTATTATCAACGAATGTATGGAAAAAAGCGACCACCACGGAATATGCGTAGCAAGCGGCCAAACGTCCCCTACCACCGCAAAGGTCTTTCAATCAAAGTATACCGAATTCAGGATGCGTGAAATAACCTACCAGGCTTCACTTTCACTACCCCTACAACAGCCTAGCTCCATGCAACCTATCACTATGCCAATCTGTATCACTGTTACTGTAACATTCGTTGTGTGAGGATCATGCGGTTAAGTGAAATAGGCTGATCCTGTGCTTTGTGAGTGTTATTAGTTTTGCTTGCTACTGTGGAACTCACCACAACCAACACAGGTAAACAGTGCGCGTTCTATGACGCTCTTATAACTTCTTTGTTAGGCTCAAGCGCCTAACTTTGGAGGGATCGATATTGTGACGTTGTTCAAAGGAGGCAAAAAGGTGTCGCGAATTGTGATATCGGCGAGGATTAGAGTACAGTACGAGTGAACATCAATGTGGTGCTCGGGGTGCTCCAGATGAAGCACGGTTGGATGTCAAGAAAGCTCTTCAAACGGCGAAGAAGAGTACCCGGAAAGAAGATACGGCTGTCTCAAAAACCTAAAGTCAGGAGTTAGACGAGCTCACACCAAAGATTACGCTCTAGTAACAGATGCCAGCTCAGCTTACTACATAGGGAGTTCTGTACCAGCAAAGGAATACAGTTAAAGGAATTCAGTCAGAGTCAGAGAAGCGTGACGACGTACTTTTAGAAGAAGAGACTCTAAAAATGTAAGATGGCAGCAGTTTACTTCATCTCCTAACGGATGACAAATAAGGCGAAAGAATCATAATTTTCAGTGGGACTATAGGAAGCGAGAGGTTAGCATCATGTCAAGACTTTTTCGTGGACGGAACCGTCAAAAAGTCGAGTAAACTATTTTCAGAAATTTATTCCATGCACAAAGAGGACGTTATTCCATCCAGAGCGTTTAAGTGTGATGGAAATCAGAAAACATAAATATAAAAGAATCTAACAGTTCAAACGCTCTTAAGAAGAGTGTGGAATACCCAGAGCAGGTAGAATTCTGTGATGGTTGCTTATTTCACTGAAGGTTAGGACTCTAGGCACAAGAAAAAATCCGTAATGCCCGCTTTTTTTGCTGGTTGCTAATTTCACTGGTCGCTTTTTTGCGACACCATTATCAACTGACGATCTGAAATGCCTCTCGGGCTTGGAAAGATTTCCCTGAAATGGGAAAATTAAAGGATACCGTCGGCAGGATGGCTTGCCTGATGTAGACCTGCCTAAAGGGGTTTAAGGATAAGTGGTAGCACATTGTACCTCTTGTCGGCAAAAAGGTAGAAGGTACAGTTAAGGCAGGAAAATGGAAAAGCTGAAACGATTCCCTTGTAATGGTCATGGGGACCTCGCTAGCATGGTTGCTGAACTGAAATGGAATTGCTCTTAACTGGTATTAAAGAAAGGTGGTTACCGTCATCGGTAACACCAATTTAAGGAAGATAACATTAAGGCAGGAATAAGAAAAAGTTAAAGTGTCTCTTGTAATGAAAAAATAGAGTATTATAGAGCGGAAAATAGAGAAAATAATAGCATAATCCATTCCTCCCTCCTAATATTCAACCCTCAACTGTTGTTGCGGGAAGACACCTCCAATGTATGAAAAAAGCGACTAGTGAAATAACCCACCATCACAGAATATGCGAAATAAGCGGCCAAACTACCCTTACAACCCCCAAGGTCATTCAGCTAAGGAATACCGAATCCGGGATGCGCGAAATAAGCGACCAAGCTACACTACCACTACCCCTTACAGTTAAACTTGGAAGGAACACGAAGAAAGCTGAAGTATAAAAAAGTGGATACAGTTATTGAAAAAACGATGAAGAAATATAACGAAAATGGTGGCATAAAGGGTTGTCTGTACCTTCAAAACCTGGATTTAGTTGACATCGCAAACAAGAAAACCATCATACAAAAATATAGACATAAATTTATGTAAATATTATTTAAAAAAAATATTATACAACACTATAAAACGTTACAAAAAAATATATAAAACATATACAGCTTTCTTATGAATAGTTTTAAACACGCCTTAATGATGGATTTGATTTATCATCATTTAACCAGTACAAAACCTGGTTGAAGTCTGATGGAAATCAGAAAACAGTATAAACATCTAACAGTTCAAACTCTCTTACGAAAAGTATGAAATACATAGAGCAGATATAACTATGTGATGGTCGCTTATTTCGATGGCAACTTATTTCACTGGTCGTTTTTTTTCGCGACGACACATCTATGTAATCGAATAGAGTAGGTCAGCTAAAGGGATTAAACCTTCAACAATATTTAGGTGATCGCCCTCATGTTTAAGGGTATAAATATATATATATATATATATATATATATATATATATATATATATATATATATATATATATATATATATAACTGACATACTATTTTCTTGTATTACTGCTCGCTTACATTTTAATGTACTTATCTGAATAAGCTCGAAAATGAAACCACGTAATTAATAGTTCTCGAAAATCGACTCCCATATATACCAAATAATATTCTTGTTTAAGTACATTAAAGTGTAGTGTATAAATACATATATTGCTACAAAGTGATAATATCATTAATTTCGCCTTCAAATACAAACATAATAATTCCACAATTCCTCAAGTGGTGTATAGTGATGAAAATACAATGTAAACTTTACACTCTCATTTTTTTCATGCATAGCATTCCATGAATATTTTAAAACCTGAATATAAATATAACAATCTAAAAATATACTGTAAAAACAAGTAATTTAACTTTGTTAAAATATAATTCAACGAGTGCAGAAGAATTTCAAAGTTAGCAAAGTTTCTTTTAGCATTTCACCACCGCCCTTGTTTCCAAAATACTAGTAAAATTAGAGTTGGTATTTGCGTGCCCGGCGGAACACATTAGCACCCCCTCCCCAAGGGCGAAGGGTGGATCTGCAATGAGAATAGATTGCATTGTCGACATTCCACACGCCTCATGACTCGCTCGCTCACTAATCCGGCCATGTTCAGCGGAAAATTTATTTTAAAATGTTACAAACAATATTCTTAAAAAAAGAAAACGTTATAGATAATATTTCAATGAAATGCTTTATCAACGATATCATAGTTTTTTAAATAAAATATTATCGTTATAATTATATTATAAATATTATTTAATTACTATATAATTATTATATATTATAATATATATTATGAAACATTATAAATTATATTATTTTGGTTTTCGTCCTTAATATTCTTGCAAGGAATTGAGGAAATACGTTTAAACAATTACTAACATTGCGGAAAATTTGTGTATGTACTTGCAAATTTACTGAATATTTATGTCTTCAACATTAATAGTTCAGTTTTAAAATAATTTTTTAATGTAAATGAGCAATGGTATTTGAATTTGTAATTTTTGTAAATGACATTTTATAAAATTAACGGTTTTTAAAATTCACGTACCAACAACAAATGTTATTTAATTTAGCGTGGTAAAGATTCGGTTACTTATTATCAGTTGATTGGATTTGAAGGATCTGTGTTCCTTGTAAGTATAACATATAATGAAATTTCTTTCACCTAAAACCCCACACGCCGTGACAGATTTTGTTGCAATTAATATACGTAAGAACTGATCAAAATAATAGGTCTACTCATAATCAAGCATAAATCGTTTCAGAAAGTTCGGTTATCTCTTTGTCCTCGATGATTATTTCATACAATATACATTCTACTTTCCCGAAGTAATATGTTTCATGTACATATTTTGTTCGAAAAAGTAATTTCTATTTGCAGTTTTTTTCGGAGTTCAAAATTGTGTAGTTAGTTCTTACGATATTCTGTGAACAACATCAACACAGATAAACAAATTATGTGTAGCCTATTTTAATAAACGATTTGGTTTAGCTTAGATGTGATAAATTTACACTTGCATTTGTATTTAATTTAAATAAAATTTGCAAATAACATAAAAGAGAGACGAAAATACATTTTAGTGTTAACCCAGCCTCATGTTTGGCTTTCAGAACTTCTAGTAACTATATGCTTCGGAAACTGTTGAAATTAAATTATTAATAGTATTTTAATATTTTAAAGTACAATTATCAAGAAAATATCTATCGGAAAATAAGTTTATCAAGAAATGTTTTCAGTTCGTGTAGTAGCGCAGGAAACCTCTTAAGTCACGTACATTCTCTCCATTAAAATGTTAACGATATTAGAAACACTATTATATAAGTAGAAACCCATAATACATACGTGTTTATGGAAAACGTATAGACCAAAAAGATGTATTAAGCAAAAATAATTAATACCTTTTCCAATTTTTAACAATTCGGGATTGAAATATACGTGGTTTATTTATTTTACAAACATTGTGTCGCCTTTACAGAATTTTCTTCTACACAATCTCGAATTTAAAAATAAACTCGTAAACTTCTCGATAGGATCGTATTAAGTTATTGAAATCTATAAGGTTTAGGTTATTGAAAGGTTGTGTATAACGTTCGCTGCTTTCAAAGCTTTTCGCCAAATTTATATTGAAAGAGCGCATCTCGACCCTCTGTAAAAAGTGTCGCAAAGAAGTGATGTTTACGAGTCCGTACGTTCTGAAAGTGCCCTGAATAACCCACACGTCGAGAGAAATGGTCACCTGCATTCCTACGACAGATAAACTTGCAATAACCGCACTGACGTTTGTCCTAACATCAAACGTGTCGGTTATAAATAAAAACAGCTCATTATTTCATACATGTCTTATTCTTTCAATTATTTTTTAAATCGCATTTCAAGACATTAAGCAGAGTACTAGTTTCTTCCCTATTTACATGCTCAAATCTAAAGTGATGACAAGATATTATTATTCTTGCTGGCCAAATTATTATAATAAAGTCGTTTAAAACACTTCTTTGCACACAAACGCAGGAAATACATTGTTATTGAGTTGTTTATTTCTTGGAAGGGTATTTCTTTAGTTCTTGACGACGTATTAGACATACTTTTCACAAGTGTTTGCCATGTAGTTGCTATTTCTTCACAATAGTGAATGCTCGGGTATGCGATGGAATTTATTGGTGCTTTGTTGTAATTTATGCTTTCTGAAGTTTTTTTCTAACTATTGTACATAGGTTTTCCATTACGTACTTGCCACGAGAGGGAACAAGACGGAATTCTTCATTAATACTCCTATCTTTACGGCACGAGGCTCCATAATGCACAAAAACGAAAATTTTTATCGAAAAATTTATTCAAGATTGGCATAGGAATTATTTACTAATTATTGAAATGATTTAAATATCCCACACGCTAGGCTACGCCAAAGAGCATTTAAATACTATAATCGTTAAAACTGATAAAGATATTTTTGACAAAAACTATTTTAGTCAACCTAACCAGTAGCCATAAAGAAAGAACACAACAAACAGACAAACTAACTGAACAAACAAAAAACACACTCATACACGTGTGCGGGCGCCCCTACACCCACTCCCATACACGCACGCTCGCGCACACACACACCCATGCACACACGCACGCGTACGCACACTTATATTGTACACTTAACAGAAATCTCACATCTTTTGACAAGCCAGCTTTCGGAAGTGAGTTTGTTGTTCCATTCTCAACAGAATTAGCAAAACCTTACTGACTACTAGTTATTAAGTCTTGCTGACTACAGAGTGTATGCGAGTGTATACAGTGTATGAGATAACGTGAATGCAAGAGGAACGATGTTAATATGAATCACTATACTATAACGCACTATAGCCATCCACGTTGGGAGCCAATTTTATCTAACGTTCCTTGTTTGAATTTGATATTTTTTTTACTAAAAACTCAACATTACTTCCCCTCGAGTCCTACCACTTGACCCTTTCGAGTCCTGAAAATTGACTGTCCTTCCTGAACATCCTCTTGGATCGTATCCGTTTGTGTTTCATCCCCTCTTCAAATTTGATTGGCTCCCTTATGGCGCTCAAACTCTGGCTAGCCTATGAAATTTTGACACTTCCCGTACTTTCCTTTTTTGACCTCGTGGGAATTTGTTGAACTTTCCCACAGGTGCATGTGTTTTTCTGTACTCTCAGGGATTCCTAGTCATAAATCTCCCTGGTCCGTGGATGTCTAGGTAAAGCTTCTCTCCCATGAACGAGGCACATCTTGGTTTACTTACAATGAACCCCTTTCGAATTATTTTTATTTATGATTTGCAGGTGTGTGCAGTAACTTATTTCGGCCGATAGATGTGACAATAGACTAGCGCTAGCTAGGGATATTTCACAAGATCAAATAATTTTACCAACAGCCTTCTTAACTTAATGAATTTCGTTATAATACATATAATAAAGTTGCTTCACCTAGACGAAACGACTTTAACATAGGTAGTATTATTACAGATACTTCGTTATCTGCATTTTGCAAAACATCCCCAACTAACACAGAAATAAGAAACATATCAACAAAACAAAAGCCCACATAACTAGACTATATAACAACACCAGTTATTACATTTTTAAAGGGAACTACTTTTTACAAACGTATTTTATGTATTTATTTTTTTAATATTTCACGGCGCTCAGATAATTTGAGGAAAGGTAACTACAAAACTATTGTGCATATACATAACCATATCCCTGATCTGGGCCATATAGGACACGCCAGTATTCTCACACTCGAAGCATATCTACTTTCCGGGAGATAAGAATGGGCCCGAAAATAACATAAACATGAAGGGTAAGGAAATAAAAGTAAAAAGTATGGAAAGTACCAAATGACTCATTAATGATGGCGTAAAGGAAAATGATGGCTTCGCGTGTACAGAGTAGCTTACCGGAAGTACACTTGTTCTTTATCGCGGTCAATGGTATCTGTTTCCATTCCTTCGAATAAATGCAGATGTGTGTTGTGTGTGCACAATTAACACGGACATCATGCTTTCAATAACCACATGAAAGCAAAATAGATATTACAGTTTGCATAAACAGCTCATGCCGTGTTGTTATGTACAAATTAGTCTTGACAACAATAATTTATAAAAATTCAAAGTAATTTCATCCGATTGTTTACAATATTAGAAGTCTCCGCTAGTTTAATGTACGTGTACAGATTCTTACTGCCACCACTGAACGATAAGAAGCCACCACACATCACGCGTACACGGGTGGTTGAAAATTGATGTTCAACTGTTCTAACCTACAAACTCTTAAACTGAGAGTGAAATTATAATATAGGCTACTATTCAATTAGAGCACATGTCACCTAACGCACAGTTACTACTACACGAAGATTCTTAGTGGTAGTAGGAACTACATCTCTCTCTTTCTCTCTCTCAGATGTAAACTGAAGATGAAAGAGAGGTAAATTTAATTAGTGGCTTTGCAAGAAACATAATGTTTGACGGAGAATGAGACAAAGTGGCATCTGGATAATTTTAAATGAAGGCTATTCGCATAAACAAATAAGAGTTAAATGACGCGTAAAATTTAAAAAAATTGAAAATAGAACACTGAAAATAATGACACTGTTCATGAACAGAAAACGAGATGAACATGGAATACACTTAGGAAATTGGTATGTTTAATACTAATTAATGTCATAATGTAAGCGAAACAAACGGGCTGTATATTATATAATATAAAAAAAGCTTATTTCAATATACGAATATATTTATTTGAACAATCAATTCAAAGATTTTTGCCGTACTTATAGTATTGACCTTTGATTGTAAATTTTAAGAAACCTAGTCACTCTAGTTTGTAATAGAACCCTCTAATACAATAATAAATAAGGATGACATGATATTTTATCTCTCTTGGGGTGGAGATAGGTATCTACCCTCTACCCGGATAGTGGTTGATCTAATGGTATATATTCCAATATGGTGTCGTGTTCGTCTCTTTGAGGAAGTAGACGATCCTCGAAGTTATTTGCTCTACATAAAGATAAAACCGTGGTCAAACATATAAAATCGGAATTAGAGGAACAGGTCATGCAACTTATTATAGAGAAAACGACATGTAGGCTACAGATGATTGGAAGAAAATAAAACAAATAAAGTGTGATAGTAATTGTTACTCGTGGATTGAAAGATTATAGCTGGTTGCGGTGTTTATGTGAGAAAACTGTAAAAAAATTAGACTTTTAATAATTATAATAATCAGAAACAGCTGTTTACGTTTAGGTATCTGTATACAGATTGAAAGAGATGGAAACTATAGTGTGCTCTATGATCGATTGTTTCAAAAAAACACTTTGAGTTAATGTACGAAATCGAATCTTTGCCGTAAAAACGGATCCGGGAAACACGCGCGTCAGAAATGACGGTTTTGAATCTGATATTTCGGTTTTGAGACGATGGTGATCGAAAATTTCTTTAAAAAAATAACTGCAAATTAAGATGTTTTGTTGGTTTTAACGCGAGTAGAGGAATATAAAGGGATGAATAAAGTTTAGAGGATTAACCTGAATGCTCTCAACTCGCTTTCCTGGAGCAGAAATCTATAGGGATTATAACGGGTTGTGACCCGCTCCACTTAGAATATAAAGAATGGATTTAAAAGGGGATAAAGTGCAAGTGGAAAGAATGTGAGGGAAAATAAATTATGTGAGAAGATATTGAGATACTATGACATAAAGAATCAGTCCTGCCAAACTACGACAAAATTGGCGGAGATGTTTCGCTAGCAAGTAGATGTTTAGATTGTAGCAAATATTTAAAATTTCATCGGAGTGTAAGTAAAGCCGGAATGGTGAGAACGTTGCAGGAGAAAAAAAGCATTTTATGAGTAACCGCCACTCTTTTAAATATCAACTCGAATGCTGTGCTTTACGAAGTCATAGGCCTCAGCCTGGCCCGATTTGCTCAATATTATCTGCCAGGAGTTGCAGTAAATACAATTTTAAAGTCGCAACGTCAGTCTCATGCTTTAATACAAACACACCACTTACGGAAACTCTACTAGTTCCATTGTCTTCAATTTTGTGCGGATTTTGTAAAAATACTGCGTTTAATAAAACTTCCTCGTCTTAGAAGAGAAAAAGTAGAGCTTTGCGAGTATTAAAATCACCGCTTTAACTGGGCAATTTCACGACATTCCTTGCGTTAAAAACGCCAATAATGAGAACTGAAGCGGCGCTGTGATGTAGAAGGAAATTGCCTCAATTGCATCCCTCTCGAGCGACGGCTCACTCTGTCATGTCTCACTTACTGCTTGTAGTGCACTTCAACTCGTGTTCTACATAGTAAAATGCAATGAGCAAAACTATCTACTACTTTATGACGTTTCAATATTGTTGACATTTTATATTAACTGTAATGGATACGTTTTATTTTTTAAAAAAAACTTGAGTATAATACAAAACTTGAGATTTATAGACGCTCAAGTAAAATGTTTTTTCTTCTTATATTAGTAATCTCCAAATGGGTCCATTCAAGTGTGCAATAAATAGAACAGTATAATGTGTTTAAAAAAACTGTGTTAAAGAAGCTTAATTATTAAACTATTGGGGCAGAGTATATAAATAGGCAGCGATTTGATTCATGAAAATGAGTAATATTTTTGCATCCAATTATAAACAGGTGGAATCATATTTAGCAATAACAGATAATAGCAAATCAGATATGGCACTGGTGATAGCAAAAGACGTAGGTGAGGTAATAAAGATTAACCATGGTCTATAAAAAGCAACATGTTATGGTCTAATTATTACCCCGTCTGTCTTGAAGCAGGTATAACTCAAGAGATGTCGCAAGGTACTCCGATGCACAGGAGGGGGATTAGCCGACTAGTGAAGGTGAAAAGCCAGGCAGTAGATCAGAGAGGTTTGATAAATACTGAATCAGTGAACTCCCAAATTACTCTAAATGTCAGGTGGGCAACTGTGAATCGTCCGGCCAAGTCTTTTGCTATGTCTCAGGAGTTACACCCGAATCACTGTTCAGAGTTCCGTCCACACTTCCGCTGGCCCAAAAGACAGATTGTTTCCGTAGCTTTTATATAAAGCCCGACAGTTTCACAGAAAGACGTTCCTAGCCTGTCATTTTCTATCAGCGTTTTGTCAATCCTCTAAAGTACAAAGTACCCGCGAAACAATCTGGTGCCATCCACGCCAGGAGTGGGCTAGGTTGTGAACCTTCGTCATAACGTGAATTTTCGCCGTAAATAGTACAGAAAGAATATTGTAATGTTAACAGCTTTTTGCTATGTCTCAGGAGTTACACCCGAATCACTGTTCAGAGTTCCGTCCACACTTCCGCTGGCCCAAAAGACAGATTGTTTCCGTAGCTTTTATATAAAGCCCGACAGTTTCACAGAAAGACGTTCCTAGCCTGTCATTTTCTATCAGCGTTTTGTCAATCCTCTAAAGTACAAAGTACCCGTGAAACAATCTGGTGCCATCCACGCCAGGAGTGGGCTAGGTTGTGAACCTTCGTCATAACGTGAATTTTCGCCGTAAATAGTACAGAAAGAATATTGTAATGTTAACAGCTTTTTGCAACATTAGGGTTAAAAGTCAGTCGCATACAGTGCAAGCTTTAAAAGTGGCAAAGATTCGCCTATTAAATTCAGAAAAAACAGCCTAATAATAATCATATCTTGCTTTCGCCAATCGTAATTAACTGTTTGGAAGAATTATAAAAGTAGGAGCTCCGCATTCAGACATTTACCTATACAGTAAGTATAAATGCTATGAATATAAAGGCGGTTATAAATACATCGCTGAAATATAGCGGGAACGTCCTCCAGTCCTGAACACTTGTTTTGGTCTTTTAAAATACAGGTTAACTAACTGAAGAGAAATATAATTCTTTTAATATTTTTTTTATTCATTTTTAACACTAAATAAACACGGATAAAATAATTTCTTTTATATACCTACACAATCTTTTTAAAATTTGTGATAATGAATTTTAAGCGATGCTATATAGTTGTAGAGTAATTAGAAACCTTATTTAAGGCATCAAGCAATAAATAGGCAACAATAAGGAGTATCAGCTGATAGAAAATTTCGCTCCACATTCCATATATTTAAAAATATGTGAAATCTCTTTCAGCTCTAAAATCGTTAACTCGAAGAGTCTCTGTAAAAATTCCTTACAGATATTTTTTCGTTATAAATCTACTTGCAGCGCGTTTGATGCCAATGAAATGTGCATAAATACATGGCTCTAGCGTGGCCCTATTATACATTGCATGCGATGACGCCTACTTAGATTCTGTGCGCTGTGTACCTTCTCTTGTTAAGGAGCCGACAAAGTTTTCCTGTGAGGCGTACAAACTGGTAATTAGTATTGTTTATAAAGCCGCTACAAGCCTTTATTGGTGCCTTATACAGTGCACTCGTTCATGCAGCTTTGCTTCAGATTTATTGCAAATTTATCATGCTTATTCTACAAGTTTCCATAAACAAATATTAATACGGCACTACAGACTAATACCTACTATCATCCTGTATATATATCCTATATCCTACATCCTATATATAGTATACAGTTCATCGCGGTGTTTGTGTTAAACATTTATTTATTAATACAAATTTCAATAGCAAGAATATTTAGAATGCCTAGCAGATTATATACTGTAAAATACAGATTAAAATGCTTTTCTGCTATAATTAAATGACACACAACTTTATTTAAATACAAGAACATATTTATTTAAAATTGCTTGTTGAAATCATCTTAAATTCACTGACTACACTAAGTAATTATTGCATAACCAAGTGATTATTTTTAATATTTTCTGTGGTTGTTTTATTGGTTTTTGTGCAGCAGATGTTTTCTTATTTATAGTATTTTTAGCATATTTTGGCGTTAGGTTTTGTTTGAGGCACTTATGCAATAATTTCTTACAGTTTAATCAGTGAACTCAAGATGATTACAACAAGCAACTTTAATAGCGACCAATAGTCATCAGTAATCTACCTCTACCGACGGACGAAACTCGCATACAAAACATCCGTTTTTATTCCCCAAATGCCTCAAACAAAACACCTGCAGCACTAAAGACAATAGAGCAGCTACAGAAAATATTAAAAGTATTCACTCAGTTATGCAATCATTATTTATATTTATTTAACCAGTTCTAGAAAATGAATAAAGGTTTAATAATAATAAGGGTATAATTAATCCAAAAAAAATTATGTACATTTCGATGAACATGTCATCATTATTATTGTAACAGAGCCTATTACAATAAAATTACAAACTAGAAAGACTAAGTTTTTAGAGTTATTTTCGTTTAGGACATATCCCAAACTAAGATTCCATTTCAGATCTATTTGCATCCTAGTACGTCAAACTGCCTTTACGGCAGCACAAATACTTTAAAACCCTCTTCAGTAACAAGTGTACAATTTTATTGCTGAGACATCATTCCTGACCGAGTGCTGCAAGTCCCTGCCGAAGTACCTCCAAAATTGAACAAAAACGGAACAACCTCAATTACTATAGGACATATTTTGTTCGTCTTTAGCATGAACTAAGTAATAACTCAAATTATGTTACATACGAACGGACATGTTTTACCTCTGCTACAATTTCGTACAGTATATTATAGATAGGAATTATTTTTACTTGAACAAATCGGCTAATTTTGTATCTATAGTTAGCCTGGAAATATTATATTTTAAAGTAATCACTTTATTTTTAGCATTTTTCTATATCAACATATCCTATGATAAAAAATGTGTACTGATCTATATTAAAATTACAAACAATATTTTACCTATGCGGAATAGAAACAGGTGCAAGGTTGACATTCGACACGTCAGAAATTTGTAATTCAAATGTAAGCGTTGCTCGGTACGGTTATGGGAATCCGAAGTGTGTCGAAGCGTTAAATGAACAGAAGGGCGAAGCAGGCTGCCGTACTTTAAGACGTGCGACAAAGGAACGGCATTTCACGCGGTATTTTTACAGCTCATCACAAAGAATTAGAGCGCAATGTCGCTGCGGGTAATGATTTCGGTCGGGCAGGGATGATTGGGGGCGAGGGAGGACGCACCCGACTGTGAAATCAACCCCTTAAATACGTCTCACAACCTTCTCATAACAATTATCGTACGTTATCTGCAAACCCCTCAAGATATTTGTTAGCTCTGTCTTGCTCGTTTTCCAAATCCTACTTTCGTCTTCCTAAAACAGATCGTCTGTTCGTTTAGTATGGGGATTAATAGCAGATATATCGCATTATTTTTTCTACAACGTTCCCATTTTAGACAAAACTTTCATTGGTTTCTTAATAGTAATAGTTAAAAACTATCTAAAAAAATTTTTTAACAACACTTTAAAACATTCATGAAACAGAAAACCCATAAAATTGTATTAATTAAGAGAATAACAAAGTCTCTACAAATGTCTAAAAGTATAATAATTCACACACTATAAAATCTTTACTTTCTATGTAGGTTTAAAGATATGTTACATCTATAGGACTATTATCATCTATGAATAATACGATGTCATCCATAAAGATTGACAATAGATAGGATTATGTAGACTAGAAACATAAAAATCCTATGGTCGGAGATACAGCAAAGGATCATGACCTTAAGGTCACATATCCGAAGTATACATAGTCTCTCTCAGGTTCATGATGAAGTGTCTTGTAGCTCCAGGAAAAAAAACTTTGTTTTATTTCTAAATTCGATCAGTCAATGACTTATCGTCTTCGAAAGATAGGAAACGATTATTAACTTATGTAAGATTAAGATACATTAAGGTGTAGGTTAAGATTGAGATTATGTGTATAAAACCCGAAGTCCAGCTACTCTCTTCCGCGGTTATAAAGAGGAATCATTACCCCGTCACTTATAGGAAAAAGGGATAAAAGAGTAGATGGTAGCAGAACTAATTAAAGGCCATAATGATCCCCTGGTACTAGACGTATGAGAATAATATAATAAGCGTGAACAGGGCCGCGTACATACAGAAGACCTCTCTAGGGTGAATAGAGAGGCTTATCCCCTACTCGGAAGAAAAAAAGAGGAGGTAAAGGAAAATTATGACTGGCGTAGGGAGGATCGCGCCTTTTAGGTTGACCCGCGTCCTAATAACGATATACGGAAAGTCACTCCTACATGTTATGTATTACGCACCCGTAAATGAAGGAACGAATCGCCGATATCGGGCAAGTACGATGTCTTACGACTTACGCTTTACGTTTCGGCGTATTCCGGTACATCTTTACCAACATATAAATAACTTACCAGATGATTCCCATCAGAAAACAACGACCGTCCTCTCAAGGGTAAATGTCCCCGGTTTAACTATAAACGTTAAAAGGCGAATGTAAACAGTATATACTTTAGGTGAATGGCTGTGACATTTTAAAATAAAATTCGCTTAACTATAAATCTGGCGTATACACGCATTTTTGATCACCTGAACCATCCTTAAAACATACTAATGTAACTGATAAGTTCAACCCTTGCGTTCTAATTCATAATGACGTATTTACACTAAATATTTTTAAACATCTACACTATAGTCTGTATTTCCCCACGGAACCATTTCCAACACAAAATCTCACAACAAAACTTGCTCGACAGTTCTTCCTAATGACGGCAGTAACAACTGACCATAAGCAAGACAAAATAAATGGTAGTCTGAGCTTCGCAGTTCCTGGCCCTATCTAAAATTTCAAGACTATTCTAGCAGTACTGGAAACCGGGATGTTCCGAAAATTCTACCGGTTCTGGAAAAGAGGTCTAGTAGGTCCTGGTTAGACCCCCCGATTCGTTCCAGTGACGGTCCGGTGTCCTGAATGACTTCCGGGCTCTTACATACTGTTAAGAAGCACCAAGCCCCCCCCCCATTTTGGGGAATAACGGTAGTTACCTCATTCGAGATGCAATATGTTTAAGATAGGATTCGTGGTGACAATGTTTCACTTGTTTAATGGTAACACATCCCGCTATCCTACCTTTGCACTTTATGCTTACCAAGCTCATGGGTAATGGCTACTTTATTTTAGACCTCCTGGTGCAGGGTAAGTGGAGAGATAGACATCTGCACACAAATGTTCAATATACTTATTAACATGCGCTTTGTCACAGGACCTTCTCCGCCACTAAACCTCACAACCTATCCTGCAAAACCTTCTTCTCCTATGACAAACTGCTTCTTTCGTAACAACTGAACAGAAAACCAGGTATAAAAACATTTTTTTTAATGTCAGTGATAACTATACCAAAAAACCATCTCCGCCATAAAATCTCACAAAACATTCTCTAATCCTATCTCCTCCTATGGTGAACTGTTATTTTGTAGCAACTAAACAGAAAAGCAGGAAAAAAATAATTTTCAAAAGTCGGTCTATAATTCGACGGAGAATATTCACCACCACCAAATCTCAAAACAAATCTTACAAAACGTTGTTTTTTCTCGAAGCACTGTTTCTTTCGTAACAACTGAACGGAAAACCATGTACAAAAACATTTTGAAAAGTTAGTCTATAATTCGCTAAAGAACCGAAAAATCTCAAAACACGTTCTGCAAAACCTTCTCATATGATGAACTGTTCATAACGGCTGATCAGAAAGCCAAGTAAAAAACCTTTTTAAAAAATACTCGACTAAAACCGATCCAATTGCTTGCCAATATCTTGTTGCGTAAAGGTTTGAATGTAATTCATAACAAATATTTATACGAAAAACTAAAAACATCCAACACAAAACACGTGTTTCTAGCGTAAACCCATCGTAGTCCATTACTCAGAAAACAGTCGGTCAAAATAATAAAACGTCCGAGTCGGTGTATAAAGAAGGGAAAGAATGTGCGCGAGAGAGGGGGAAGAGACGGCTATCCATCGTGTCGTGATTGACACGCGGGTCGTAAACACGGGTCCTTGTATTAATTTGATCTGAATGTGCAATAAAAAAGTCGGTATTGTGCGACCGCGGTTTTACGACCTACCCGAGTCTGCTATAAACGCTACCGTTTAACGTCAATGACAACGCCTGCTCTCCGACACTCCACTTCATTACGTAGTCTATGCTTCTGCCTCTACCTCTTCCACTCAATCTGTCTCAATGGCGACTATTTACACTATGTAAATACTGATGTGTTAAATGTTGCAAAACAGTAGTAATAGTTAAATCACATTATTAAAAATATAACTGTTAATCAAATATCATTAACATTCAAAGTTACTAATACAATTAAATGCAATAAAATATAAAGATACAAAAATTCTAAAACCTCCCTTTTCAAAATCTACTGCATTCACACTGTCAATTGTTCGATAGTGTTACGATATTTATTAAAAAAAGTGTTTTAAAATGTCAACAAAATGTGACAAAATTTGAAAAAAAAACAAATACAACAGGATAAAGAAATACCCATTAAAAACCCTGTCAAATATATTAAATTACATTATATTAAAATGACACATAATATTTAATTTTAAAGTGAAAATATTCTAAAATTTATATATGTAGACGCGCTAATTGTACAAATAGTGTTGGCACTTTTTAAATCCCTAAAGACGAAGATTTAATGTGGAAACAATTGTCAAAGATTGATGACATTTTGGGAGGTAACAATATTTTTTTTTTTAAAAGGAAAATATGCTAACATTTATAAAAGTATCCTGCACGTATTGTATACTTAGTACTAACCCTTTGTATCGCCCTAAAGACAAAGAATTCAGTGTCAAATAAATGTCAAATATTGTGAGATTTTTACAACTATTTAAAAAAATGAAAACAATTTGTATCGCCCAAAGAATGACGAATTAGGCAGGGGAAAACTTTAAAAAAATAAATGATATTTTAATGCACAACAGGCCCTAATTATTTTCAAAATGAAACTAAACAATATTAAATCATTAAAAAATTGCGATAAGTTAAATTTAGAAAATAAAATAAAAATTAGTTACTTAAACCAGTCAAATTAGTTTTAAATGATCATGCAATTAAAAACTAATTACAACACGTAGGCCTATACAATATTTATCCAAATATACGACTACTCTTAGAAATTTCGGATAGCATAAATGGCATTAACCCAATTGTTTGAAAACATGCCGGCATCTAGACTTTCCAAACAGTTATCACATTAACAATTAACCATCATTTAAAAAAATCAATCGAAAACCAATAAAAAAAACCTTAATCGACCACCGAAAGATACATTTTAAACATGCCTGTTCTTATACTGGGCGATATTTTGAGCAAGTTTTTGTGTCTGAACATAAAAGAAAACACCGGATCAATACTGGGGAACCGGTGTGAGAGCACAGACCATGTGACGGCCTGCAATATACTGGCTCCAGAATCCCCTAGGGTTGCAGCGCCGACGCTACACAACTACTGATTACAACCGAGAGAGAAAAAGGTCCTCACCAAATTGATCCTGTTACTCCATTTTATTCCAATTTCCATTCCATTTCTCCGTATCTGCGATGCGGGGAATTGAGCAAACTTCTTGTTGACTTTACTTTAACACCTAGCTTTATAAATTACCTCGTAATCTTTTTACACAACAAACAATAACGCTTTATTCAACTCGTAACTAATTTTTTTTTTAATTGTAGGAATTGAGCAAACTTCTTGTTGACTTTACTTTAACACCTAGCTTTATAAATTACCTCGTAATCTTTTTACACAACAAACAATAACGCTTTATTCAACTCGTAACTAATTTTTTTTTTAATTGTAGGAATTGAGCAAACTTCTTGTTGACTTTACTTTAACACCTAGCTTTATAAATTACCTCGTAATCTTTTTACACAACAAACAATAACGCTTTATTCAACTCGTAACTAATTTTTTTTTTAATTGTAGGAATTGAGCAAACTTCTTGTTGACTTTACTTTAACACCTAGCTTTATAAATTACCTCGTAATCTTTTTACACAACAAACAATAACGCTTTATTCAACTCGTAACTAATTTTTTTTTTAATTGTAGGAATTGAGCAAACTTCTTGTTGACTTTACTTTAACACCTAGCTTTATAAATTACCTCGTAATCTTTTTACACAACAAACAATAACGCTTTATTCAACTCGTAACTAATTTTTTTCAATTGTAGGAATTGAGCAAACTTCTTGTTGACTTTAACACCTAGCTTTATAAATTTCCTCGTAATCTTTTTACACAACAAACAATAAAGCTCTATTCAACTTGTTACTAATTTAATTGTAAATTTATTTTTTGATAAAGGCTAATGACAGATGACAGACAATTTTGCTTTTTTAAACATTCAACATTTCTAATTTCTTTCCGAAATTCCTTTTCAAGAGCTCAGTTTTAATTAAACAACTACACAACATAACTTACGATTTATAAAATACGTAACATTATTCAAAACATAATAAAAATACAAAAATTACAAAACTTTTAATAAATATCCATTTACAATTCAAAATCTTTCTGTCATTAGCCTATGTAACAAAATTAATAGTTATTAACAGACATTAAATAAAAATATTAATTGTAAATTTATTATTAATATTATTCTGTAGTTTTTTTAATTTCCTTATTTATCTATAAAATAAAACTGTAAAGCCTGTTAAATCGTGTTTAATTTTCCAATATTCATTGTTTATCACTTCCCGATATTTCTAATCAAAAGCTCTTACACAATAATGTTCTAGATCGACTTAAATTATACTATTCCAGAATGATTTAATTCTAATAATGTCAATGATTCAATTACTTTGTAGTCTATTTGTAAATTTTTGTCAAACTCGTGTTCCTGAATCTGGCATGCAATTGAAATTCTTTGGCTTGACTTATAGTGTTCCAAAATCTGTTACACAATGACAATTCTTCTGTAATGTCATTGTGAATTTTTCGTTAAAATTATAGTGTTGACCAACAATAATTTTTTTATAATTTCATTGTAAATCTCTATTTTAAACAATGATGTGCCAGGCTCTTTCAAACAGTCTTTGTCTTGACTTATAGTGTACCACAATAATTACTCCTTTATAATTTCATTGTAAATCTCTATTTTAAACAATGATGTGCCAGGCTCTTTCAAACAGTCTTTGTCTTGACTTATAGTGTACCACAATAATTACTCCTTTATAATTTCATTGTAAATCTCTATTTTAAACAATGATGTGCCATGCTCTTTCAAACAGTCTTTGTCTTGACTTATAGTGTACCACAATAATTACTCCTTTATAATTTCATTGTAAATCTCTATTTTAAACAATGATGTGCCATGCTCTTTCAAACAGTCTTTGTCTTGACTTATAGTGTACCACAATAATTACTCCTTTATAATTTAATTGTAAATATTTATCTTGACTTACACTGATTCAAAATCTCTAAAAATGGCAAATTCTTCTGTAATTTAATGGTTTCGCAAAACATTATTTCCGTTAAAACAGTTCTACAATCAGTTAGAAGCGCTTTTTTTATCTTTCAGATATTCCATTTGATTTTTAAAAACATTAATTTATTTAAAAATTAATTCTATAAAAACTGCAATATTATACCGTTACACACAGAGTTTTTTATATATTAACTGTCGCGTATAGTATTAATGAAATAACAACTTCTGAACTAATCATTTATTTATGTATCATTTTGAACCTTAATTTTTGACTCACATGACCCATATGTTCATTTACTACCTGACACTTCAATCAAGTGCGCAAAATTGTATTTATTGGCTTTAAAAAACTCTGTACCTTTTTTTATCTCTTAATTTTATTTTTTGTGAAATCATAACTAGAATTTCTAAAATATTAAGATAAGAAACAAGTGTAGCATATTTAAAGTTTATCGGAGATGCGTTCTAAACATCAAGATTTTGCACAGACACAATCCAAAGTTACCAAATCTCAAAAACACAATCAAGCTAAACCTACAGGGAAAATTATACTATTATACTTACAGATAACTGAGTTACAACGATAGTTCTGCATTTACCTGAAAACAAAAATATTACTTATTTTAATCTCACTTTATTAAAATTAGCACAATTCATAAATTAAATATATAAATCAATCTAAAATATTAAACTAGAAATTACTGTCAGTCTAAAGCCCAATAAACCTGTTTTTAACCACACTTTTATCTCTAGGCCACTAGGGTACCAAACGAAAACCTATGAATCAAAGTGAAACAAAAATAAATTGACAATATCTACCGGGACATCGTCAAAGTAAAGTTGTACGTTTTGTAGATTTAAGACGATCAGCCTATACGAGTATTGCCATTAACGAAGGTTGGGAAGGATTGTTAATACAGCCTGAATTAAGGCGGAGATATAAAACTCCTAGTGAAGTATCACGTGACGCGTGCTCAAGTACAAACTCTATTTTGGCCATAGAAAACTGCCTACCCACTTTATACAGGGAATCATATCATGTGACTCGTGCTTGAAGTCGACTCACTCTATATAGGTCATACAAAAATGTCTACCCGCAATATAGAGGGAATCATATCATGTAACTTGTGTCTGAAGTAGACACACTCGATTCCGATCATACAAGAATGTCTACTCAACATGTTCTTATACAAGAACGGGTAAGATGAACCTTCCTTGTACTCTTTCCTATGAAGGATAAAGAAAAGTAAATGTAATTAGGTGCAACTAAAGGACGTAATGGTATCCGGGTAAAGCGAAAAGGGGTAAATATAGGTAAAGTAGCTTACCTTCTCTCAATCGAGATGAAGAGAGGCGTTAAGCTACAACTTCGTGATGTAAAATATTATGAAAAGGGAAGTAAAAATTACAACAAAGGAAGTGGTATGACGTTCCTTCAGTGTTGATATTCTATTTGACAACTAGCCCTACTGGGTACAGAATCATAACCAGCTAATAATTTTAAAAAACCGAGTTTCAAAGTTTATTGATGATTTTACGTGTCTACCGTATTTAAATAATGAAGAAAATTTTATGCGTTACTTTAAAGTGAGCAAACTGTTTCTTAAAGGAAATGCTAGCTTGAATCGTTCAAGTAATTCCGCTTAAATTGTCAGCTCCATCCCATCATTAAGCCCGTCCTTCAACTTTGCATTTCATTTAAATCCATCGGTTCTGACAGCTTTCCTTCACTTTATCGCAATAATGTCCGAAAAGTCTTAAAGAAATGAGACAACAAAACTGTGTAAACGTGAAGTACGAGTATTATTAACTAAGAGGTGAGACAACAAAACTGTATAAACGTGAAGTAAGAGTATTATTAACAAAAAAGTGAGACAACAAAACTGAGTAAACGTTAAGTACGAGTATTATTAACAAAGAAGTGAGACAACAAAACTGTGTAAACGTGAAGTAAGAGTATTATTAACAAAGAAGTGAGACAAAAAAACTGAGTAAACGTTAAGTACGAGTATTATTAACAAAGAAATGAAACAACAAAACTGTGTAAACGTGAAGTACGAGTACTATTAACAAAGAAATAAGACAACAAAACTGTGTAAACGTGAAGTACGAGTATTATTAACAAAGAAATGAGATGACAAAACTGTGTAAACGTGAAGTACGAGTATTATTAACAAAGAAATGAGATGACAAAACTGTGTAAACGTGAAGTACGAGTATTATTAACAAAGAAGTAAGACAACAAAACTGTGTAAAGCTTAAGTACGAGTATTATTAACAAAGAAGTGAGACAACAAAACTCGTTAAGTACGAGTATTATTAAGAAAGAAATGAGACGACAAAACTGTGTAAACGTGAAGTACGAGTATTATTAACAAAGAAGGGAGACAACAAAACTGTGTAAACGTGAAGTACGAGTATTATTAACAAAGAAGTGAGACAACAAAACTGTGTAAACGTAAAGTACGAGTACTATTAACAAAGAAGTGAGACAACAAAACTGTGTAAAGCTTAAGTACGAGTATTATTAACAAAGAAGTGAGACAACAAAACTGTGTAAACGTGAAGTACGAGTATTATTAACAAAGAAATGAGACGACAAAACTGTGCAAACGTGAAGTACGAGTATTATTAACAAAGAAATGAGACGACAAAATTGTGTAAACGTGAAGTACGAGTATTATTAACAAAGAAGTGAGACAACAAAACTGTGTAAACGTGAAGTACATTTACTATTAACAAAGAAATAAGACAAAACTGTGTAAAGCTTAAGTACGAGTATTATTAACAAAGAAGAGAGACAACAAAACTGTGTAAACGTTAAGTAAGAGTATTATTAACAAAGAAGGGAGGCAGCAACTCTATGTGTAAGTTCCAAACAGGAGACAACAAAGCTGTGTAAAATCAAAAAAAATTAGTTTTTATCCACCAGACATCACCTTAAGTAACCGACGAAGGCTACTACTTGGAGCTAGAATACCTGGAACAAACCCATCTCTCTGACAAAGTGCACAAGTAAAATAAGATTTAAAGCAGCGGGGCATATAGAATTTTATTTCAAAGGGCACTTCCACGTGTCTACCAAAGAGCAAAAACAATTTTCCATTAAACATTTTCATGAAGAAACCTCTTTTGACTTCAGTAATAGCCTATTACAAAACTCAACATATAACTGTAGTAAATAAAAAATTAATACATTCTTAGGTAATTTATTTATTACGATATTACTTATAATCATCTTTGTAGATAAAAGTGTAATGATAATTTGCATACGTTTCAAAACTCAAAATGTTCCGCAGCGATTGAGGCCAAATTTGGACACGATATACAACCCGCTTAAAAGATTATTTTCATTTATTTCTCCCATCAGTAAAATACCCGCGACCGCGCAAATACAGCTTTTTTAACGGTTAGCTGTGACCAGCAAGAGCGCCATCTGCTACAAGCGAGGTTAAAACTCCCAATACATAACAGTTATATATAAAGATGTTTTGTTAGTGTCTGTACGCTTGCCTAAGCCTCTGACATATTGCAAAATAAAACTTCTTTGAAATTTATGCTTTGTTTTGTTCCTTATTTCTCATCCATGCAACTACAATGCACCACAGCAAAGCGTGCAAGAGTACTCAAGCGTTATTATACAGTATTACTGAATTTGAAAACATTTTCAAATGATTAGTTACATCTAACAGACAATTGACGAAAAACAATTGTATAAACGTCATATCACACTCATGTGAATTTTTGTTTTTTTAAAATTTGACTCATTTCTTTATTGGAAAAGATTTTGTAACTAGACCGTGGCTGTATACAATATTCCGAGCGTAATTCAACAATTAATATGTCTATGTTTTTATTTATTTAATAGCCTAATAAACTACTTTGGAAATTCTACAAATTATTCCCATCATAATTATTTGAATTTTAATAAATCGCTTTTATAATTTAAAAAAATATTACCATGCGTTATGAATTTGGATTCATCTCTCATAATATTCATTAGAAATTGAAATACCAATTTAATATATTTCGGGAGAGGTTCGGGGTCCCACTCTACATACGTCATTGATTTTAAGTAAGACAAAGCATTTAAAAAATTACAATGGCAGTAGTAAACTGCTGTAAAGGTGTAAACAAATGTACAAAATTATATCATGTAAGTCATTAACAAGCCGAAAAGAATGTAGGCTAAACATAACCTATAGTCTAATTTCCTATATAGGCCTTAAAGGAATACAATATGTAAAATGTCATTTTTTATTATAAATGCAATTAATTATTAAAAATTTTAACATTTAAATATTAAATTTTACAATTTATCACCTTATATTTTACTTTTAAATATGCCATACTAAATTATATTAATAAATACGTTTTAAATTATTAACAAATTTATGTTAATTATAGAACTATGTATATTTATAGATGAGCGTTAGTGAAGTATATAATTCTCGTTAGACATAGGTTTTCAACTTATTGCTAATGCACAGTAGAGAAAGTTATCAGAATATGTAGTATAATATCCTACATTCGCAAATAATTCAAACCACTAGACGATATTTTTATAAAATTTCTTCTATTAGCTCACACTCTTCTGATATATATATATCTTGTATAAATTTTCAATAGTTAATAACGTTTGTAAAATACGTTTTTATTCATCCAATGAAGTTCAAATACATTTTTCTAAACCTATAGTGGATGACAAATTGATGTTAATACAGTTTTTTCAAATATTTATTCATAATAAATTGTAAAAATTTGGCAATGAGTATCGTCATACTCGACGTTTAGCGTTTGTTGGCACTGAGCAATCTTTTCGTAGCTAGAAATGAACTTTTTAAAGATCTATATACAAAAACCTCCATTGTATAACCTTAAATTGTTGCTATGATTGCTATACAATGCCATAAAAAACTAATGACAAAAATAAAATAAACAAATTGGGTTAACGCTAATGACCCTAGTTCCCAAAAGAACAATGCGGAAAGAAACCACAATACGATGCAAACGACGAAAAAAAGAAAGCGTGTAAATAGTAACAAATAAAAATAATACCCCAACACCATACATAGAAAGAAATTGGAAAATTGCAAAGAATTTCTCTTTCTATTTTACCACTTAATATCGGTATACATAGACACTACGTATATAGATATTTATATTTTTTGTAATTATAAGATAAAAGAACTAAAATAAAAATTTTCTTTGTTGATTTAAGTAGGAATTTATTTCAAAAATAAAAAATGTATTACTTGTTTGATATAGAGGCAAAAATATTTGAATATGATTTAAACATAATCTCTAAACAACCTAACAGTGAAATCGAAAATAGCATTAACTGACACGTACATTTTGGAAACCATAGGGGCGCTACTTATTGATAATTGGAACCACATTTTTTTTCTAATTTCATACCGTGCACATTTTCTTTATATGCTGAACCCTGAACAGATTCACTTAATTTGTTTAGGCAGTTTAAAATTTCGTTAGAATCAAAGCGCATACAAAAAAGATTTAAAAATATGCTCTTTGGTAAATTAAAAAAACTTGCATACCTTAACAACATTAGATAGAGTTGGATAGGTTTCCAGAAAGCTTTTCAAAATAAACTATCTGATAATTACCTCTATATCTAGATATTTATCCTGCTAGTGCTCTTAACCTAACCAGCGAAGTGGAAACTGCTTCGTTTGTGGCTAACCAAAACGTTTCTATAGTTGAAACGAATCTCTAGGTATCTGTAAATAGAATTCCCATGCAAATGCTGTTCATTTATGTAATAAAGACAAGCGAGCAAAAACAATCAAAGTTGCAAAAGTTTAATTTTCCTTATTACGTCTATTCATTAGCGGTCGCGACAAAAATGAAGCTCATGCAAGCAACTCTCTAGAATAGTTAACTCCTGTTAGTGCACTGCTTGCGTCTGCCATCTTCAGTCCTTCAAGTTGTCTGCCGTTCACGGTGTATTTCATGTTAGAGGACGTTGCTCCATCCAAAAGTCTTTCTTCTTAATCACTTTCGAAATCTCATTTTAAACGCTTGTAATTTTTTTTTTTAACTTCACACTGCTGGCCAGAATTCATCAACACACAATTACCTACACAGAGCTGTAAAGGTACATGAAATACTTCCTTCGGAAAATGAAACATTTTTAACGAGATATAATTAATGAACCAAAAATCAGTGTAGAAGTACTTACAACTATAAATTTTAAAGATTTATAGGTAAAGGAAGGCCGAATAACTCGCCTTCACCGGACTGGTAGCGAGCCCACGCTAGTGAGTCACTGTGTATGTCTGAGCCCACATCAGCAACAACAATGAATCATCTTTTTAGTACGAATAACCAAAGGACCGCGTTAGTTCAACTGTTTTAATTTCATAGCATTACATTTGATTCCATTCTGAATCCTCTCTTTTTATCCAAGGTTTCTCAGTCACTTCCTCCGATTCTACAAATGAAATTAAATTGAATTTTCTATTCAAGAAGCAGATCAAGTATAGCTATTTATGTATTATTTTGTAACGCAGGGAGCTAATAACTTTGAGAGAACTACTGCAACTTTTCCACAATATGAGAGGGAGGACGCATGTTCCAGAGTGACTTATTGTATGGGGAAATATCCAGAAAGGCGTAGTGTAGGAAGATGAAGATAACTTGGCTCCGTACCTCTTGAGATAGGTTCAAATTTATATTAAATTAATTTTATAATGCAACTGTATCAAAAAATTATCCAACTTCTACGTAGGCATTGCAATTGCAAAGATCAACCTTTAGAGTTCCGAATAGGATCATTGGTAGGAAGAATCAATTCCTAATTGATTTATCAACCTGCACTTCAGCTCATTCTGTGAAAACAAGCTCTGGGTGTTAATAAGGCGGAATACATAAATAATCCTTATATATAGGCCTAAATATATATATATATATATATATATATATATATATATATATATATATATATATATATATATATATATATGGTTAAGTCCAAGTAAATAATAAACCGTGCTCACAAAAGAATAATCATTATTATTATTATTATTATTATTATTATTATCATTATAATAATATATTATTAATTCCATGTCTCCGTGCAATACATAGTAATAATGTTATAATTTCTATTAATACAATTTTAATTCAGGGTAATCACTTCTCTTCACTGCGGCTGAACGCAGATCTATATTCAAGTAAGCGATCCTATCCACTCAATACCATAATTTTCCTAGTACGAGGGGATTATTATATCCTAGCTAATTCTATCTGTCCTTCGTATCACAACACGATGCAACGGGTGGACACTATTTATGATCCCCTGATAGAGCGAAGGTACACTTTGAGCTACGAGTCTTTGCACTAGTAGCGCCAAAACTCCCTTACATACTTTATCCGGGAGGGGGTTGACATCCCTATAATACAATTTTTCCCTGTCCTTCGTCTCATATCACGGTGCAACGGGTGGACACTATTTATGATCCCCTGATAGAGCGAAGGTACACTTTGAGCTACGAGACTTTGCACTAGTAACGCCAAAACTCCCTTACATCCTTTATCCGGGAGGGGGTTGACATCCATACAATACAATTTTTCCCTGTCCTTCGTATCACAACACGATGCAACGGGTGGACACTATTTATGATCCCCTGACAGAGCGAAAGTACACTTTGAGCTACGAGACTTTGCACTAGTATCGCCAAAACTCCCTTACATCCTTTATCCGGGAGGGGGTTGACATCCCTACAATACAATTTTTCCCTGTCCTTCGTATCACAACACGATGCAACGGGTGGACACTATTTATGATCCCCTGACAGAGCGAAGGTACACTTTGAGCTACGAGACTTTGCACTAGTATCGCCAAAACTCCCTTACATCCTTTATCCGGGAGCTGGTTGACATCCATACACTACGATTTTTCCCTGTCCTTCGTATCACAACACGATGCAACGGGTGGACACTATTTATGATCCCCTGACAGAGCGAAGGTACACTTTGAGCTACGAGACTTTGCACTAGTATCGCCAAAACTCCCTTACATCCTTTATCCGGGAGGGGGTTGACATCCCTACACTACAATTTTTCCCTGTCCTTCGTATCACAACACGGTGCAACGGGTGGACACTATTTATGATCCCCTGACAGAGCGAAGGTACACTTTGAGCTACGAGACTTTGCACTAGTATCGCCAAAACTCCCTTACATACTTTATCCGGGAGGGGGTTGACATCCCTACAATACAATTTTTCCCTGTCCTTCGTATCACAACACGGTGCAACGGGTGGACACTATTTATGATCCCCTGACAGAGCGAAGGTACACTTTGAGCTACGAGACTTTGCACTAGTAACGCCAAAACTCCCTTACATACTTTATCCGGGAGGGGGTTGACATCCCTACAATACAATTTTTCCCTGTCCTTCGTATCACAACACGATGCAACGGGTGGACACTATTTATGATCCCCTGACAGAGCGAAGGTACACTTTGAGCTACGAGACTTTGCACTAGTATCGCCAAAACTCCCTTACATACTTTATCCGGGAGGGGGTTTACATCCCTACAATACAATTTTTCCCTGTCCTTCGTATCACAACACGATGCAACGGGTGGACACTATTTATGATCCCCTGATAGAGCGAAGGTACACTTTGAGCTACGAGACTTTGCACTAGTATCGCAAAACTAACTTACATACTTTATCCGGGAGGGGGTTGACATCCCTACAATACAATTTTTCCCTGTCCTTCGTATCACAACACGATGCAACGGGTGGACACTATTTATGATCCCCTGACAGAGCGAAGGTACACTTTGAGCTACGAGACTTTGCACTAGTATCGCCAAAACTCCCTTACATACTTTATCCGGGAGGGGGTTGACATCCCTACAATACAATTTTTCCCTGTCCTTCGTATCACAACACGATGCAACGGGTGGACACTATTTATGATCCCCTGATAGAGCGAAGGTACACTTTGAGCTACGAGACTTTGCACTAGTATCGCCAAAACTAACTTACATACTTTATCGGACAATAACAAGCCACACGCAAGCGGGTCGTTCGTTTTAAAACGACAAAACAACTTCTATCAGATCAGGATATTTGTTCCGGGAATTCTAAGTTTTCCTTCAGATCTTTCCAAAACATGAATGTTCCCAAACAGGAAAAGGGTACTAACTGTCACATTTCTACTCTGCCGTAATTATAAAACAACTCTACGATGACGTTTAAGACCCGTTATACCTAATATTTTGTTAGCAAATATCAATAGGTTATGAATTGAACAGGATATTTGCAGGATTTGCCTTCCGAGAAATAAGACGATACAATTGACATTAGAGAAGATTATCTAGAATGTAATGAGCGGTTGTTTAATCTCAGTAGTACCCTATGACAAGTTATTGCCGCCAACAGTGCCACCGGGATAATAGAGACAACCGTTATCAACGGCAAGTACGAACTGCTTTCGACTCAAAGTGCATCGAACCACACGTGACGTAACGGAGGAATATTGTGGTAGTATCGGTAATAATAAACCTAAATATAATTATAATCACAGGCGGGAACGTTCCCATTAGCGAGTTACAGGTGGTGAAATATTTCATCTAATAAAGTGTTACAAACAGAAAAGGGAGATTTGTTTTGGGGTTTCGTTGAAAAACTGAAAAAATCTCTAGGACACTTATTGCAGTTTATCAAAAAAAACTGTTGAAACGTTGGTGTCAAAAAACATACTTTTGGGTGATTAGCTCCGTTCAAAGATCATATTTAAACAAAACTTGAAATTTTTTTCAAATTTATAAAATCTGTAAAATCAGAAAATGTTTGTTAATAAAAAGCAAAATAAATCAGAATGTAAACAAAGTCCTAGAAGCAACATATATTGGCCGAAAAAATACAGTTCTTCTATTCATAATTTTTCTTATAATATGACTTTTCTTCAACTCCTGTTAGAGGAGGTAGGTTGTGATATTACGAAAGTAGTTTTTGAAAGATAATTTATTAAATCCAAACGCATCGTCGACTGTAACATATTCAGTAAGAAAGAGTTAAAGCACTCAGAAGTTTCTTTAACGCAATCATCCATCACTTCTAACTGTAGGAGGACAATCAAGATGACGCCGACAATACGGACCCTTTAACCATAAACAACAGATTTTTAAGTAGAAACGTTGTCCAATAGAGACGTTTATACGCCGCGCAACCGTAGTCTCACAGTTGGAAGCAAAGCTATGATAGTTCACTTCATCCGACCTAACTCGACTCCAACAAGCAAATTTACTAACGTATTCGATAAAGTGTAAACAGAGCGCACTACGTAATGTAGGCGAGGAGCGATGTGAAATAATGAAGACTAAACTGAACGACAAGACAACCGTCATAAAAGCCAGCCCAAGTAATGAATGAATAAATATCTCCTCCTCCTTGATGCCTCGCGAGCAATTAAAATTCATTTCCAGGGAAGAACGAACGTTAAAGGGGGATGCTCAACCCCAGCCGTCGCCGCCCCCTTCTTTAAACAATTGTTTTATTTAAGTTTCTTTGACGTATATCTAGCTGAAGATAAAACACAATTTAAATTACAAAGACTATTTAAAGATGTACAATATAAAATGGTGTAATGAAACTGGCTTTTAATTAAAATTACTTTTTAACTGTGTCAGCTGATATCGTAGCAACGGGAAAAAAGCAAAAGATATATTATCTGTTGTCTATAAAATAATATGTTATAAAAGAATTTACAAAAAAATCCTTCAACAATATAAAAATAAAAATTTTTTACACAACCATAATTACAAAAAATAATGAACATTTTCTCAATAATAAAAATGTAACACGCAATACGTTCAGAGTTTTGTATGTGCGATGTAAACTCTTCCCGTTTGTTAAGACACTACATTTGGAGTCTCTTTACGAAAAATAATTCAATAAAAGTGTTACCATCTTTTATCAATCCATAAACATGACCGACACGACAATATGGTGACGTAACATTTTACTCTAGTAATTGTGGCGAACTCGTCTTCTAGTACTTTTCTAAACGAAATGTTTAGCTCCATGAGCCTATTTGAGGACTTGGGGGTAAGTTATGGCATAATGCTTCTCGCCTTATAACAAACCGAGGTGACTGATTATTTAGAATAAATAAACAGCTTCTTATTATAAATAAATAAAGCCTCATCCTCAAATAAAAGTTTTTATTTAAAGCCTTACAAACATTTTAATTGCAAACCAATTACATTCGAAAGAAATTATTACAAAAATTGTCACAAGGAGTTATTTATGTAATAATTTCCACTGAAGACGATTGTTTTGCATTGTTACTTGCAGCAGTTACCACAAGAAGATGTGTAACAATGTCTTTTAATTAAAGTAATAGAGGATGGTTTTATAATCGTCTAAGTATTGTCACAGTGTTTCATACATTTTTAATAAACATCTTGATTAAGACCAAAATAAGATCTAGCAACTTCTTTATATAATCTACTGTATAATACTTATACATCTCAGTATAATAGATAAGTAAGTGTATGGAACCTTTCCATCAAATTCAATCGTTTGGGAACAATCTGTTAATATCAAGGAATTTTAGAACATTTGAAACCATAAATCCAGAATATATACTCTTACAGAATATTTACTTACTCTGCAATTACATTTGCACTCCTGATGACAACTGTTTTATATCGTTGACTATTCATAAATGTTGGAACCAAACGTGTAGATTAACCCTAGTCCTACACACTTATTTTTCATAGCATAAAAGACACACTGGGGTGTGTCACACCCCATATAAAAAAATTTTTATAACTTTTTTTAATTTTGTTATTTATGGAAATTTCCTATGTTAATATTTTCTTTACATTCTTTAGGAATGAGAACAATGAATAATAAATGTTTTACTATATTTTTCACACAATTATTTATTATTTTTCATATTGATTGCAAAAGTTTATCACAAAAAAGTGGTCAGTAAAATATGTTTGGTAAAAAGTGTCTTATAAATGTAATATAGGAGAAAACAACACAAAAAGGACAAATATAAATTAGTTTTCAAGATACAATACAAAAAAATGAAAAAGTCACAAAAACTTGTCTTAGCCAAGTAGTCAAAGTTCCTACTCCACACACTCATAACACAACAGTACTCGGTGTTCGTCACACATTGGGCGCTGGCATGTTGAACAACATAGTTTCGTTTTTCTGTCTTTGTTTCTATCACAGAAACAACATCGTCTCTGGCGTCTTTCAGCAGCAGGAATCTGCTTTCTCTCTTCAATTGGGATACCAAGAATTTCGCTAATGTTGACTCGAAGACTTCTTCTAAGAGTGGTTGTCTCTAGCCTAGTTTGCAGGAATGGCTTCAACAATTCAAAAGAGAGCTGTTTAAGGAATTGTCTCCGTTTCATTTTACCATTTCCATCTCGCATATTGTAGATTATCATGGCATTTATGCCACTCTGGTCCAACATGGCAAACCAAATTCTGAGAGGCCATCGGTTTGTTCGTCTAGTTACTGTATAACTGTGACATAATTGGTCGAAGCAGTCAGTACCGCCTTTTGTATTGTTGTAGAATAGTATAGGATATGGCTTTTTTGTAGTGGGGTCAATTTCTTTGTTTCTATGCATTGTAGTTAATAGAAGAACATTTTTCTTACGTTTAGGAGAATAAGAAATCAGCATTTTGTTTTGAGTAAAAGCAAACAGAGAACTATCTTGAGCTTTTGGTGCAATGAAAGACGGGGGTATTTCACGTTTGTTGGATCTGAGGGTACCAACCATTGTTAGCTGAAAATTCTGTAGCATGTTGTCAAAAAGTGGAATGGAAGAAAAAAATTATCCACTGTAATATTTCTATTTGTATGATGAATAGGTTCACTTAGTGTCCGGACGTAGTAAGACGGAACAGGTTCATTGTTGGGTGGCTTTATTTTGCAAATATACGGTATGGCATTTATCATATAAGCTGTTCTTGAATCATTTAGCATGAATATTTTCATTCCATATTTGTCTGGCTTACTCTTCATATAAACCCTAAATGGACACTTCCCACGATAACAGACCAACTGTTCATCTATAGTACAGTATCCATAAGGAGAGTACAAACCTTTAGCATTTCGTACAAACATTTCCCATATATTTCTGATAGGTGCAAATTTATCATTTGTCCTCCTTTCTATTCTTGTGGTTTTATCGTCAAAGCGTAGAGTTTTAGCCAAAAACTTAAATCTGTTTAGTGGCATTGTTGCTCGAAAAATAGATAAGCCAAAACTGACAGACCAAAGCTCATCTAAGTGTCTGTTGTTATTTCTTTGGACACCAGCTAAATATAACAATCCAGTAAAAGCTAAGAGCTCTGTTTCACTTGTTGCATGATGGTAGGTTTGTATGTTTTCTAAAAGTAAAACATTCCTACCAATTTCTTCATTTGTCCTAAGGACTATTTCTTTCAATATGTCCACATCAATTTGAAGCAACCATGACTCAAGGGGAGTTCTTACCTCTTTCCCTGGTCCTCTAGCACACGGAAAGTGAGTTACCAAGTTCCTTGATAATGGTCGGCCTCTGCGTTGAGGTTCCTCTGAGCTCCACTTGTAACCATCTTTCCCTGAAAGAACAGCTACGATTCTTCTCCTTTCATTTATTTCCTCTTCTTCTTGTTCCTCTGCACTGCTTTCTTCAGAGTATTCTGACTCCTCTTCTACATAATCAACATCATTGTCTGTATCATCATCGCCAAATAAACTTTGATTTTCCTCGTCACTTTCACTTTCCATTAATAAATCACGAATTTCATCACTTCCAAGTTCACCAGACATAATTATTTGTATATAAATAACCGTGAAAATAAAATAGCAATATAATATAGTCTTATGAACAGTCTATTAATATAAAAATAAATTTAGAAATACAAATTCCAAAAGTTGTGCAAACTAAAACTGTTACGTAAAAGACACACTGGGGTGCACTACACCCCACACGACGTTTAGACTTTTCCACTGAGAAACTAACAAGCAGACTGGAGTAAACAAGTGTCAAGCCTGAGCAGTAATGCTGCCAACCTAATTAACATGGCCATCAAAATTTCCCTACACCAAATTTTAATGTTTCAGAAGAAAAATACTTTAGCGTGGGGTTTGTCACACCCCAGTGTGTCTGACTAGGGTTAAGACTCATGGAATATTTGTATTACATCCGAACTCTTGGGACAATTGATAACTTAGAGAAACTACGGTGTAATTTTTAATCATACATAAATAAAACCTCTTAAACTACAAAACTGTATTATTTATGTCCTTATGTATATGTATAGAACAGCAATGATCTTTAGAGGATATAACTACAAGATCCGTAGTCTTTGTAGACTCTACAGAGCCTTGAGTAATTCCTCTAAAGATGGTTGCTTTGCAGTAGAAATGTACATCGGGCATAAATAATACATTTTCGTAGTTTAAGAGGTTATATTTATTTATAATGTTAAGACGATTGTTTATTTTTTAACTTTTAGAATTTTTTAAACATAACCGCGGAAAGTAGAGTTTATAGGATATTTGCCTTACATTTGAACTCATGATCACGTCTGTTTTATTTCGATGACATTTTGTAAATGTTGGACCCAAATGTGTCCAAGACTCCTGGAAATGCTGCATTACATTTGAACGTTACAGGACATTTGTGTTCTTGGACTTTTAGAAGTTTTAAAACAAATAACGGAAAGAAAATGTATTCATGGGACATTTCCATTACATATGAACTTCTGTATGTAAATGTACAAAATGTAGACTACGGAAACTTTTCCATTACAATGGAACATTTCAGATCATCCAATTCATTTCCTAAACTTCACAATTTTTTGAACCAAAAGGAGCAAACAGACTGGAGACTATTCGGTTACATTTGTAACTTCTGAGGACGTCTGTTTATTAGCGAACTTTTAGGAGTTTTGGAAACAAAAATACGAAAAATTGAGATGGGAATTGTTCCATTATATGAGAGATTTTAGGAAAATCTGTTTTCCTTTGTGGACTTTAAGGGAATAAATGTGAACAATTTCCTTTACAAAATGTAAGAGCAGCATTGAAAACATTTAAGACAATTTATTTATTTCTTAAAATAAGACCATTCAAAAATTACTACTATAAAGGACATTCAGCGGTCGGAAGCAAAACCCCAGAATCGAAGACTTTTAGAATTCTAAGAGCGTGTGAAAACGTGTTAGCTTTGGGTCTGCAACTCATGACTCCAAGAACGTTTATTATATTACAATAATAATTCTACAACTATTGAGAATCTGGTTAGCTTGCAATAAAATTTAAAAATGCCAACATCATTACAGTTATCAATTTAATTAATCTTGATTACTTCGTTCTAAGGAAACATTCTGGAGGGCCATTAATTTTAAGCGCTTGGAGACGGACAATTACGCTGAATTTTGTAAACAGCCTCGTTTGTTTCAGTTAAACAAAACAAATCTGTCTAAAACCGAGTTTCATAGTAAACATTAGGTTTGCTGCCACAACTTAGCTCAGCTTGTAATAAAAAAAGGTAATATTTAAATAATAACTAACACCAACTCAATCAATAATTTATTTCTCATACGACTTTCAACGACAAAGTCATCAACAGTGAGTTTAACACTGTAAATTCTAAGCCACAACTAATATAAAAACGATTTAAGCAAAATGTTGTAGATTACGTATAATAATATGCGACACTTGCTTGTAGTAGCACTTCATTGTTTAACGAGGACAGCAGTCATGGGAGATGTATTTAATTGTCACTTCAAACAGTAACTTATGTTTCAAGTCGGAGTGGGGTGATTTTTGAGTGACTATTTTTGGGATTATGAGTCAAGAAGTGTGTGTTAATTATAATATAATTGAGTCCTGGGTATGATTTGAAAGATTTGTATGTTTCGTACTGTTCGATTGTGTGTAGCAGGCGATTTTTATTCAGTTTGTCTAGAATAGGTATGTTTACAGGTCGTGCCTCAGTTTCTACACGGGGCAAACAGGAAAGATACTCGTCATTAAAACATAAAAGCACTCACAAACAAAATCACTCAATCAAACTTTGTTGAACTCCTCATATTCACAAACCAAAACTAAAAAAAAACATAACATCAAACCTAGAAAAAAAGAAAAAAACAAAATATACAAACATTTCAAACTACGCATACTCAACTTCAAATTACATTATACACACCTTGACGACAACCCCCTATAAGCTATCTTCAAAATCCCCTAATACTCCTATCCTAGAACAAACCCAACCTTTCCCCAACACATGTATCCTAAAACAGCCAGAGGTCAGTCTCACTTGACAATGGAGAACATTTTCGGAAATGACCGTACTCATAAAAAGGCAAATAACACACATTAATATACCTGAATGTCCAGCAACTATTTAGGTGTGAACTAATAGCTCACATTGCAGATGGCACCAAATAAAACTTTTCCACTATAGTTATAAATTATAACAACCTTTTGAAACGCATATGAGGAAAAATTACCGATTGGGAGTAAGGTGTTATTTATTAAGTTTTCCAAGTAAATGTTTAAAAAACGAACGCGGATAACACAACTGTACGCAATGCTTGCAGGAAATAAACAGCTCGTTATGTAAAATGCATTACAAAAATTACTGCAAGTTTTTTTCAGCTCGAAATATCCGGACTCATTTGCCATTTAACCCTGCAATTATGTGTGCGCAAAATGTTGCGTGGGACTAATGCGCCAATAAAACATGGGGCAATTAATACTGCGACCAATCAATGCCACTAAAAAACGCGTGCATGTAAATTATACATCGCAACAATAAAAGTCAGTCATTCATAATGCAACAATTACGGTAAATATATTGCTTGTTGTAGCAACGTTATAAAATCGTTTCCGGTATTTAAACGCTTACGAACACAACACGCGCCCCCGAACGTGCATACACACACGCACACACACAAGCGCGCGCGATTATAGGCCTCTACAACGAAAGATAATTAGGGATAAAAATTTGCGAAAAGATTTAATAGGGTACGAAGAAGAAACTGTATATAGGCTTACAGCCTAACGTCTATTTAACGAAATAGGTAAATCAACGAAACATTTCCGTTTAAAAAACATTTTGTAAAATAGTAAATGTTTATTAATCATGGAAAAACATACCTAGACTAGCATTTTAAATGCCAACACTAAAATCTTGTTTAAAATTTAATGTAATGTACTTTCAAATACTAAAGAAATTTTTATAAGTGAAGGATAAAAATAAAACGACAAAATCTTGAGTTAATACAAACCTAAGACAATAGAAATCAAGGCAAATGACATTTGCAGTATTCTGTTACTATAGCAAGCTCTGAATCTAAGTTTATTTAGTTTTTATAATCATACCCTATCAGTGCCCAATGGAAAACGCTGTTAAGAAATATATTCAAAACCAACAGACCCATAAAGAAAGCAACAATATTTCCTCCAGCCAATTACGCGTTGCTTGCTTCGACAAGCGGCGTTGGACGGCATTTTACGATCTTAACAAAAAACAAAAGATTTCTGTCATAGATTTTCAAATTTGTTTCGGATCGAATTTCTGAAACAAACCTAATCGTAATTTATGTTCGACATTTATCAGTTAATTTCTCCTATCTCGTACATGTCTTTCGTTCTAAATATATGCAGAACAGAGCATATGAGACAAAAATAACTAAAATCATCTACAGTTATGTCCTCACTAAAGAATACAATAACAGTCGTATTTATATACGTTCTTCTACACGTGCCTTGTCCCTTACGAACGCTGGCTAGTGTCACTGAGATTTTAACTGTTTGCCACATTTCTGGATAATTGGACTGATGTCAAGCCGAACCACTAACACAAGTTGTAGGACCACGAGTGTCTTTTTCTTCTTGTCTGCGGGCCACGAGTCCCTTTTTCTTCCTGTCTGCAGGAACGTTCTACCTATCTGCGGACCACGGGAAAATGAAGTGAGACGCGTCTTGGAAAGCTCTTCAAAAGATACTTAGAGCAGAAGAGTGTTTCATGAAATACGTCAAATAGATAACTAGATCTGTAGTACTGTTTTTTGAAAAAAGGGAAATATGTAGTCTAAATATTTCTAAGGAGATTTTCACAAAATATATGACGGAAAGAGGAATATAGGTGAAGAAATTAGAAAAATACATGGAGGCAATGGAGGAATTTGGTGATTTACAGATTTTTATAGGATGATCTGTTTTAAAGATTAGGGAATGCACTTGGAAGTTTATGCACTCAAAACAAGTAAAATCTAAAGAAAATAAGTCTTCAAGTAGATCTGCAAACGAAACAAACGAGACAAAGGTTAAAGAACAAGTTACGAAAGGTAAAATTATTACGTAATTCATGAAGTATGTGATTAAATCTTAGTTCGGAGCAGCCCCTGTATACCAGAAAGAACCAACACCAAAAAAATTAAGTAATACAATAATAATAAAAAGTCTGAAGAGTGCTTCAAAACAGAGATGTTTAAAGATTTATTTTCTCTCTGTGTGCTTGAAGATTCTTTTAGCTGAGACAGCGTTTTTTTAAACCATATTTTCCAATTCTGCCTATTTTCCAAACCTCCATCCTTCCCAATATTTAACTAATCTATCTCCATTACTTTCTAGGATGGCAACTACCTCACCACCCCAATGATACCAATGACTGACTTTCTTTAACAATCGCATTTTTTATCTAATGTCCATACTACTGCTTCTCTTTTCTTTTATAGTTTTGTTATTATCTTCGTCTATTGCCAATGTCTTACTTTATAATTAAGACCCTTTTAGGTAGTTAGGCTATACATCCGCGTCATTTTCTCCAGCATTACAAGTTAATCGCGCTAAGTGATTGTAATTGTATTTCCCCAGACACCTCCTTGTGCTTTGTGTGAATGCCCTATTTACCCTTTTCTGCATGTGTTAAAAGTTTTGTACTACAAAAAGGATTACGTAATTATATTGCTAAATTTAGTTTACTCTAATTATGTACAAGTAAACCGAAATTACAACACAGTAATTATATTAATTACTTACGTTTCATAAAACTTTAGACCAGGGCCGCTTAAACGTTCTTATATGGAGGGCAAATACTTATAAAAAAAAACGGTTTGTGAATTTAAAGTTACCATACATTGTTATTATTATTAACTCTGCACGTAACACAAATAATTTTTCTTCCATGTTCTTTTACGATATAATTTTCCAGCCATTAAACCACCGTTGTTAACAACTGACCGTTTGAAAAGTATTTACACTTTCAGGGCAAATATACAGTGCAAATTAACAAATTTCAAACATAACTGATTGGCAAAGAATGGAGAAAGGACGATGTAAACTGAAAGGAAAAGGGCGCGGATAACGACACTAAGAAGAAAATGATCTAAGGGTATTCTGAGCTATTTCTGAGCTTGAGTAGAGAGGGTTCCATAACCCCCCCCCCATTCTTCGGAATTGTAACTTAAAAACAAGGAAATACTGAATAGGAGCTCCTCTAAATGCAGTGTGTAAAAATATCAAAAGATATACAATTAAAAATGTGTGATAATATTTTTTCGTTTTCCCATTTATTATTATTATTATTTTAACATAAGAGAACCACTTAAAAATATAAAAAAAGGTCTTGTTCGGATCGGATCATTCCCTTCGCACTGATGATCGAACTTCCTTGGATAATCCATGCTAATGGTACAATACATATGCCTTACAAAGGTAAACGTCAAAATAGTGAACTCAAAATTTCACACAAAATTAGCTTGGGTAGCCAAGCACTGAGGAAGGCGCCATAGTGGCCGAAACTAGTTTGTGTGTGTTTATTAAAAACTAATTTTTTGTGAGATTTTGTGTTCGCTATTTTGACTTTTATTTTTGTGAATAGTTCTCACTAGCTAAGCTCTTATTAACTACATATACATTAGATGAATTCGTTTTCGTGACAGAGTTTTGCATCCCTGAAAGTAACTGCTACACCCTGATGGCTGAATTGACAAAATAAGCTCGTCTTTACCAAAACTCCAACCCATAGCTCCTGTATCTCACAGAATACACAACAATATTAAACAACGATATAGCCTTTAGTAGAAGGGTTACACGAAAACATTTATTTTTACTAATGTGATAGATTTTCCAGTGTGCACACGCTTTTTCTAGTCGCTAAGTTTAGCTGCCAGATAATAAATATTTGCAACAGACGTATGAATATTTGATTAAAGTTAAGGAGTAAGAGAGCAGGCATCCGGGCTATCCCTAAAGCATAATAAGTATTTGAAAGGCGGTGTGACAGTCCCCAGGGTTCGCAAGGCTTAGGGATTATCGTTGTACATTGTGCTGCGGTTCCGCCATTACTGAAATATTCACACACCACTCTCGCAAGCTTTCACTTTGATAACTCCGCCCTGTTCACAAAGAAATTTGTTAAAACTTGTCCAAATGCTTTCGCCGGTCTAAAATTACATATACAATATTTTTGCTTGGGTTTATTCCAAAAATGTTCGGAAATTAAATTTTTATTTACATAAAAAAACTTGTAGAATATTTTAAAAATACAAACATTTAGAAAATACATATTGGAAAAATAAGTTATAACATATAAAACTTTTTATAAACAAAACTAAATCCTACAATAAACAAAGATGGGCATTATATAGAATAAAAAAAAACATATGAAGAAATAGTTATAATAGTATGAAGAACGTGAAGACTGACATTCTCCAAATAAAATGAAACCTTAACTTTTAAATAAAAATATAATATATAGGTCTACAGAGCATAGTAGAGTGGATAGTATAAACTATACGACATCAATAAAACCTTGATGTACAATCCACTACCGACCCCTTATAAATATAATAAATTTGGAAACACAATTGGCATTATTTGAAGGTTACAAAATGTCAGTGAAGTTATTTAATCTCGGTAAGTAAGGGGTGTTTTAGTGTTTTAAAAGCAACGAAGTTCTCTTTCTTATTACAAACCTACAACAGATTTACTTGAAGAGAAAGAAGATCAACTTGACGAATATAAGTTACATTATTGTAATAGATAAACAATAAAGTGATACAAAACCGCAAATACATGGACACTAATACTTTATGTCCTCTTAATTGACTAGACGTAAATAAAATACAAAAGAGATTAAGACGTGGAAAAAGAAAATAAGCTTTTTTAATCCACGATTTTTTTATAACTTGGAGAATTAAACAGAATAATATTACACTGACTGCTAAGAAATGACGTTAAAGAGTATAAATACTTTTTTCATAACAAGGGGTGTTTACAATTACATTGTAAAAGTAACAAAATAATAGCATAAATTTAAAAACAAAATAAGAAATAATTTATATGACTTGGTGTAGAAAAGACAAATGATTATACAGCTGCAAAGAAGGCTAAAGTAGTAAAAAGTAATTTTTGCAATATTTTTTAGAAGCGAACCGAATAAAATTTATCATCGCTGAAACGACGAAAAGCGAAAAAGTAATGCATTTCTTTGAAAATATGCAAAACGACGACTCGCATTCCTTTTAAAAGTAAACAGACATAAAAACCGAATAAAATTACTAACATATTTAGGTCTGATTATGACTCTTCTGGAATCCCCATATATTTACATCAAGCGCTATAAGATGAAAGCTAAATTAAATGACATGAAACCACATATCACCAGCAATTGTTTGTTTAATGGATGAAATAGATAAAAAAAATCGTTTTAGCATAATTTACTGATTTCGTAATATAAAAAAGATTTTTTTAAACAAATGGATAAATGTAAACCCCCAATACGAAAGTCGAGAGCTCGTACTAACGGGGGTTTTAAAAAAACAGAAGCATAAATCCAAACCTCCTACAAGAAAGTCGAGAGCTCGTACTCACGGGGGTATTTAAAATAAGAAAGCGCAAATACAAACCTCGTATAAGAAAGGCGATAGCTCGTACTCACGGGGATATTTAAAATAAGAAAGCGCAAATACAAACCTCGTATAAGAAAGTCGAGAGCTCGTACTCACGGGGATATTTAAAATGAGAAAGCGCAAATACAAACCTCGTATAAGAAATTCGAGAGCTCGTACTCACGGGGGTATTAAATAAACAAAAGCGTAAATACAAACCTCCAATAAGAACGTCGAGTGCTCGCACTCACATGGTATTAAATAAACAAAAGCGTTAATTCAAACCTCTTATAAGAAAGCAGAGAGCTCGCACTCACATGGTATTAAAAAAACAAAAGCGTAAATTCAAACCTATAAGAAAGCAGAGAGCTCGCACTCACATGGTATTAAATAAACAAAAGCGTAAATACAAACCTCCAATAAGAACGTCGAGTGCTCGTACGCACATGGGTATTAAAAAAACAAAAGCGTAAATACAAACCTCCAATAAGCAAGTCGAGAGATCGTACTCACGGGGGGTATGGAATGGTTAAAGAAATTATTCAAGAAGAACAATTAGATTGGCAATAAAAACAAAACATTTGAATGACAAGTACATATAAAAATAACAAAAAACAGAATACAACAGTAACATAAAAAACGTTTTATGTCAAATACTCCGAAGATAACGACAGTGACATTAAAATGCACATGAAGTGCATATCTATATCTAGTTACACATTAGATATATCTAATATAACATTGTTTTTTTCGGCTGTAGACTATACTATTTTAGTACTTGTTTTTGAGTATTGTTATTGTCAATTTTATACTTGAATGTGGTGAGCGAAGGATATTACGACTAAACATGGCAATAAACAATAAAGTGTGGTTATAATATGCAAATGGCATTCATTGTAACAACAATAAGATAAATATTAAAATAATACAGAAAAGGCTGCCAAAGATAAAGACTTAATCTCACACTATAGGTAGTAATTAAGTTTTACAATTTAAATACTACAAGCGTGACATGTGGGCATGAGAGTTTCAAATGCATGATATCTTTCTATATCGTGATGTTTCAGGAAGCTAGCGTTTTCCACACAGTTATAAGTCACCGAGTATTGCCACAACATCTCCGAATATAAAGTCGGTATTTTTCTGGCTTCTTTAAATGAGATTGAATTGAAGGAAAAGAAACGAAGAAGGGTTTAAGCTAGGGACAAGCAGAGCTAGGAGGCGAGGAGGGGGCCGGGGCTTATGAATAATAGATGAGGCAAGACATGATATGAAGCGAAGAATGCGGCGGCCCCGGCCCAACAATGCTACGCTACGTTCAGCTTTCTGTTTGTTGCTTTCTGTATTTAGGTGAAACGTATAGCGTTCTTCGGTTATTATATATATAAGCGGTTACATTACTTTTCTATCGTTTTATTTTATTTACTATACTGTTGTTATCTGGAGACAATCAACGTGCCGATTCAAATATATATAGTATTTTACCAAGATGTTTATTATTTTTTTTAACAGGACAGTCTAACCACTGATATATAATTAAACTATTGTATAGTGTCTCGTTTGGATTTGAATCAAAATTTATCCACGTCAAAGTTAATTCTGATGTGTTTTACATAAAGTGAACAATTATACAAAGTTTCCGATTAAATATAACTATATGAGGCCTGACTTGCGAGACAAAACATTGTTAAATACAAAATCACTTACAAATATCACAAAATTATAAGTGGTATATTTAAAACCAAACGCTTTTTACAAAATCTCCATCATAAGTTAGGTACAACTAACAAATTATTGCTAGTTTTACAAAGTCTCCATCATAAGTTAGGTACAACTAACAAATTATTGCTTGTTTTACAAAATCTCCATCATAAGTTAGGTACAACTAACAAATTATTGCTAGTTTTACAAAGTCTCCATCATAAGTTAGGTACAACTAACAAATTATTGCTAGTTTTACAAAGTCTCCATCATAAGTTAGGTACAACTAACAAATTATTGCTAGTTTTACAAAATCTCCATCATAAGTTAGGTACAACTAACAAATTATTGCTTGTTTTACAAAATCTCCATCATAAGTTAGGTACAACTAACAAATTATTGCTTGTTTAACAAAATCTCCATCATAAGTTAGGTACAACTAACAAATTATTTCTAGTTTTTGAAGAAAATAAAATTCAACAAGCAATATATTACAATCAATACGTTACCAAATAAATCCTGGACCCCACACCAACAACAATTACGAACTAATAATTAACTTTATACAATATATAAGATTAAACCTTCATGGACATTTCAACTACTAAGTCAACGTTTGAGTGTATCACTCTGTTTTGAAGTTAACACAACAAACTCTTTTAAATCTTTACTGTTCAGTATGTAGTGGTAAAATGATGTTTAAAAAAAACATTTCTTCATTGTTTGTAACTTCATTGTAGTGATACTCTCTGATATGTCTTGGTAATCGATATGGTTTCATTTGTATAACTCTATAAATTAGTTACCACTTGATTAATGTGGTCTTCGGTTTATTGTTAGTTGTATTAATGATTATTATAGTAACTGTTCAAGAATTTTACTTGGCATACATGGGACTCGACTTTAGACAGCTATTAATTACAATGCTCTCATTTCCAAGCTTTTTAAAGAGTCTTAAAGATAAGGCTTTAGTTTAAGTACATTGAAATATAAATAAATAAGTAAATATATCTATACAGTATATATATATATATATATATATATATATATATATATATATGTGTGTGTGTGTGTGTGTGTGTGTGTTTGTGTTTGTGTGTGTGTGCCCAAACACATACACACATACACACACACGTACACACACGTACACAGTCACGCACGCACGTACGCACGCACACAGTCACACACACACACACAGTCACACACGCATACACACACACATACACACACACACACACACGCCCGCGTGCGCACACACACCCATGTATATGTATGTATGTATATATATGCTGATACGTATTCCTTCACGGATGGAAAAATATGATGAATTGTTAATATCTGGAGTACATCCGTTCATTCTCGTGAGTGAGCTCACTCGCTCTTCTACTGTTGTTGGGTTCACCTCGTCAATGCTGGATGAGATTCTAGCGAAACGTCGGAACTGCGAATTTATGGACTGCAGAATGAACGGATGTACTCCAGATATTAACAATTCATTCATATATATATATATATATATATTTACCCGAATTATTTGGCTGCACTTAACAGTTTGTTTCGAGTGCGCACGATCACTCTAATTAACGTTTTTGTTCACTCCGAAGATTACGTATTCAACTTTACGTCACGTCCTATGCTATTTATGGCAAGCCAATATTCTATACATCATTTCAAGTCTGGTTCTTACTTTACACTTTTAATAGCTGACTCCAACTCCCTAAAGGTTGTGAACAATTTTCCTTTAACACAAATGTGGAATGTTCAAACTGAACGGATGTATTGACCGTTCAACGAGAGCTAACACAAAGCACTCTTCAAACGACTCTGTCCAGATCTGTAACCACTCCCACCTTAACGACGACAATTTAACCCAATTCTAATCTGATGATACGGTTGTTTCAACGAAACCAGCCATTCAACGGCACAATCAAGATCGTGATGACCTGTAAAAGATAATTCCAGGTATCTTAAGAAATTATCACAATCTGTTTAATACGTGTTTAATATAGTTGTTTTTACCAACTCTGTCTACCTGAACACGTCCGATTTGCATATTTTAAAATAGTTTCGTATATAAAAAAACATTTGTTTATACTGAAAGACAAGAACCAATTACGTTGATGATTTCCTCCTATGTTAAATATCAAGTTATCCGACAATAATGGTTTCAACGGCATATTAACCTTAGTCACCTCTGATAACGTTTAAGATTTATTATCCAATCGGACACTGATAGACGGAAAGGTTTTAATTAAACTCAATACGTCTGGGATCGTCACGATTATCACGGTAAAAGGGCAGATTACAAGTGAAGAAAACATCCAATTAATTAGAGTAAAAACATAAATAGTAGACTAAAGGCAACTTTGTTTCTAGCCAACGAAAAAATAAAATATTTTGTAACCGGCTAGGCCTAGTCTTTAGTAGACAGTAGTTTCCCATATTCATAACTCGTTCTAGTCAAGATGGAACAATATCTGGAATTTAATACTGTTTACACATGCGCGTCACAAATAAATAATTGCGAGAAATGTCTAATTTTTAACACAGTTTGCAGTTACGATATCATTTTTTTAAATGGCTTTTTAATAAGAAATCTATTTAAGAGTAGGGAAACTTCTTATCTCTATTTTATCTTTCTTTTCCAAGAACCTCCGAGATTCCCCGATCAAGTGATTTCTCCTTTCCACTCAAATCTCAAAACACAAGAAAATATGATTAATCACGATAAAGAAACAGGCGTCAAAGTAGAAAATAATCTTCTCGAAATTCAAATACAACTAAACAAGAAGATCCTTCAAATAAAATATAAATACAGGAAAACTATATTTCAAAAGTAAATCTCCGTGAAATAAAATGATCTAACCAATCATAACTAGAAACCAAATCCCTTGTGAAAAAGAACTATACCTAACCCCGACTACATCCTTCATTCTCACACGTCATTAGCTCCACCTTATGACCTATTATATTCAAGTATTCGCCAATTAAAAACTAAATAAATCTGATGAACTTTATTATTAAAATATATTGAGTAGACAGAAGGAAACGAGGACTTGCTGACGTTTTTATCCCTTACTACTGCATCCACCAGTTTTACAACAATCCTCCAGCATTACCCACCTTCCATTCTTCATAATTAAAAAAACGTCCTTCCAAATAGAAACCCCTCTCTGTTTGAAGTTTCGAATACCAACAGCCCTACTAATTGAATCAGAGCTAAAGAAGATAGACGCTGAAAATCTACTGGAATCAACAAACACAGAGCTCCTCTGACTGACAACGGTTTCTTGATATCTCTCGAGTTTGGTGACCCCGCGAGTTACGGGGCGTAATCATTCATCTACTCGCCTTTGATTATAAACAGTATTTGCATCTAGCGTATTTCTTACAATGTTTACATTTACAAAATGACATGCATTTTGTGTTGCGTAGCCACTCTATGTAATAAGCTCTTTACGTTTTACAACGAATGGCGACAGAATAACTCATCGGTTAGTCACAAAATACCATTCTAAAAGGCATTGGAACTTTAACATGATTCTAAAATACTCTTCACCTAATCATTATAGTGACGCGAGAATTATTTTGGGCTCAACTTCCTGCACTCTGGCGGAGGATATATAAACTACTTAACGCGGCTAGTGAACTCGCGATTCTTGGAACTATAAATATGACACAAGGGCCTTGTGTTCCGCGGACGTTGTTAGCTGTCACAATTACGAATGTATCTGAACGTGGCCTAGGTTAAGCAGCGATAGCATAGGTTTCAAGTTCTTCATTTCATTAATTTTGTTTGACATTGGACGTACATAGTTTGTTGCTGGTTTTGTACTGACGACAGTTTATATTTTAGTCAACTACTTTTCAGAAGACGTTTCCCGGCGTATAACATCATCTTGTGCTTATTAGAGTAACAAATCAAGTGAAAGTCCTTTCTAGTAATAAGCTGTTGTTCATTTTATTATTTAGGCATTTGAAAAAACCACTGTAATGAACTAGCGGGATTAAATTGTTAAAAATAAGATAACTTTTGCTTCATACTCTGTTCCCTTCAAAATCAAATGTTCCTCTTAAATATAATAAATCTCCAAAAGTAATATGTTTTGGGCAATGATTATCTTTACCATTTATATTATCAGAAAAAACCATCACTATTCATCATTTTCAAAGTAAATATCTAACAAAGCGTAAAAAAAAAGTTCAACTCATTCTCCGAAAAATATTTCTGACATACTGAAAATAAGTTGTTGATTAGTTTTAATTACTTGAGGGAATAGTATCTTAGATATAAATATTTTATTGGACAGTTTGATGACTTGCATAATAAAAACAAGGCTATCAAACATGTGTTTATGTGAACTGTCAAAATACCGTATAATTTTTACGAGGTGAACGTTCGGATTTCAGGGTGAGATAGAGTTTCCTCTAAGATAGATAAGTATTGTGAATGAAAGGCTCTGAGAAGCAGGAAAATCATGACGCTTTCGCGGGCTGGGTCTCATATCTGAGTAGGCCTCACACCGATGATATGGTGTTTTTTCTGTCCCAACATATATATAGTCTACTGAAACCTAATTGTAGCAATAGCAAAATCTACAAATAACATTCAATAATACCAAATAACATCAAGTGAATGAAAGGAGAAACACACACGTTAATTGTTTTGTGGAATTTAAAGTAGCCTTTCTAAAACCTTGCTTGGGCGGGTGACGACATTCAGCTAGCTCCGAGGCAGGAGCGGTCGGAAGCAATGAGGCTACGACAATAAATGGAGTCATCCTCCAGCGAGTACAAGAGCGTAGTGAAAGTCCTAAGAAAGGAGCTTCCTCTACGTAGCTTAGTTGTCATTTAACTTTAAATTAGTCGATAATTTACCAACATTTGTATCAAACAGATATTTCCGGGGTGATAATCAAAACTCGTTATCAAGGAACCTAAATAGTGTAACTGGGTTTAAATCGCACTCGATAAACGTCAAACAAAATATTACACTCTTGAATTTTGTAGTCCATTACGTAAAGTGAATCTTAATTAATCACTTTAACAATAGTTTATGACTATCCAATCTTTAAATTTTGTAAATTTGTAAAATCTTACCAACACAGAACGTTTTCGACCGCTATGTGGCAATCAGTTTCTTCTGCTTGGAGAAGTTGGGTTAAGCTGTGACAGTTTTAAGGCAGGTTTTTGATAGCACCAATACAAATCACACATACTCTTTGATACTATCGAAATCCTGCCTTTAAAACCGTCACCGCTTGACCCAACATCTCCAACCAAAAGATACTGATGAAGATCGCCACATAGTGATCGAAAACGTTCTGTCTCAGTAAGTTTTTACAAATTTACAAAACTTTAAGTTCGGATAGTTAACTAATGTTCAAGTGATTAAAAAAAAAATATTACAATACCTCGGTACAACATGAGGCGATATGTATTTGTTTGTTTTAACTATGATGGTCTTGGATGCTCGCGGTTATCGAAACTGTACGAAGTCGTGGACTATTTATCCATACAAACGAATCCATACAATATCTACCCTGACCGAACTGGTATAAATTAAAACATTAAAAAAAGAAATGCTTAGAATTATCAGCACAGTTAATGTAGGAAAACCAATCAAACTAAATGTGTCGTCAAAACTATCTATATCTCCGTAATAGACGATAGTGTTCATAAAATATTTACATTTTATCGCAATCAATTCTTTCACAAACGATATAAAAATTATTGTGGTTTTTACTTAAAATGTCAATTATTATTGAAAAAAGAAAGAATATAAAATTAGCTAATATTGTAAGTTTCAAGGAAATGTAAATTTGAAACAAACTTCCTGCCTTCTGGTGCACAACACGTGTTCCTTATTTCCCCCCGGAAATTACAAGGCAAAATAAATAGAACTCAACAAAATGATAACTGTAAACCAAAACTATTGTCATCTGAGTTTGTGATTTCCCCTGGGTAAGGAATAGCGAAAGAGAAGACATGTCAATACGTTTATGAAAAACGAAAATAAAAAAATCCAAAGGTTAGAAAAAAAGAGAAATATTAAAGAGTAGACAATATATAGACGCCACTCTTTTCAGTTTCCTTTTAAAATACATTGCAAACAAAATATTGAAAATGTCGCACACTAATAATAGTGATAATAACCTACGTTGAGTTACGGCAAAATGTGTCTTTTTAATATACTTATAATACAAATAGGTAATAGCAATACGGTTAGAATTAGTTCCGTTAATTTAAAACAATTTTTTTTTACGTATGCTAATCAGTTGTTGAAATGAGAGAGTGGGCTCCATTTCCCCTCGTCATACAACGTACGTGTCAAGTTTACGTAGGAACTGCATTATATTTTACAATCGACCCTATCCTAAACGGAAACTTTATTACTTTAATATAAACTAGCTGTGAAGTAGTTTAACGAAATATAAAGAAACTACAATTATATTATGTAGTTTAAGCTCTATTTTTAAAAGGAATACTGTATATGTACCACTATTTTTGGTCAGCAAAATTGATAACTTTTTTCAATTTTTAAGTAACATATGTGAATATAAACAAGCAAAAAATTTGAGGGGCCACGTATTGCCGTGCAATTACCTTTTCAAGAATTTTAACTAAGAGTTGTAAATGATACAAGTAATATGAACTAAACCATTTTATAGGAAAGGGATGGATATATATATATATATAGATTTTTTGGACTTACCTTGGTAAGAGTTCACACTGTAGTCTTGAAATAGAAACACATAAAAGCACTTAAACAATGATCTCTTCGAGATGTGTTTTCTCTTCGATTGATAAAGACCACAGTGTGGTTGAAATATATCATTGTTTAAGTGCTTTTATGTGTTTCTATTTCAAGACTACAGTGTGGACTCTTACCAAGGTAAGTCTGTCAGTCTCCTAGTCCAAAAAATCTAAATAATCTTTACCAACCAAAACTATATATATATATATATATATATATATATATATATATATATATACATATAACTATCGCAATATGTTTTCTTGTGTATTAATAAAGAACTAAGTCAAAATACAAATACAAGAATTATAATATCAATATCCCTGATGATGATGGTACTGTTAGCCAACGGAAAGTTTTGAATTGTAAATTCAATTATAATTCTTGTATTTGTACTTTGACTTAGTTCTTTATTATATATATATATATATATATATATATATATATATATATATATATATATAAAAAGAGAAAGAGAGAGAGAGAGAGAAATTTAACAAATCAGTAAATGTTAAAGGATGTTTATAATACGAGCAGTGTTTGTTTTATTACTCAAAAAATCAAAAAACCAAATAATCATGACAATTAAACAATAGAAGACCTGTGTAATACGACTCCAAACACTTGTTGCGTCAAAAGTCCATGGGTAAAACCGATCTCTGCAACCCGAAAGAAAAGACCTACGATGATGAGGAATATGCAATGTTACGGCGCACATCTTCCTCTGGACAAATCGTTAGACATCAACATGTGCTGTAAATGACATTGGACAGGTTATTTTGCTACTGCCATTTCCTATTATCCTACAGTGACTAAAGATAACTCGGCATCAGCAACTGAAGTCTATAACTAACACTGAATGTTTGCGTCTAATAATACTATATTACATATTTCAATTGTTCTGAAAACCTCTCTAGCAATCTGAATTCACAGGGAATATTGGAGAATATTCAAGCAATAAAGCCTTTTCTTTCTTTCAACGGTTTAAATATCACATTTGTCGTTTATCGCTAGTTGGTAATTCGGTTAATAATGAGAAAGCTTCCCATTTGCTATTGTATTTTTGAGTATTCCATTGCGAGTTTTGAACTTTTGCTTTTCTACTTGTATATATTTTCTTGTGTATTAAACGTCAAATTAAACCTTCCAGGTAAGTTTTGCTACTATCGGTTATTCTGCAGTCAGGTATCAAGGATAAATATACACGTTGGACAGTTTACAAGTTGAACAGGGAATGTTTTCGGCTAAAATTACCAAAATATATAATTATGATTGCGCAAATGCATTTTAGAATCACTGTAGACAAATTAGTGCGGAGGTTATTCTAGCAGCATAATCTTGTACTTTTTCAGTACAACATTTTCAACAGATTTTTTTCAAACAACATTTTTTCAGCTTACCGCGCATTGGTAGTGGTGTTGAAAATAGGAAAACATTTCGCATGTTACTGTAAATTCAAATCTACAGTAGGTTATATCGTCAAAAAGAGATTAATTTAAACCCTTTTTTTATTTGGAAGCGCTACATGAAAGTTAGTGCTGGAAACTCAAGCTTGCCAATTATGACACACATTTATATTTACCTTAAAACCACGGCTCATTTTAATCGAGCTTCCAACGAATTTTAAGTTACATAAATGTAAAAGGAACTGTAAACGACAAAAATTCTTAAACGCGAGCAATTCTTGTACTTCTAAAATGATTTCATTTCACAATAGAACATGTAAATGTTGTATTAATAGTGTTGTTTTCCATGCATGAACTTCATTCAATTTTAAAGCAATTCTTACACACGGAACGCAAAAATATAAATAAATTAACTGTTTTATTTAGGGAAAGGATTTTTTAACATTTACATTTCCTTAAACTTTCACGCTTAAATGGAATAAAGACGACTACGACTGTCGTCCGTTACTAAGGTGCTCTTCTTAATTCAGCACATTATCGACTCGGAATTATGTGTAAACAATTCCTAGTGGAATTACCTGGTGTAGTGCTTAGGACCATTGATCTCGTGATCAGGGTCGCACCCCTCTCCTCTCTACCTTGCAATAAGTCGTGGAAGTAACTGGATGTAACTCTTACATCGTATTATTGCCATCCTTACTCCCTTGGGAGATCTTACTAACGATACCAAAATATACCTGGTGTAGTGCTTAGGACCATTGATCTCGTGATCAGGGTCGCACCCCTCTGCTCTCTACCTTGCAATAAGTCGTGGAAGTAACTGGATGTAACTCTTACATCGTATTATTGCCATCCTTACTCCCTTGGGAGATCTTACTAACGATACCAAAATATACCTGGTGTAGTGCTTAGGACCATTGATCTCGTGATCAGGGTCGCGTCCCTCTCCTCTCTACCTTGCAATAAGTCGTGGAAGTAACTGGATGTAACTCTTACATCGTATTATTGCCATCCTTACTCCCTTGGGAGATCTTACTAACGATACCAAAATGGTGTAGTCCTTAGGACCATTGATCTCGTGATCAGGGTCGCACCCCTCTCCTCTCTACCTTGCAATAAGTCGTGGAAGTAACTGGATGTAACTCTTACATCGTATTATTGCCATCCTTACTCCCTTGGGAGATCTTACTAACGATACCAAAATATACCTGGTGTAGTGCTTAGGACCATTGATCTCGTGATCAGGGTCGCACCCCTCTCCTCTCTACCTTGCAATAAGTCGTGGAAGTAACTGGATGTAACTCTTACATCGTATTATTGCCATCCTTACTCCCTTGGGAGATCTTACTAACGATACCAAAATATACCTGGTGTAGTGCTTAGGACCATTGATCTCGTGATCAGGGTCGCACCCCTCTCCTCTCTACCTTGCAATAAGTCGTGGAAGTAACTGGATGTAACTCTTACATCGTATTATTGCCATCCTTACTCCCTTGGGAGATCTTACTAACGATACCAAAATATACCTGGTGTAGTGCTTAGGACCATTGATCTCGTGATCAGGGTCGCATCCCTCTCCTCTCTACCTTGCAATAAGTCGTGGAAGTAACTGGATGTAACTCTTACATCGTATTATTGCCATCCTTACTCCCTTGGGAGATCTTACTAACGATACCAAAATGGTGTAGTCCTTAGGAACATTGATCTCGTGATCAGGGTCGCATCCCTCTGCTCTCTACCTTGCAATAAGTCGTGGAAGTAACTGGGTGTAACTCTTACATCGTATTATTGCTATGCTTACTCCCTTGGGAGATCTTACTAACGATACCAAAATATACCTGGTGTAGTGCTTAGGACCATTGATCTCGTGATCAGGGTCGCACCCCTCTCCTCTCTACCTTGCAATAAGTCGTGGAAGTAACTGGATGTAACTCTTACATCGTATTAATGCCATCCTTACTCCCTTGGGAGATCTTACTAACGATACCAAAATATACCTGGTGTAGTGCTTAGGACCATTGATCTCGTGATCAGGGTCGCGTCCCTCTGCTCTCTACCTTGCAATAAGTCGTGGAAGTAACTGGATGTAACTCTTACATCGTATTATTGCCATCCTTACTCCCTTGGGAGATCTTACTAACGATACCAAAATGGTGTAGTCCTTAGGAACATTGATCTCGTGATCAGGGTCGCATCCCTCTCCTCTCTACCTTGCAATAAGTCGTGGAAGTAACTGGGTGTAACTCTTACATCGTATTAATGCCATCCTTACTCCCTTGGGAGATCTTACTAACGATACCAAAATATACCTGGTGTAGTGCTTAGGACCATTGATCTCGTGATCAGGGTCGCACCCCTCTTCTCTCTACCTTGCAATAAGTCGTGGAAGTAACTGGATGTAACTCTTACATCGTATTATTGCCATCCTTACTCCCTTGGGAGATCTTACTAACGATACCAAAATATACCTGGTGTAGTGCTTAGGACCATTGATCTTGTGATCAGGGTCGCATCCCTCTCCTCTCTACCTTGCAATAAGTCGTGGAAGTAACTGGATGTAACTCTTACATCGTATTATTGCCATCCTTACTCCCTTGGGAGATCTTACTAACGATACCAAAATATACCTGGTGTAGTGCTTAGGAACATTGATCTCGTGATCAGGGTCGCATCCCTCTCCTCTCTACCTTGCAATAAGTCGTGGAAGTAACTGGATGTAACTCTTACATCGTATTATTGCCATCCTTACTCCCTTGGGAGATCTTACTAACGATACCAAAATGGTGTAGTCCTTAGGAACATTGATCTCGTGATCAGGGTCGCATCCCTCTCCTCTCTACCTTGCAATAAGTCGTGGAAGTAACTGGATGTAACTCTTACATCGTATTATTGCCATCCTTACTCCCTTGGGAGATCTTACTAACGATACCAAAATGGTGTAGTCCTTAGGAACATTGATCTCGTGATCAGGGTCGCATCCCTCTCCTCTCTACCTTGCAATAAGTCGTGGAAGTAACTGGGTGTAACTCTTACATCGTATTATTGCCATCCTTACTCCCTTGGGAGATCTTACTAACGATACCAAAATGGTGTAGTCCTTAGGAACATTGATCTCGTGATCAGGGTCGCATCCCTCTCCTCTCTACCTTGCAATAAGTCGTGGAAGTAACTGGGTGTAACTCTTACATCGTATTATTGCCATCCTTACTCCCTTGGGAGATCTTACTAACGATACCAAAATGGTGTAGTCCTTAGGAACATTGATCTCGTGATCAGGGTCGCATCCCTCTCCTCTCTACCTTGCAATAAGTCGTGGAAGTAACTGGATGTAACTCTTACATCGTATTATTGCCATCCTTACTCCCTTGGGAGATCTTACTAACGATACCAAAATGGTGTAGTCCTTAGGAACATTGATCTCGTGATCAGGGTCGCATCCCTCTCCTCTCTACCTTGCAATAAGTCGTGGAAGTAACTGGGTGTAACTCTTACATCGTATTATTGCTATGCTTACTCCCTTGGGAGATCTTACTAACGATACCAAAATATACGGTGTAGTCCTTAGGAACATTGATCTCGTGATCAGGGTCGCATCCCTCTGCTCTCTACCTTGCAATAAGTCGTGGAAGTAACTGGATGTAACTCTTACATCGTATTATTGCTATGCTTACTCCCTTGGGAGATCTTACTAACGATACGAAAATATACCTGGTGTAGTCCTTAGGAACATTGATCTCGTGATCAGGGTCGCAACCCTCTGCTCTCTACCTTGCAATAAGTCGTGGAAGTAACTGAATGTAACTCTTACATCGTATTATTGCCATCCTTACTCCCTTGGGAGATCTTACTAACGATACCAAAATATACCTGGTGTAGTGCTTAGGACCATTGATCTCGTGATCAGGGTCGCGTCCCTCTCCTCTCTACCTTGCAATAAGTCGTGGAAGTAACTGGATGTAACTCTTACATCGTATTATTGCCATCCTTACTCCCTTGGGAGATCTTACTAACGATACCAAAATGGTGTAGTCCTTAGGACCATTGATCTCGTGATCAGGGTCGCACCCCTCTCCTCTCTACCTTGCAATAAGTCGTGGAAGTAACTGGATGTAACTCTTACATCGTATTATTGCCATCCTTACTCCCTTGGGAGATCTTACTAACGATACCAAAATATACCTGGTGTAGTGCTTAGGACCATTGATCTCGTGATCATGGTCGCGTCCCTCTCCTCTCTACCTTGCAATAAGTCGTGGAAGTAACTGGATGTAACTCTTACATCGTATTATTGCCATCCTTACTCCCTTGGGAGATCTTACTAACGATACCAAAATGGTGTAGTCCTTAGGAACATTGATCTCGTGATCAGGGTCGCATCCCTCTGCTCTCTACCTTGCAATAAGTCGTGGAAGTAACTGGGTGTAACTCTTACATCGTATTATTGCTATGCTTACTCCCTTGGGAGATCTTACTAACGATACCAAAATATACGGTGTAGTCCTTAGGAATATTGATCTCGTGATCAGGGTCGCATCCCTCTGCTCTCTACCTTGCAATAGGTCGTGGAAGTAACTGGATGTAACTCTTACATCGTATTATTGCTATGCTTACTCCCTTGGGAGATCTTACTAACGATACGAAAATATACCTGGTGTAGTGCTTAGGAACATTGATCTCGTGATCAGGGTCGCATCCCTCTGCTCTCTACCTTGCAATAAGTCGTGGAAGTAACTGGATGTAACTCTTACATCGTATTATTGCCATGCTTACTCCCTTGGGAGATTTTACTAACGATACCAAAATATTCTCAGTTTTCAAGTAAAATTGTCCACACTTATCCAGGTATTCCTAGAGTTTAAAAAACCCCTAGCGATTCAAAATTTGTGGGCACCATATATAGGGAACCAAATTCCCACTCCAAAATGCGTGCAACTGGATTTATCTATTAGAAAGTGGCTTGATGCTCAGGCAGGACAAACGTAATACCGAAATAGGTAACGAGCTATGTCCCTCCTTATTTCGAGTGTCAGGGAACTTGGAACTATTAAAACATCTGCCCACCCATCGCACTATTCGAGAATGAAACGACCAACGCTTCATTTAACCCTACCAGATATTAGATCTACTTTACGTATATTTATACGACTATACTCAGGAGAGGTTGTGACCCTTCCTTAATACATCAGGGAATTTTTTCTCCTTACCTTAATCCTAACTTATAATACCAACCAATTTTATATCCTTAAGAGGCGACACAGTAAAATTACTGAGCGCCTTAAAACATACAAAAACCGATTGAACAAAGTAGCTCAACGCACAAGTAACTTAGAACATATTTTCATTGAAATGTGACTGGACTAAAAAAATAACAGACTTACGGTAAGTGATCGAAATTTTGGACAACTATTTCGATAGGTATAAATTAATAATTTCAGCGTAACATCTCCGTATCACAGCAATTCTTTGCGAGTTAACAGCTAATTACAGATTTCCGGAGAAACCGACAACTCTAATGACGCCGATACAGCGATGTCGTCCCGATGAAACACACAGATTGTAAACAAACTGATAAATCTATTCAACTAAATTGTTGTGCATTTTAATTCCATTAAATTGTAACATTTTCGGAAGCAATAAAATGCTAAGCCAAGCGAACGGCTGGCTGCAATAAAGCTGTCACCTGTGACCGTACCCCGCGGGAGTGTACTTTCCGAGGAGGCGGGCATTTTGCCCTTTTTTAAGCCTTGTTTTATAATGGTAAACAGTCGTATCGCTCCTCCCCCTTCCACCTCCCATCTTCTCCCACCACAGCTGACTTTACCATATTAATTTCAGCTGATAATCTTCTATCCACGTTTTGTGCAGACGCATCTCTCGTTCGGTGCAATATCTGGACATCTAGGAATCCGAAACGCAACAGAGAGGTCGACCGAAAGCACTCAACAGAACAATAGGAAATTCAGTACATTTTGCAAGAGAAACTAAAATATTTCAACGAAGTTCTTGAGAATGCCTTAAAACGAAACTTAAGACATTTGTATTTGAAACTGAAACAAACCTTGAGGATTAAGTATTTATTAGTAAACATTCATTGCTAAATAACCAACGGAATCAGTAAACTTTAATTTACTGTAACCCTAAAAAAGTGCATTCTTAACTTTTACAGAAAACAATCATCGCGTTTCCGATCAGCTGACTTTCGAAATTCGCGTAATATAAAACAGCTGTTTTTCTCTTCATTTAGAAGTTGTATTTATGTCATTTACAAACGTAACGTCACGTATTTCTTATAAAATTGCATTGTAGAATTTATAAATGTAAATGTAAAATTTAAGAAATTTAAAACTTTTGATACAATACAGATTTCAAGTAATAAATAACGTTTTATTTGTTTTTCATGTTTGCATAAAAAATAATGTTTTAACCCAATGTAACACTACTTTTTAACTTCAAAATAGTTATAACCCAATACAACAACACTTATAACTTCAAAATAGTTATAACCCAATACAACACCACTTATAACTTCAAAATAGTTATAACCCAATACAACACCACTTATAACTTCAAAATAGTTATAACCCAATACAACAACACTTATAACTTCAAAATAGTTATAACCCAATACAACACCACTTATAACTTCAAAATAGTTATAACCCAATACAACACCACTTATAACTTCAAAATAGTTATAACCCAATACAACACCACTTATAACTTCAAAATAGTTACAACCCAATACAACACCACTTATAACTTCAAAATAGTTATAACCCAATACAACACCACTTATAACTTCAAAATAGTTATAACCAAATACAACACCACTTTTAACTACAAAATAGTTTTAACACAATGCAACACCATATTTTAACTTTAAAATGTTTCTAACCCATTGGAACACCAAATAATAGCATCAAAATGAAATACACCTTCAAATTCTTTAGCACCTGTGGAAATCTTTGGATATTTTTAACTATAAACGTCAAATATTACGTTAAAAATTATGTAATATCAAATAAGTGAGTTTAAAGATAATGACACGCAACTTCCAATTTTTTTCATAAAAGATATACGTTAGCAGTCCCTAGATACTGTGAGTAGAACAAACCATGAAGAGCAAGACTTGTTGAGCTCTAACATTATAGAAAGATTGGGCTCATGGTAGGCTGGGCTCTTTGTGATGTCAGACGAAGGCGATCTCTGAAGAATAAATCTGCTATATCCTAAGTCTACCGGGGGAAAGCAATGGATCCGTTCCTATAACAGTTTATTCCTAACATTCCATCCGACCGATGGAAAAAATGAGATTCGTATTACATCTTGAATGAATAAAAATTATATATGGCGTTAAAGTTGACCAGTGCAATCACAGGTAAGGTAGTAACGCACAGATATGCCCTAAAATCTCTTATGTTATAGGTCACGATAAAACACAAAGTGCCAGCTGTTATTTCCACTCCACATAGATCTCTGCGCGTTTCAAGGTCAGTGCCGAGGTTACTGCATCTTTTGTTTATTTATTTATTGACTATCACTAATAGCTACACTACAAATTATAATGAAAAGGCATAACGTATTTAACCATAATAGTCTATAAAAAGCTGAATAAATGTTGCAGAAACAAAAACCGATATGTTACGACTACCTATGAGACTTCTTGTATATGCAATTATGCATTGCCAGAGCCTTGTTCGACGAAGTAATAAATTGATTTGCAATGGACGTTAAGCGAACACTTCAACACTAATTTACGTTCTATACATCACACACTCGTGCATATCGTCGGCCTTTAATCGCATTGGTGTAAATGTCATCAGTCATAGACAAAGTTTGGAAGTAAGATGTACAATAAGCTAACTCCGACTTCCAAATTATAGGTGTATAGCTGATAATAAGCAGTTTGTGTGACAGTATAAATAGCTTACGACTGCCTAGGTTACGAAAATAGGAATGTTAAGAAAAATAACATTTTGTTATGCAAAATCTTCCCGTAAGAGACCCCGTTTTTACGAATTCTGATTAAATATAAGGAAAATTAAAAGTTATAAGATAATTCAACTTCATCTCTTTAACGAACACAAACTAAAATTCTATGACGAAAGCTCCATCCTAGGGATAATGTGGAAGGTAAACTGGTATATATCTGTGTATAAATATAAACGTTTATATTTGTTGATTCCATCTTCACGTAAGCTACTAGTTTTCACTAAACACTTGTAAATATTTACAAACCTGCCTATAATAGCACTTAACTTATATTTATTGAGGACGGCCGTTTCGGGAGATGTGTCCCATTGTCAACTCAAACCGTAACTGATCTCAATGTTTTCGTAGTTAGCGTATTAGGGTGGGGATGGGATATTATGATGGGGTGGGTGTATTTTGTGAGTATTAGGAGTTATGATGTCAAAAAGTGTGTGTGAATTGTAATGTAATTGTGTATTGAGTATGTGAGTAGGGTGTAGTTTGAAGTGTCTATATATTTCGTATTGTTCGGTTGTGTAGCGTTGGTTATATCTGTGTTGTTTATGAAGAATTTTGTAGGTTAGATGTTATGTCTATGTAGTCATGTTTTGTGGAGTTGAGGTGATCGGCGAAGTGTGATTGGTAGTTATCGTTTGTTAGTGCTTTTATATGTTCTTGGTAACGTGTGTAGGAGGACCTCCCTGTCTGGCCTATGTCAATACCCTAACCTTCGTAAACCTTGAGATCAGTTACGGTCTGAGTTGACAATGGGACACGTCTCCCGAAACGGCCGTCCTCAACAAATAAAAGCAAGTGCTATTGTAGACAAGTTTATAAATATTTACAAGTGTTTAATAAATGTTTACGTTACATTGATAATACTGAATTTAGTGATGTTAAATGCAAGCTTTAAAAAAAATATCGTGTTATGTATGAGAGTTATGGAAGGGGTTTGACCATTATCGCGTAGAAGATTGAGACAGGATTGTGAATATTGTAAGTATTAGGCTACCTTAATAAAGATTCCTGGGGAAGGATACGCATATAGGTAGATCATGGCGTTACATGACAAACGTCCTATACCAACCCATTTTCCTGACCGTAGTCGTTAGAAACTCGCCACGGAGGTCACCTAATCCCCTCGTTCCCTGACTGAAGCAACCTTCACGTATTCGCGGTGAAGAGGTGTGCTCCACGAGCATCTTGTATTAGGTGCTCTGTGGTGTGGTCTCACTACCAATGAAGTAAGTACTACAGGACAGAGTACACATTACGCGCGGAAAATAATATGAGCTACTATGCATTTCCGTCTTCGGTCGGCATGTTTACTCGGTAGGGTAATATGTGGAATAGATTAAAGGATAATACGATTTCCCTTCCCAGTCTAGGAGACAGAGATTTGAGAAGGACCTGAACGAGTGTGTCCATCTTCCCGCTGTGCTGCTGCCCATTCCACATATTATTAATTTTCTTGAATTCTCACTCCAGACGACCTCTTCAAACTTTATAAGGAGTGGTATATATATTAGACCTAATATAAGTAGTTAGATATACAGTAAGCCTACTTCATAAATAGTGGCGTGTACAGTAAGCCTAATTTATAAGTAATATAATAAATATTGGATACCCCCTATATAAGTAGTGGCATATACAGTAAGCCTAATTTATAAGTAATATAATATATATTGTATACCATCTATAAGTAGTGGCATATACAGTACGCCTAATTTATAAGTAATATAATAAATATTGGATACCCCCTATATAAGTAGTGGCATATACAGTAAGCCTAATTTATAAGTAATATAATAAATATTGGATACCCAATATAAGTGTAGTGGCATATACAGTAAGCCTAATTTATAAGTAGTGGCATATACAGTAAGCCTAATTTATAAGTAATATAATAAATATTGGATATCCCCTATATAAGTAGTGGCATATACAGTAAGCCTAATTTATAAGTAATATAATAAATATTGGATACCCAATATAAGTGTAGTGGCATATACAGTAAGCCTAATTTATAAGTAATATAATAAATATTGGATACCCCCTATATAAGTAGTGGCATATACAGTAAGCCTAATTTATAAGTAATATAATAAATATTGGATACCCCCTATATAAGTAGTGGCATATACAGTAAGCCTAATTTATAAGTAATATAATAAATATTGGATACCCAATATAAGTGTAGTGGCATATACAGTAAGCCTAATTTATAAGTAATATAATAAATATTGGATACCCCCTATATAAGTAGTGGCATATACAGTAAGCCTAATTTATAAGTAATATAATAAATATTGGATACCCCCTATATAAGTAGTGGCATATACAGTAAGCCTAATTTATAAGTAATATAATAAATATTGGATACCCCCTATATAAGTAGTGGCATATACAGTAAGCCTAATTTATAAGTAATATAATAAATATTGGATACCCCCTATATAAGTAGTGGCATATACAGTAAGCCTAATTTATAAGTAATATAATAAATATTGGATACCCCCTATATAAGTAGTGGCATATACAGTAAGCCTAATTTATAAGTAGTGGCATATACAGTAAGCCTAATTTATAAGTAATATAATATATATTGTGTACCTTCTATAAGTAGTGGCATATACAATAAGCCTAATTTATAAGTAATATAATAAATATTGGATACCCCCTATATAAGTAGTGGCATATACAGTAAGCCTAATTTATAAGTTATATAATAAATATTGGATACCCAATATAAGTCTAGTGGCATATACAGTAAGCCTAATTTATAAGTAGTGGCATATACAGTAAGCCTAATTTATAAGTAATATAATAAATATTGGATACCCACTATAAAGTAGTGGCATATACAGTAAGCCTAATTTATAAGTAATATAACAAATATTGGATACCCCCTATATAAGTAGTGGCATATACAGTAAGCCTAATTTATAAGTAATATAATAAATATTGGATACCCTCTATATAAGTAGTGGCATATACAGTAAGCCTAATTTATAAGTAATATAATAAATATTGGATACCCCCTATATAAGTAGTGGCATATACAGTAAGCCTAATTTATAAGTAATATAATAAATATTGGATACCCACTATATAAGTAGTGGCATATACAGTAAGCCTAATTTATAAGTAATATAATAAATATTGGATACCCACTATATAAGTAGTGGCATATACAGTAAGCCTAATTTATAAGTAATATAATAAATATTGGATACCCACTATATAAGTAGTGGCATATACAGTAAGCCTAATTTATAGGTAATATAATAAATATTGGATACCCTCTATATAAGTAGTGTCATATACAGTAAGCCTAATTTATAAGTAATATAATAAATATTGGATACCCTCTATATAAGTAGTGGCATATACAGTAAGCCTAATTTATAAGTAATATAATAAATATTGGATACCCTCTATATAAGTAGTGGCATATACAGTAAGCCTAATTTATAGGTAATATAATAAATATTGGATACCCTCTATATAAGTAGTGGCATATACAGTAAGCCTAATTTATAAGTAATATAATAAATATTGGATACCCTCTATATAAGTAGTGGCATATACAGTAGGCCTAATTTATAAGTAATATAATAAATATTGGATACCCTCTATATAAGTAGTGGCATATACAGTAAGCCTAATTTATAAGTAATATAATAAATATTGGATACCCTCTATATAAGTAGTGGCATATACAGTAAGCCTAATTTATAAGTAATATAATAAATATTGGATACCCTCTATATAAGTAGTGGCATATACAGTAAGCCTAATTTATAAGTAATATAATAAATATTGGATACCCTCTATATAAGTAGTGGCATATACAGTAAGCCTAATTTATAAGTAATATAATAAATATTGGATACCCTCTATATAAGTAGTGGCATATACAGTAAGCCTAATTTATAGGTAATATAATAAATATTGGAAACCCTCTATATAAGTAGTGGCATATACAGTAAGCCTAATTTATAAGTAATATAATAAATATTGGATACCCCCTATATAAGTAGTGGCATATACAGTAAGCCTAATTTATAAGTAATATAATAAATATTGGATACCCCCTATATAAGTAGTGGCATATACAGTAAGCCTAATTTATAAGTAATATAATAAATATTGGATACCCCCTATATAAGTAGTGGCATATACAGTAAGCCTAATTTATAAGTAATATAATAAATATTGGATACCCACTATATACGTAGTGGCATATACAGTAAGCCTAATTTATAAGTAATATAATAAATATTGGATACCCTCTATATAAGTAGTGGCATATACAGTAAGCCTAATTTATAAGTAATATAATAAATATTGGATACCCCCTATATAAGTAGTGGCATATACAGTAAGCCTAATTTATAAGTAATATAATAAATATTGGATACCCTCTATATAAGTAGTGGCATATACAGTAAGCCTAATTTATAAGTAATATAATAAATATTGGATACCCACTATATAAGTAGTGGCATATACAGTAAGCCTAATTTATAAGTAATATAATAAATATTGGATACCCCCTATATAAGTAGTGGCATATACAGTAAGCCTAATTTATAAGTAATATAATAAATATTGGATACCCTCTATATAAGTAGTGGCATATACAGTAAGCCTAATTTATAAGTAATATAATAAATATTGGATACCCCTATATAGGTAGTGGCATATACAGTAAGCCTAATTTATAAGTAATATAATAAATATTGGATACCCCCTATATAAGTAGTGGCATATACAGTAAGCCTAATTTATAAGTTATATAATAAATATTGGATACCCCCTATATAAGTAGTGGCATACACAGTAAGCCTAATTTATAAGTAATATAATATATATTGTATACCCTCTATATAAGTAGTGGCATATACAGTAAGCCTAATTTATAGGTAATATAATAAATATTGGATACCCACTATATAAGTAGTGACATATACAGTAAGCCTAATTTATAGGTAATATAATAAATATTGGATACCCCCTATATAAGTAGTGGCATACACAGTAAGCCTAATTTATAAGTAATATAATATATATTGTATACCCTCTATATAAGTAGTGGCATATACAGTAAGCCTAATTTATAGGTAATATAATAAATATTGGATACCCACTATATAAGTAGTGACATATACAGTAAGCCTAATTTATAGGTAATATAATAAATATTGGATACCCACTATATAAGTAGTGACATATACAGTAAGCCTAATTTATAGGTAATATAATAAATATTGGATACCCTCTATGTAAGTAGTGGCATATACAGTAAGCCTAATTTATAGGTAATATAATAAATATTGGATACCCACTATATAAGTAGTGACATATACAGTAAGCCTAATTTATAGGTAATATAATAAATATTGGATACCCTCTATATAAGTAGTGACATATGCAACGACCATATCACCAACGAAAAAGTAATAGATGGGTAAAAGATGGGGAAACTTGCATATCTAGTTCACCTTATTGACAGTAGCAGCCAAGGAGACGCATTTTTAGACCTACAACCTTCGTCGACAGTTCGGATTGTCATCTGCCCAACTATTCAAATCTGTCACAAATAAAATACAGCCTCGATATTAGCACGACTTCGCAATCAGGAGCATGAATTATTCAAAAATATATCTAACCAAATTCATGATACCGAAATGATAATGCCACGTTTATAACTCGTTATGCAGTTTCATTACCCATAAACAGTAAATGTTGGAGATATATGACATTTCAGAAATCCTCCTTTAAGAACGAGACATATTCATCGAGATTCACATCGCAGTCTTGCTAACTCCAACCTCAATGAATTCATTACAATTGCCTGAAACGTAAACATGATGTGTCTTCGTGGGCCCGTCAAAACATTCAATGAAAAAACTGGGTTAAAAGGAATATGGTATGGACATAAAACCTCCTTATACAGAATACAGGAGATATATTATGGCATTACGTGAATAGAACTACTCCTGACGGACTAGCAGCTGTCTCCTACCCGTTACGCCTCCTTTTAAGAAAGGTAAGGACGTGTGAATTAGGCAGGACTAAGGAAATGCCACAATAAATTAGTAATTAGAATAGGAGAAGATTATAGCATAGCGTGGTCCGAGTCGTTTACCTGATGTTGGTCTCTCAATGGTAGGCATGGTCGAGCCAGTGACTTTAACGGATCGGTGGTTTTACTGATAGCGCCAGGTTTGGATCAGTGACTTTAGTACCGGTGACAAGGGATACTGAGACTGTTCTGTATATGCCAATGACAGGCAGGCAGGCATACCATTCTCGTGAAAAGATTCCACACCTCGGCTTTTTATTTTTTTGGAAGACTCATTTCATTTTAAAATAAACTCCTACGAAATTAAAAACAAACTACCGAATGCGAAACAGCGTCTCCTGTGCAAAAAATTGTCACTATTTTGAACCTTGACACATATCGACCACCTACACACTAACCGTGGTAAAATATCAGTAACTTTTCAGTCGCGACAGTGACATTTTCCCCAATCACAACAGACACCCCCTTTCCCCTTCAGTCAATGATACTAGACGACAATCGGCGCCGTGAGCCGAGAGCAGAGCCAGTAACAGCGACAAATCAAATAATGACAGCCGTTTCATCTAGGGACTGCGACATTTTAATGGCTTCAACTTCCGATCGATCCGTTTTCACTGGAACTGGCATTTTCCATATTTTGTCACTGGTACCACCAACGACAAACGATTATAAGTGACAAGTCACCGTGACAGAAGATATCAACTATCCCTACTCAAGGGGGCGAAAATAGGTATCTACCCATTACCCAAAACTTCCATATAAGGGTATGCCTTCCCGTGTCCCTTTTTACGTCCCTACCCTAATACTATAATACCGATTTCGATATGGGTTAATTATCATGACATATCGTGTTAAATCATCAACAAATCTCCAATTAACTTGATAACTTACTCCTAATATTAGGTTCCACAAAGAACCTTACTAACAGAATTACTATTTTCGGTTATATAGAAAAGTTATATACGCTACTATATAGAAGGTTACATAGAGTAGTATTGGTGTCGAGAAAGTTTTGGCATTTTTTTAAAATATGCGTCATTAAAAGATTTTAAAATTGTATTATAAATATTGGTGTATCCCAAATAAAAGATTTAACGTAAATCTAATAAACTACTATAATTTCTAAAACCGTCAGAGTATTATTTTTGAAAATGTCCTTACACAATTTGTTTTATTTAAAGTCAACTTGGGGATGCTATTTTAAAACCCTGAATTTAATTCCTGTTGAAATAAAAGTAGGGTTGTATAAATTAAAAAATGCGGCAGCATCTCGTTTTTGCCACAACAAATATTACATCATCGATTTGTTTTTCAAATAATATGAATGGAGAGGGTACGATAAACCAAATGTTTTGTATCGGTAAGGTTTTTTGTTAATATGAAAGAGAGAGAATAACACAAGTAGAGAAAGAGAGAAAACATACAAAAAGAAACAGAAAAAGATATGAAGAGAGACAGAGATAAAGAGAGATATAAAACAAGAAAGAGAGAAACAGAGAGATAACAACAGCGAAGAAAAAAAAAGAGAATATAAATAAATAAATAAATATATATATATATATATATATATATATATATATAGAGAGAGAGAGAGAGAGAGAGAGAGAGAGAGAGAGAGAGAGAGGGTAAATAGAGCGAGAAAGAAAGAGGGAAAGAGATAAAGGGAGAGGTGAGGGGTTGAGAATCTCAATTCTTTGGTGTAGTACTAAATTTTACCATTGCTCACTTTACAAAAAATTTCGAAATAAAACACAGACACATTTAAATACGTTCAGAAAAATACTTAAAAGCAAATAAACCTCACGAGATGAATAAAGTCAATTTTGTAACCAATGTAAATCGTTTATTTAAAGGAACAGAGTGTTGAGCGGCGCAGGTGTAGCGCGTACAAAGTTTGGAAGGCGAAGTCCTGACGAAGCCAGGATAATTAGCCGAGAGGAGCTTTGAATAATTGGCCGGATTACTTCGGTAACCAGCTTCCCCGCAAAGTTCAAAACTTGCTCCTAAATTGTTCTTTCTTCAGCGACGCATTTCATTAACTTCAACCGGATTATCACGAACTTGCCTGACAAACTTTCCGACGCCCAAGTTCCAGATAAAATCTAAACACTGTACAACTTTTGCAACAAATTTTTATAACGAAATCCGTCCGATTAAACAAGTTTAGTTTAGTGCAGTGGCTTGCAGCGTTGTAGCGCTACGTCGAGACGTTTTTGTAGCAGCAGGAAAACTTTCAGAGCGACAAGTGACTTCCGTTATGATACCACTCTTCAAGTCCCACTAAAAAATAATCCACCAAAAATCAGATTAAGTGTAAGGAACGAGGCTGGTAATATTTCGGTTATAAAAGACGGGGGTGAGAACAGTAAATGTAGTGCGTAATGGTTGCTTTCTATTACAAATCGCCATATAGCCACACTGATATATTAGTAGGTGCTCGCTAGCACAAACACACAACACACACACAAAAACACACACACACACACACACACACACATTATGGTTTGCATTGAAAAAATCTAATAAAAATTTAGCTTCTACGAGGAAAAATAATGAATGATAGGTCGTTCGAAGATACTAAAAGATAAGACGTGTGAAGATAATAAAGGAAAGGATGTGTTAAGATGATAAAATATAGAACATGGGAAGATAATGAAGGAGAGAACGTGAAAAAATAATGAAAGGTATGGACTTTGAAAGGTAATAAAGAATAGAACGTAAGATAAAGAAGGATAGGACATGAGAAAATAGTTAAAAGATAGTACGTGGGAAGATAATGAAAGATATGACCTGGGAAGATAACGAAGGATATGACATGGTGAGGTTAGGAAGGATAGGACATTAGAAAAAAATTTAGGCTATGACGAAGGAAAGCAAATGAAAAGTTGGAACGTTGAAAGGTAATTAGAGGCAGAACGTAAGATAATAGAGGACGTGAAAAATAATGAAGGGCAGGACACAAGAAGATAATGAAGAATAGGACGTGGGAAGAAAGTGAAAGATATGTTCTAGGAAGATTAATGAAGGATATAACGTGGGATGGTTATATGGAGGATAGGACGTTAGAAGAAAATGAAGGATAGGATATGGGAAGATAATGAAGGATAGGATGTGTAAAGATAATGAAGGATAAAATGTGTAAAGAAGGATAGAGTGTGTGAAGATAATAAAGGATAGGATGTGTAAAGATAATAAAGGATAGTGTGTGTGAAGATAATGACGGCTAGGATGTGTAAAGATAATGAAGGATAGGATGTGTAAAGATAATGAAGGATAGAGTGTCTGAAGATAATAAAGGATAGGACATTGGGAGATAATGAACGATATGACGTAGTACGAAAATGGAGGATAGGATGTTAAAAGATATTGAAGGATAGGATGTATGAAGATAATTAACGATAGGACGTGAGAATATAATGAAGATATAGGCTATTGGAAGATAATGAAGATATAGACTATTGGAAGATAATGAAGGACAGGACGTAGAAAAATAATGAAGAATAGGAGCCCTTGAAGGTGATAAAGAATTGACGTAGGAAGATAATGAACGATAGATACGATTAAATTAAGATAAAAAACACCCTTTAGAATCGATAATGAGTCACACAAGCAGTCATATTTTTCAAGGTCAACCTACTCTATCGAGTTTTTAAAGAGGGGTGAACTAGTTATAACCCTTTGTAAGAATAAACATAGGAAAGAGTGGGTGTAATTAGGTAGGACTAAATGATCAGCTGGTACTGAGCATATAGGGGAATACAAACAGTCTTTTACCTGAAGTAGACCTCCTCTTGGTAATAACTGGCCATAACATTCGAGGGCCCTAATAGGCAAAAATAAGACATAACACCGTAGGAAGCATAACGACAATATAACATTTTGTTTAAACTTTCAACGAGTAGACATTTTTTGATCAAAAACAAGAAAAACAAACCAATTTTTCCGTTATCAAATAAATAAAGGACATTGCACATTAATAATATAAACATAGCCTTAAATATCAAATTAAAAAAAAATGCTATATGAATTTATCGCGTCAGATATACGAGGTAGATCAGCGTATGTACTTGTATCTCAGTGCGCCTACGTTTAGTTTGAGTGTATGTGAGTGAACATACACAATGTGTCTATTTCTAGTCCATAAAGTAATATTTACAGAGTAAATAAAACCCGTGTTCACTTAATAACAACAGTTACTTCCTAGTAACTTGTAATTTATTACTGAAGAGACGGCAATTTCGGAATATTAATGACCATCATTTTAAGGTTCTGTAACTTGACATATGGACGAATGATAACATGAAATTTGTATAGCAGTATAACACTAAATAAAAGGGTGTGGCGGGCCGATGCTTCTCTTCACACCGGTTAAGGTTAGGTATAGGTATACTTCAAGTAATAGCCCTGCCCATGTATTATGATAATTTGCCCTTATTGCTACTACCAGGGTATCATTGTGCCATTCCCTTTTTTCCATCTAATTCCATTTACCTTTCCTTATTATTCTTAAAAGAGTGTACATCTCTTTATTGACCCCCCCCCCCCTAGAGAGTAGATAGATTTCATATAAGCTGCCCTGACGCGATGTCATAGCCTATATATATCCCCAGTACGACGTAATCATTGTGGCATTTCCTTTGTCCTACTTAATTCCTCATTATACTTTTTACAGGGGTGTGTAAAGGATATTACTTTTTTATGGCCTCTTTATTTTCTTTAGGTAGGGGATGTAACGTCCTTACCAAAATCTACCAAAATTCACAGTTCTTATCCATCTGAAACAATAATAGTCATTCTAACCGAACTAAATTTGTTGAATATACCAAATTATACTGTGATTCGTAATCAAATCATCGTCTTAAAAGTACGATCAAAATAACAATCTACAGGCAAAACCTTCTTTCATGCTCTATAAATATAAAAATATCACTCTTAAAGACATTCGTATCACGTGACGTCCTAAGTTCTCATTACGAGCGCTACAATCAGCCGCATTTAACAGCTCACTGTTCCATCGAGAAATACAATTAAGTCTGTTGTCAGTTGTGGGCCATGAAATGTGTCAAGTCGACGCGTGAAGGGTTATCGCTGCCTCCATTACAGGCTCTAGTTTAATTGCTTACTAAAAATAACGATTACTGGCAGAGGCGTTCTATTAATTAATTGAAGGCTTTGATTCTATCAAGCGTCTTTTGTTTAGTGACAACCACTCAAAGTCTGCGGCCACAGAGACATACGGACGCGGTTTTCAGACTCCCACAGAGCAATCGTTTTTATTTAGTTGTATTTATCACTTCAAGTCTGAATTTGTACTTTATTGAATTACTATAGGAATGGTTTAATTTAAAAAAATTGCATTAGGGTGAAAATTCTCTTAGGAACAAACATTAATAATCTGCGAGTCCTCTCCACCTAACTCCACATTCTTATATATATATATATATATATATATATATATATATATGCGTGTGTGCATGCGTGTATGTGTGATGTGTGTGTGTGCGTGCGCGCGCGCGCATGTATGTGTGTGTGTGTGTGTGTATGTGTGTGTGTGTGTGTGTTTATATGAATAAATAACAAAATACAAATACAATAATAATTTATTGAATTATACTATTCAAAGATTTTCGTTCGCAAACAGTACCAACATCATCAGGAATAATAAAGAATATCATATACTATGATAACATTTATTATTCCTGAGGTACTGTTTGCCAACAAAAAGGTTTTTAGGGAGGTGGTTTTAGAAAAATTAGAAGATTCGACAATTATTCGCTATGAAGGATAAGAAGAGACGCGAATAATAACTAGGATTAGGAAAAAGAAATAAAACACTTTGTCCATGCATACACAGCTGAATAAATAAAAATCGCGCCTAAGCAAAAATCTGTGTAAATCTCACCATAGTTTAAATATTCAATTGCAAAGATATAATGACACATGACTGAAATCTATGTCGTACCTCCAAAACCTTGAATAAGTGGGTTGAAACTTGAGTTAAATTGCTACAGTAACTTATTGTTAAAATTACTAAAATATGGACTCGAACAGTTCAAGAATTTTAAAAACTACACGATTCCTAAAAAGTTAATTTAAACAAGTCTAAATAACGAAAATCTACTTCTGACACTTAGAGCAGGGGTTTTTTTTAAATAGGGGGCGTAGAAGGTTTTTAAGGGGCCGTGGATAAGTGAGAAAAACTACTTGCAGACGAGAGGCATGCGTCTACAATTACGTGTACCGATGTGTAGACTGACGTGACATGTGCGTAGAGAACTACGTCATTGTTATTTTGTAAAATGTTTAGTCTTCTTTAGACAATTCTTATTGCGTTATGGTCTCTGTGCTCAAGGATAACATCTACGTAACAGGGTTAGGTGTCTAAATTTGTTTTATAGTCCTTCCTAACATTTTATTGAGAAGACGATGATTGCTATTTCTACCTACGTTACGTATTTTTAACATTTTTCAAGATAAATGTTGTATAAGGCTCACCCGATTGTAGTTTATCACTGTATGATTGCAGTATTATCAGCTGTAGGATGAAATATATTTATATACAGTATTATATAAATACTTTAATTAAAAGTTAAATAATATTATCAATTAAACAATAAACCTAACCTGTTCGGTTTCAAACTCAGATTGTAAATTCTTGACTAAAAATATAAATGGGAAAGGGGGCGACCTGGTATTGTTATTTATATAGGGGAACTCCGAACCTGAAAGATTAAACCCCAGATGTAGAGTCCAATGCGTGTGTAAAGTGTGATGGAAGTTAGTTTATGTAATATATACATTTACATATGCCAATCCGTAGTTAAAGGGCACAATTCTCAGTCAAGTTTATCCATAAACAGAGCTGTGACAACTCTTTAAGGCAGAGGGAAAAGAAATATTATGTACAATAAAAGTAAGAGTAAAAAATAAATATAATGCTTCCTTACAGGAATTAGAAAAAATATGTCTCACTTGGTCAATGTCACTTACAGCTTTTACTTCTTGTGCTGAAGAAATGTGTTGTACACGCGACTCGTAATTTCAATTTGTGAACCAGCCAGAAGAGACTTCACTCTATTCTTGGAAGTAAGACCTTTCCTTGCCCCACCAAATTCTCATCCTTCCTACAAGAGGGGTTAACCATAGACCTATTTATGATGACGACAGAGACTAAGATCGGGTCCATGCCCTACGCAAGTGATCCCATGACATAGTCTACATCCGCTACAAGTTATGACACGACTTCACTTTATTCTTGGAAGTAAGACCTTTCCTTGCCCCACCAAATTCTCATCCTTCCTACAAGAGGGATAACCATAGACCTATTTATGATGACGACAGAGACTAAGATCGGGTCCATGCCCTACGCAAGTGATCCCATGACATAGTCTACATCCGCTACAAGTTATGACACGACTTCACTTTATTCTTGGAAGTAAGACCTTTCCTTGCCCCACCAAATTCTCATCCTTCCTACAAGAGGGATAACCATAGACCTATTTATGATGACGACAGAGACTAAGATCGGGTCCATGCCCTACGCAAGTGATCCTATGACATAGTCTACATCCGCTACAAGTTATGACACGACTTCACTTTATACTTGGAAGTAAGACCTTTCCTTGCCCCACCAAATTCTCATCCTTCCTACAAGAGGGGTTAACCATAGACCTATTTATGATGACGACAGAGACTAAGATCGGGTCCATGCCCTACGCAAGTGATCCCATGACATAGTCTACATCCGCTACAAGTTATGACACGACTTCACTTTATTCTTGGAAGTAAGACCTTTCCTTGCCCCACCAAATTCTCATCCTTCCTACAAGAGGGATAACCATAGACCTATTTATGATGACGACAGAGACTAAGATCGGGTCCATGCCCTACGCAAGTGATCCCATGACATAGTCTACATCCGCTACAAGTTATGACACGACTTCACTTTATTCTTGGAAGTAAGACCTTTCCTTGCCCCACCAAATTCTCATCCTTCCTACAAGAGGGATAACCATAGACCTATTTATGATGACGACAGAGACTAAGATCGGGTCCATGCCCTACGCAAGTGATCCCATGACATAGTCTACATCCGCTACAAGTTATGACACGACTTCACTTTATACTTGGAAGTAAGACCTTTCCTTGCCCCACCAAATTCTCATCCTTACTACAAGAGGGGTAACCATAGACCTATTTATGATGACGACAGAGACTAAGATCGGGTCCATGCCCTACGCAAGTGATCCCATGACATAGTCTACATCCGCTACAAGTTATGACACGACTTCACTTTATACTTGGAAGTAAGACCTTTCCTTGCCCCACCAAATTCTCATCCTTACTACAAGAGGGGTAACCATAGACCTATTTATGATGACGACAGAGACTAAGATCGGGTCCATGCCCTACGCAGTAATCCCATGACATAGTCTACAAGTTATGACACTACCTTAATTAACCGTAAGTTACGCATATTTGCAATCCTTTACCATCCTGCGTAGGCGATAACCTTAATACTGCCGGATCACCTTAAAACTATAAAAGACTTTACAAACAAATAAAATGTGCAAAATAGTAACTAACTACAAACTAGCAAAAAACAGTGGGTTCCGAATGCTAAACAAATACACTGAAAACTAACATGAATGGTCTACAAAAATGAAACCGAAATATATATATATATATATATATATATATATATATATATATATATTGTTTTAAAATATATGTTGTTTTAATATATATATATATATATATATATATATATATATATATATATATATATATATATATATATATATATATATATATATATATATATATATATATATATAGTTAATATGTTACTATTGTAAGTAATTTTATCCACCATTAAGTGCAGTGATTTTACTTTGTGTGACGAGGCGCCTTTCGACTTGACCATTGTCGAATCACTGATTAATTTTTCTCAATTTTTCTGGTGTGGATGTTTGGTCCGTGGTGTTGGTACTTGTTGACGTCATACACGTTTCCTCTTGAGTCTCCTGTATAACGTTTTTGAATAGTATGTCTTCTGTATATGTTGTTTGTAGATTCATTAAATTGTTGTGTATGTTTTTATAAATGTGGTATTTTTCTAGTGAGTTTAGTTCTATTGGGTTATTATTGATTTCAAGTATGGTTAGGTTATTTTCGTAATTCGTTATTTCATGTTTATGTGATATTAGGTGTGCTGCAACATTTGATACTTTTGAATTTTTGTTTTTGAATGCTCTATACTGTTCTACGAATCTTATTTTAAATGATCTGGTTGTTTTCCCTATGTAAAATGCGTTACAGATGTTAATACATGTAATTTTGTAAATTCCTGATAGGTTATGTTTTTCTGAATTTGTTTTGTGGTTTGTGTTATTAAGATATTTTATTATTTTGTTATATATATATATATATATATATATATATATATATATATATATATATATATATATATATACTGATACGTATTCTTTCACGGATGGAAAAATATGATGAATAGTTAATACCTGGAGTACATCCGTTCATTCTGCAGTGCATAAAATCGCAGTTCCGACGTTTCGCTAGAATCTCATCTAGCATTGACAAAGTGAACCCAACCAATGTTGAAGTGGGAAACTAGATATATTATAAATCTAGTTCGACGGTTATTTAGACATGAACATAGCAGAAAAACCAATTCCACGTTTCCTTCTTGTTAGAACAATTTATATGAAGGAAGGAGTTACAATTAATTTACACCCTTCGTCCAGGGAACATATGGTTAGAAACATCTGGTCCCGACCAATTCTTTTGGCTAATAATATCTTCAGAAAGGTTCCTTTAAACCGACCTTTGACCCAATTATACGTTTTATATTCACCTCTGAAACTTTACTTTAATTTTATCTTTTTTTACTTGTTGTTGCAAATTATCAATAAATATTAACGCTAACAACAATGAACTTACACTTAGCATTAGAGGTAAGGCAGCCATTTTCGCCTAAGGAGAAGGTTGGAAATGCCGTGGAACTAGAAGCCAATTATGCCCCAAGGAAAAATATTTAAACTTTATAGAGATAACTTCATTTAATGTCTGTTAATAACTATTCAATGTTGTTTAGGTTAATGACAGATCACAGACCAATTCATGATTTTACAAATACTCCAAGTCTGAAGGACTTGTTTTGGGGTGCAATTTCACTTGTAAATGTAAATATTTATTAAGAGTAGTAAAATGTTTGATTTTAATTATGTTAAAAATATTACACCTTTTTGTATTAACATGACAAAAATCCATTATTTACGGATTTGTTTAGCAGACGAGTTTCGCGCTAGGTCAGCGCAACTATGAGATATATAAACACCATAAATAATATCCACAACACATTCTAAATGATAAAACACACTCACAATCAAATACTATATTTAAGCACATAATGAACAACTATTCTATGAACAATAACACACGACAAAACAGAAATACACCACAGAATCACACCTGAGCAACAGTCATGTCAGTAATTCAGAGCATTGAATAATGCGCTGACCTGGCGTGAAATCGCGTCTGCTGTATAAATCAATAAATACTGTTTTTTTGCAAATTAATACAAAAAAGTATAATCTATACAAAAACCTCAAGATGTACAACTCAAAAACTGCAAGTTTTAAAGTATTAATACCCATGAATTTTATAAACTATAAGCTATGCTTTAATATTACATTAATAAAATTTTAGTTCTTGAAAAAATATTTCGGTTAGAAAATCAAAACGTAAGGTATTTGTAAAATCATGAATTGGTCTGTGATCTGTCATTAACCTAAACCACATTAAAAACAGTTACAAGTTGACAAATTAGAAAATTAAATGTCTATAATTTTAAAAAAATCAAAATTTAAAGAGAACTAAACTAATACTAATTTTAAATACATAAACAGAGTGGCATTTACATAAGAAATCAAATTAAAGGCTCGCCCGGTATAAACGATTTTAAAAGTAAAACTTAAAATTTTTAATTGTCATAAACTACACTTAATTTTACAAATAAATAAGAATCTATAAGAAGTCTTGGAAAGTTCGTTAGAAATGTCATCCTCTATGCCTCGGACGTCTCATGGATGTAAGCCCCGGATAGTCCATTTAGCAGGTTATGGTTAGGTTTCTATTTTAAATATGCGACCATAGCCAGCCGAGGCTACGAACATTTACATACAGTATTTGACTTTATGCCTATTTATTAACAGCTGTAAAATTTCTTTATACTCGTTTTATAGGGAAACTATCTCGAAGTGATATTTAAAATTTCCTTATGAGAAAGTAATGACAAGAAATTTTCTACAGAAATTGAGAATTTATAATATTATTTTAGCCTTAAAAATATTTTAAAAAACTATTACACTTTAACCTCCAAACCCCTTTCCACGATGCGCTCCCGTAACATTACACTCAGATCATAAAGAGAATAAAATAATCTTTAAAAAAAAGAACGATGCCACGGAAATAAATCTTTTAATTCAATCAAACAGAACGACAGATATAACCGACGGGAAATATATGGCATTACAGGAAATAGTAACAGAAAAAGTTAAATTTGTGATCGCGCAGAAAAGACTAGCCAAGCACAAAGAATACACATGATAGCAAAGAATGTAAAAGAGAAAGAACGCTGAAATGGCAAGTCCTGCAGGGACGAGATCACTCGAAATACAAGAAAAAGACTCGATTTAAAAAGGTGTAAAACCGAATCGGGACTTTTAAAAACGAAATGAACAGTCTGTAAACGGCCACAAGTAACAGTTAAAGACGCCGTAGCTTTAGCGATGATGGAATACTAAATAAAATAAAATTTAAAAGAATACAATTATGGAATAATAATTATCTTATTATTCCTACCATACCAAATGTATCATATTGCTCGCGATACAATTATTGAATAACAATGGCTTTAGCGTCATTAAGAAACATTTATCAAAGAATATGTCAACAACTATTTAGATTCGAGGACAGATAAAAACAAGCTACAGAAATAATTTTGTTGCTAAAAAAAGAAGACGTAGATAATGATATGAAGTTGACCTTTTAGTTTTGAGTCAAGATGATTCATTATTTTCCTTAGCGTGCGTGACTGTTTTAATGTTTCGGATACCATCCTTATGAGTTTGACCGTAAAAAATCATAAGTTTTTTTAGTTTTTTCTCCGATTCAATCGTGTCAATGTTTGAGATGCTACAACAGAGCAGCTATGGCTCAAGCCTCGAGCCTGGTACGCCCAGTAGTTTGTCTGTCACTTGGAGAAGTTGGGATAATAAGTTCAACGATGAAATATTGTAACAAACAAGCAAGCAATACGATACTTAACCACTTGTGGTGTCCAGTTGCGCCTACTCTGGGTTGCTGATGTCTGATGACACGCTGACAGAGCTTGATGCATGTATCCGATGTTACCTCAGCCATATCTTGGACTAAAGTAACAGTTGTAGCAGCGACGATTCAAAAAAATATCAAATTCCCTTACATTCGTATTTTTCAGATCAAACTAATACATTTTTCATTGAATGAAACGCCATTTTGAAGTTCTTAGGCGGTTAGCCAGTAAGTATAATTTGGATTAAGGCAGATACATAAAACTCCTTTCCTTACAGGCCCTCCGTTTATTGGGGATTGGATGGTATCATATGGACGGGGTTGCATTTATGAAGTAGATCCATTTTCTATGAGTTTCTACATATTAAACTTCCCTTGTAATTGGAAGAAAGTGTATGAAAGGATAGACAGAATGAGGTAGGATTGAGGAGTATTCAATGATCCCCTGGTACTGGAATGATGAGGAAGAAATTGAAGGCAAAATTGCTTACATGAAGTAGGGTTGCAGGACTGTGAGAAAGTCATCACCTTGGTTTAATGACGGTAGCCAGGTAGGTACCCGATTTGAAGACTGAGTGCCAGTCAGCCCACTCTCGGAGAAAGGGGGGAGTAAGATAAAAAGACGGGGGAGCCTATCCACTCCAGCGTATAGACCGACAGTTTTGTAGACTGAGTGCCAGTCAGCCCACTCTCGGAGAAAGGGGGGAGTAAGATAAAAAGACGGAGGAGCCTTTCCACTCCAGCGAATAGACCAACAGTTTTGTAGACTGAGTGCCAGTCAGCCCACTCTCGGAGAAAGGGGGGAGTAAGATAAAAAGACGGAGGAGCCTTTCCACTCCAGCGTATAGACCAACAGTTTTGTAGACTGAGTGCCAGTCAGCCCACTCTCGGAGAAAGGGGGAGTAAGATAAAAAGACGGAGGAGCCTTTCCACTCCAGCGTATAGACCAACAGTTTTGTAGACTGAGTGCCAGTCAGCCCACTCTCGGAGAAAGGGGGAGTAAGATAAAAAGACGGAGGAGCCTTTCCACTCCAGCGTATATACCAAGAGTTTAAGGGTTCTTGGAAAACCAACTCACCTTTCTATTTTCTTCGCTGAGTCGGCTTTAAAACCCCATCTCATCTACTACGCAATGTCTGGCTCAAACAGTAGTGAAACAGTTTTATTCAATGTCGAAAAAATGTAGACCTAATTTAATTATTTATAAAACGATGCCAGAATGTAATCTTGACACAACCAAGCCAACCTTAACTGATTAAAAGACTCGCCAATTATCCTGACAGGATATAAAATTAAATCCATTGTTTTTAACCTAATCTAAGCTAAGCTAACCTAACCTAACCAACATGAACTAACCTCCCAACCCTCTTCCCAACATCCACTCTAACCCCCACAAGGTGGCTTGGAGCACAAGACAAGCGCACGGTCCGGTCCTTACATCTACACAGGGAGTCATAAACCTCCGCTGGCCCTCAATCATTTTCCCATGAAGTAGACTTATTCTCAACCGAGTGACGGGACGTGTCTACCCGTCACCACAACAATGAACCATCTGAATAATCACACTCATACCCACACAGGAATGGGTACACGCGCGCGCAGGAAAAATGAATTTTTGAATGTTATAGTAATTTTAGCATTCCTAGCATTGTATCATTGATTTTTATTGATGCGCTTCGGACACTCCATCATTCAGAACATTCTTAGGACTATTCTATAAATTCATAGAAAATTTTGATTGATGAACGTTCTCCGAAGCGCATCAACAAAATTATTGTGATAATGTTAGGGATGGCAAATATGATAAAATTTCCTGTGTATGTTACCTCAACATAAAAATCATGTTTCCTCAAATTATATATCTTGATTATTTCAGAAACTTAAAATGCTCTCATAATTGAGAAACATGAACCCTCCCTTATAGTTGGGAAATGAAACCAACTATGTAACTCTATTTAAAGGCAGTATAGTTTTGTGGAATTTTTCGAAGAAATTAAATAAAAATATATTTCCCGTTCTTATAACACTCAATAAATTTACAGAATATTTTTAATATTGTAAAAAATTCCACAAGAAAGCCCAAATATTTTACGGATTTACCAAAATTACTTGAGCAAAAACGTTTTTCTGAACAAATACAATTTTACTTGAGGCCACACAATGACCTGACTTATCTACAATTCGGTGAAACATTTTTACTCAAGCGCAAAACCTAATATTATTATATAGATCATAGATCTGAGTATTATTAGTTCCCGTTCAAAGACGCGACCATCGGCTTGGAATCCAATTCGTTTTATAAAGAAAGGTATTTCCAGGAGACGAGTTTTATCTAGCAGACAATGGGGGAGAGAACAATTTATGGATTTAAAGGTTTAATTCACCCTCCCTTCTTAAATTACAGCAGACTTTATCTTAAAAACTCTTTTCCAAATAAATATCTGTTGCAACAGAACACCGAAGCCGGCGAATCTGGACGGAATCCAGGGATTGAAATTGCGACTTTAAATTAAGTATTTCAATACATTCAAATAACTTAACTGCAAGCCTAATTTTGTTGATAATTTATTAAAAGGTGTAACAAATTTACTGATCGTATTTAAATATGATAGCTCAACAAAAAATCTGTCTAAATGATGTTTTCGGTGTTACTTAGCTCTATAAAATGTCTACCGAACGATTTTCTTAAAAGTTGTTTGTGATGGCACACAAATATAATATATGTATATAAATATAATATATGTATATATATATATATATATATATATATGGTGACATAAAATAATTTTCATAAACAAGAATATACGAATATTACTTCATTTTATTGTTCATTGAATCCTTTCGCCAATTTACATTATTAGCATTTTCAAAATATATGAATCACTGTCCAGTTATGTGACCAGAGTAAGACCAGTGTCTTACTCTGGTCACATAACTGGACAGTGATTCATATATTTTGAAAATGCTAATAATGTAAATTGGCGAAAGGATTCAATGAACAATAAAATGAAGTAATATTCGTATATTCTTGTTTATGAAAATTATTTTATGTCACCATACATATTCAACAAGAAAAAATAATTCATCTAAGTTTTACAATATATATATATAAAAGTTTCTGTTACAAACAATCACTAATATAAGGTCATTTCAAATACAAAAATATATTTATAAGAACAAATTTTCAAAGTTTGCCGTCAATTATAAGCCAGCACCTTCAACTAAAACAATGGAATAAATTTGGCAACAGTAAGTTAAATATGTCAGCTGTGTTTATCAGAATAAATTAGTTCTTGGAAGATATCGCCACTATAGGTCCCGAAAAGCATTGAACATTTTGTTTGTTACAATAGATATATTCTTGTACTTGAAATGATCTTATACTAGTAGTTTTTTAAGGAACGAAAAAATCTTGTTATCGTTTCTCTCCCGACACAAACACGAACAGTGCACGTTTCTGAACGCCCGTGCATAGCATAATCTAAATTTTACTTGGGGCGACTAACTTTTATCAAAGAATAAACGCCTTAAACAGCATACAGTAAAATCATATTAATATGCCTTTGAACGTTTACATAAAAACCGTGTATTAAGCGGGACCGCGTATTAAACGGGAATTGGATTGCTTATGAAAAGACTAAAATATTTTCATACTTAAGCATACGAGGATGAAATACAGTGGCCTATAGTATTTATTATTCACTATAATAATAACTTCGATCAATATGCTTTTATTAATAGATAAAATTACAGTACTGGTCTTTACTTCGCTCACGTGTTTGCTTCTGACCTACAGTATATGCATTTTATCAATTAAAATTATACAATGATTATTTCGCCTGTTCTTCCAAATCTATAACCTATCTTAAATCTATTTTTGTAGCCGATTCCTTTGACAAAGATTTGTGATATAATTGTTTACTGCTCGTCACAAGTGTCACAATGTGAGTATTCGTTACTTATGCAAGAAAACCAACACTAAACGGCACAAGCTGTGAATAGTTTTACTATAGCGTTATCTACGGTAGTGTGCTAACATGATCCCTTGTAATGAACTCGAATTAACATTTATAAACACCAAATTAAAACAAAAAAAACGTGTTACTAGAAGTTTGTGCACAATAAACCGGGTTTTATAAAGGCATTCTATTTTCACAAGTTCTGCGACTATCCAAGCGCGTACTAAGCGGGCCAGCGTTACAAACGGGATCGTCTTATCGAGGTTACACTATACGTCCTACCTTTCTAACGAACACGTATCACGTCTCCCCCGTCCTTGATCTGACCGACAATACCGTCAGAAGTAATCTTTCTAACGTTTCTCTATGGAGTAGGCCTATTATAGTGAGGGACGTGGGAAAGAATTACGCAGTATTAGAATGAAGGAATAGACATTAAACTGTCCTGGTTAGTGCTACTGGGGAAAATAGGATTGTAGTGAGGTATCTGCCCGATACATCAATATGTTATCCTAGGATACCATCATCGTAGCGCACGTTAAATTCAAGAGTACGTCAGTACAAACACAGTAACAAGAACGTAAACCGTGAATCTTATACATCACCTGGTGAATTTTATACGAGATAAAACTTTAGCAGGATCATCTGTAAGAGATAAGGGTTTCAATTGTTAAAATTTAAGGCGTTTGGCCGTGGAAAAAAAACGAAAAGTAAGGATAACAAAATGGAAAAAGAATGAAATATAGGTAAACACAATAAAATGTCGACAGAAGAAAAGCCTACAAAATATATTTAAGTTAAAAAAAAAAAAAATTATTATTATTGCTTCACGCTACACCTATAACCTTGAAATGCTTGGCACTAATGCTTAACTTCGTCTAAATAGGGGTTAGGTTAGGTTTCAACCGCCAATAAAAATTATCTAAAACTACAAGTAAATAATCTAAAAGTTAAAACTAGTTGATAAAACCTAAAAAATAAACTATTAATGAATATTTAAACGTTACGAAGAATTAAATCTTCTGTATTATGGTAGGCTTACTGTTAGGAAATATAGGAAAACAAATTACACAACTAAGCTATGCAGTAATAAAAATCAAACGTATCGAAATTATCCCCAATCGAAGTGACATGTACAACTTTTTATTGGCCACTTTGTTACACTGGAGGTGAAAAATGAGACTAGAAACGATGTAGAATTTCATAAGTGTGTTGTTACACTGGATGTGAAAAATGAGACTAGAAACGATGTAGAATTTCATAAGTGTGTTTGACACTACTGACAGAGTAACTACATTAATAAGATGTTGCATTAATAAGGATGGAAAAAACAAGAAGAAGAAAAAGATGATTTTAGAACATGAGAAACGGAAGAATATACGAAACATATAAAGAAAGCAACGGGAGAAGAAAGGTTGTCATTAGATTTCCTATTACATAATTTTATGATTCTATAAATCGGAAATAAACCTTCAAACGACGCGATATTTTCAATTAAGACTAGGCAACGTCCAGAATAAGTAAAAGAAAAAAATTTGAAGAAAAAAGTCAGCGAGGAGAAGTCGAGGGAAAATAAATGAGTACAAAAACAACAAACGGAAAAAAGAAGACAACCATAGATACATTGTTATATATTGCATTATAATAACAATTTTTTTCAAATAACGTTAAAAACAACAGGTGTATTTCCAATAAAATCCAAAACAATACGTAATTGAAAAAAATAATAAGAGAATTAAAAACCCATGGATGCAAAAGAGAGACGAGGGAAAGGTTTATAAAAATTATTTTATAAAATAACATCAAGAAAAACGTCTGCGGTGTTTTCTATAAGATCACAACCCTCTTATAAACATATTAAAATAAGAACCAGAAGAAATAAAATTAAGAACCAGTAGAGTAAAAATTAGAAAAAAAAACTAAAGTTATAAACAGATCAAGTAACGAGAGAGAAATAAAAAAGATTACAAATAGTAAAAACCTACACGAAAGCGATTCTCTCAAGACTGAAGCACTTTTAAACAGCTATTGAAATACCCTATAAAACATATGTACTATAAAACGTAATGTTATAGGCCTATAAAATTTGTTTATGTTAAGTTTTATATCAAAATGTCAGAATACGATTCAACTGTAACACACTGTAAGACATTTTGTTATGATATATTTGATAACTCTGGCCTTGCAGTATGCACGAGTTGTACCTGTTATCACGCGTGCATTGGCAATAGCTTACGTCAAATCTATCACCTTGTTTAACCTACTTGTCGCTTTACGGTATAAACTGCTCGGAGTTTGATACAGTTAATACCTAACAGTAAAATAAACATATCCTCTAGTTGAACGGCTTGCGCTTACTGCAGACTAAATCCTTCCAAATTCTTAAACATTAACCAACCCCCTTTAAAAAATCTTTATTTGCCTTTTGATATTAAAATTATAAAACACAACTGTGCCTATTAAATTGAGCGTCCAGAAAAGGCTTGGTATTGCATTCCTCAAGAAGCTTACAAACGATAACGACAAAGGCCATAGAGAAAAATTAGTGATTGGAGTACGTCTCCCTTAAGAAATAATCGGCTGTCAATTGATTCATACATAAAATTCCAAGTTCTACAACAACTGTGATCACATATCATATTACTCGATCCTATCTCCAAATGGAGCTACTAGTTTTACATAATAGACACATATAACGTGCCTATAGCAGCATTTACTTGTTATTTAAATGTGGACAGCAGTTTGTTTAAAATTGTCCTAACCACCTGACAAAACAGACGCCCTCTATTAGACAAAACGTAAGTGCTACTATAAGCAAGTGTTTACAAACTGATATATGTTAAAGTGTGAATATAATTATCGATTATCATATCGATAGAGTTGTGGCGAAGACGACGATATGTTTTACCTGTTTGTCGCGATGTTTAAACTCATCACAAATAAAATACAAGTTGGAAAATCCTTCTTATCACTCTCGCATGCAACTTTTGTGGTGCTACGTACCACTGCGTGCTAACAGTAGACTCCACATACCTAAACAGAGAAAACAAAAAAGTGATAAACCAGCGTGAACATAGTGAATGATCCAATCATATTCAATTATTACAAGAAATAAAAATATCGTAAACATGGCACTTTACCATTTTGTCACTCCTATGCAACTGTTTAGAAAATGTAAGGTTGTTTAAAAGAATCAAAGATGTTTATTTATTAGGGCAACATTTCTACAACTAATTTGTCGTCCTTTTCAAGTCATTTGCAAACTTATGGCCTACAGAAAGAACATCGACAATATTGAGTATTGACAAGGACATTGTCGATGTCCTTCCTTTAGGCCATAAATTTAATAATGGCTTGAGAAGAACAACAAAATAGTTGTAGAAATGTTGTCCTAATAAATAAACATTTGTTACTCTTTAAAACAACCGTCTTTTTACTCTAAATAAATGCGACATTTCTTCCATTATCAACTTGAGTTGACAACTATAAGTATAATAGCATTTCTGGTCAGAGTTGATAATGGGATATATCTCCCGAAACGGCGGTCTTCATTTAGACAAAACGTAGTATAGAAAAGGTATTTCTATGCTACAAGGTACAGTCATAAATATGTCTTATGAAGTCAAAGTATTCAAGATTCTTGTCTCAAGTAGTCATTTAAAATTGTTCAGCCAAGTTCACCTACTAAAACAACTTGAAAAAACAAATTGGTGATTTCCCTACTCGTCTGCAACAGTTTATAAAAAAAAACAGTGTGTTCCTATTTTCTTAGTGATTGCTAACTTTGTCGCAACCTAATAAGAACCCTGCTCTGCTTATACTTTAAGTGGTTTACAAAAAGCATGTCAGGCATAATATTAAGCAAGTGCTCAAGTATTGCATTTCCAATGCACGATTTAGTCATTCTGCCTGGTTAGTAAAAGCTATTCTTGTACTACACTTAAATCCACAACACATTTAGATCAGCTTGGCCCCAACGTTTCCGTCAAACATTCGGTCATTTTTAATCTGTTCTGGTATTTTGCAAATGCGTCGAGAAGAATTTCCTCTATTGTGAATAGAAACTGTTCTTTCCACAAATTTCATAGGCAGGTTTTCTAGCCTATTTGTGAACAAATGTAAAGGTAATGTACTTTAAAAGTCATGTAGATGTTTGATCTGTAGAAGCAATTTACTACTGTTGATCTGTAGAAGTAATTTAGTGTTATTGATCTATAGAAGCCATGTAGTACTTTTGATCTGTAGAAGCCATGTTAGTACTTTTGATATGTAGAAGCCATGCTAGTACATTTTATCTGTAAAAGCATGCCATACTTATGATCTGTAGAAGCAATGTCATAATTTTGATCTATAGATGTCATGTAGTACTTTTGATTTGTAGAAGCCATGCTAGTACTTTTGATTTGTAGAAGCAATGTAGTACTTTTGTCTGTAGAAGCCATGCTAGTACATTTTATCTGTAAAAGCGTGCCATACTTATGATCTGTAGAAGCAATGTCATAATTTTGATCTATAGATGTCATGTAGTACTTTTGATTTGTAGAAGCAATGTAGTACTTTTCATAATTATCATGACTGTAATGTCATATAAATCACTAGTTCGAAACTCTACAACCAATTATGATAAAATTCATGTTTTTTTTAGTTTGTATATTAAGAATTTTGAGTTCCCAAGTTATCTGACATCCCTAGCACTGACGTATTAAATTTTGTAAACGACTTTCGGAAAACTTCTATGAAAAAACGTTCATAAAAATTCTGATTGGTAAATTCTCCAAAACGAGTTAATGCGGCAATGCTATGAATGGTTGGTAACTCGAATAACGAGTTGCAAACATTTGTCGTGCTATCCGTCACAGTCCGGATGTTCGTTAGATTTGTTTTGTAGCTAATTAAGGCCATGAGGCATTACGGCTATTATAGCCTACGAATAGGAAAGGATTCTAAATATATGTAGGTACTTTAAGCTCCTGTAGGTGTAAAGATGCTTTAAAAGATAGGCATATAAGGGTTGGTCGCGGCATCATGTGTGCAAAGCCTGACGTACAAACGAGGTCTTGAAGAACATATACCCCTCTGCAAGACGAAGGATAAAAAGGTGTAGATGGAATTGAGGTGTCTGACAAGAGAACATAATAGTTACCTCTGTACAGGCAACAGGGAGAAATAATGGCATCGCAAGAACAGTGTGGCGTACCTGAAGCAGATATACTCTCTACTCGAGAGTTTTGTTAGAATAAACAGCACTAAACAATTCTAAAGAAAACTGGTTGTTTGTTAGGTAAGCATAACCAGAAGAACAGATTATCCATTTACAGTTAATTTTTTCCAAGTTAATTTAAGTTGTTAACATCTATAAAGAATATGAGAAAGATTAGCGAGAAAGAATGCGTCAAAACGAGGCTGTAAATAAATTATAGACTGATTAAGGCAGGGGTACATGATACCATCTTGCAGGGCTCGTGTGGTAGAGACGTATATGTGAAGTTATCCTACTCTATACAGTCACAAAATCATGTGGAGGTTCGTGACCCTTATCCCATATAGGAAGAGCGAAATGGAAGGTTACACTGGTACTGGGGGGAAAGGTAGAAAATTTCCCTGAAGGAAATCACCTTCCCGTAGGGTTCACATAGAGGTGCTCACTCAAAGAAAGGACCGCACACTAGAACAGTTGAAAACATAAAGATACCAGTTTATAAACTAAATAGCCTAACCACAAGCACCCGGCGGCGTTTGCAAATCATATCAATTTAGTACAAACCGAGAAAATTTGAAAGCACAAAAATTCGTCGCTAATCAGTTTCCCACCGAATAATATATAATACTTGTCTAATTGGCGCAGGTTTGCTAGTAGGTCGTAATCCCCTACCCCGCCATCAATCGATAGAGACCCTCTACACCCTGGCAATGCGATTACACCAATCCATTTACACTGACTGTACCTCTTTAAACTAATCAACTATTCTAGTTCCAGTAATTTAAATAATTCCACCGCAGTGACGTAACCAATCATTACGTGTTATCTCTTCCCACTCACTCTCTCTCTCTCGCGCGCGCGTCCTGCGACTGGTTCGATTAATAATTACAGCGATAAAACTTGCACTACTGTATATCAGTTCTCCTCGTTCCTCCAACGTCAAATCGCATCTATAGCAGTGAAAAGTTTCTCGTTAAGTGTAAACTGTAAAATCTTCAACTGAACAACATCGTTCCTCTAACAACTCAATTCTACAACTTTAGCAGAGTCTAAACGAAATAGAACTTCTTAATTGAGTTACGTATTCATTTCCATATACTTAGGTGAAATCCAAACTGTAAATTGTTATTGTAATCGATTGTCTTTCTAGGAAATGCTTCCAATTTATTTATTTGTTTTTAATGAGCTCCTCAGCGCCCCGAAGTAGGTTCAATGGAAATGTCAATAGCATCACATACTTTTGTCATTAAAATAGAATCAATAAAGAAGAAATGAATTCACTTATATATATATACGTGCACACATACACACACACACGCATAAATATATATATATATATATATATATATATATATATATATATATATATATATATATATATATATATATATTTAAAACAACATAGGTTATTCAAATACAAGAATATTTATCAATTTATATCCAAAACTTTTCGTTGGCAAACAGTACCAACATCATCAGGAATGAAAATTATAATAATAATCATCAGATTATTGTAATTTTCATTCCTGATGATGTTGGTACTGTTTGCCAACGAAAAGCTTTGGATATAAATTAATAAATATTCTTGTATTTGAATAACCTATGTTGTTTTAAATTATTAAACAAGAAAACGTATTATATATATATATATATATATATATATATATATATATATATATATATATATATATATATATATACACACACACACACACACACAGAGAAGTCATCAAAATACAGTATTACTTTAAAAATTAAAATAAAACATACACTCACACATCCCTCCTCCTCATTAAGCACAGGCCTACATGAACCAGGCCTTGCTCACGCGATGCCATAATTTTTCTCAGCCCCAGTACCAGATAATTATACCCTTTTCTTAATTTACCCTTTCTATTTCCTTAGCCTTCTTCTTACAAGAAGAGGTAATGAGTAGATAGATGACTCTTTTATACCCCGACAGAGAGTAGGTCTACTTCTGCCACACTGTTTTTGCATTATATTCTCTTGTTAAGACGTCTCACTTCGTTCTACACTTTCTTGTCCTCCGTCTTACAAGGGAGTATAACCTCTTCAAGACCTCGTTTGTACGTCAGGGAATGGGCAGGTGACGCCTTGAACAACCTTTATATCTCTTAAAGTATCTTTACACCTACGTGAGTTGAAAGTACCTACCCTAATCTTACATATATTCAGAATCCTTTCCTATTCGTAGCCTATAGTAGCCATAATGCCTCATCGCCTTCACAGAAAGGTCTGACGACAAACCAGACTCTAACTGATAGTAAGACGAATTCTTTTAACACGTTATAGTGTCATAGTTACCAGCCATTTCTAGCACTGATCCTGTACATGTGAAGCAATAATCCCCTATAGGAATCCCTATACCCTATGCCAGGAGGTTTTAATGTCCCTCACTTCAACCTACCTACATCCACAGCCCTTCGGAGTCATACTTACTCATCAACTTGAAACTATAAAAAACAAATAACGATTGTTTATGGTTTTGATGGTGTTCCTCTACCTTTCCCATATTTAACTCAGTTGTTCCATCCACATGGTTTTTTCATCACACCCTCCATTTCAGAGACCTCTCCTTTGCAAGGTTACATCTTCGTTTAGGAAGAGATATTAAGAAAGATAAGAGGATGAAGTTCATTCGGAATCAGAGTTTCAATGCCAAGATAGTATTCCTGTAGTATAAAATGAAAAGGAAAAGAGAAACGACAACGAAAGGTGAATAGTTACTACTTATTTAAATTTCCAACGATATCCTATATAAAGAGTTTGTATTAAACAGTTACATTCTTCCAAGCATTTCTCTTTATACAAGTTTAATAAAGTTGACTCTCTACAGGGTTACAAAAATTCTCTTAAAATTATTAAGAATATTTCAAATTTTATAAACACACAGCTATTAAATGTTATGTACTTTCAATATATACTTTTTAATAATAAAACAAATTTAATAACACCAAATTGCTTAAACGCGTGTACAACAAAGCCAGTAGCGCCAAGTCGTGTTGATCCTTAATCAAGCCAGAAGGAATGCGGTAGCTGACACTAATACAATTTCTCTGACAAGAATTCAGGACGTAGAAGTCACTCGAACCAAGAGAGAAAGACCTGAAGAAGATAACGAAGTGTATTTTAAACGTTTTTTGTGAAAAACATACCACATTTATCATCGCTATTTATAAGTCAAATGAACCATTATAACTAAAAGTTATCTAGACTTAAATGGCAACATAAAGAAAGAAACAAATAAATTAAGGAACTGAATCTACAATTACTCAGAGACGCCAAACTGTTTTGATTCACTGAGCTATCCAGGAATGTGAAGAGTTTCAAAACTAGCTTACAACGCATCACGTGACGTCCAAAGACAGGCTCGAAACGACGATACAGCATTAACAACGAAGAAACATTGGGTGACAATTACTCGGAGACGCCAAACTGTTTCGATTCACTGAGCTATTGAAAGTTATCCAGGAATGTGAAGAGTTTCGAAACTAGCTTACAACGCATCACGTGACGTCCAAAGACAGGCTCGAAACGACGATACAGCATTAAAAACGAAGAAACGTTGGGTGACAATTACTCGGAGACGCCAAACTGTTTCGATTCACTGAGCTATTGAAAGTTATCCAGGAATGTGAAGAGTGTCGAAACTAGCTTACAACGCATCACGTGACGTCCAAAGACAGGCTCGAAACGACGATACAGCATTAACAACGAAGAAACGTTGGGTGACAATTACTCGGAGACGCCAAACTGTTTCGATTCACTGAGCTATTGAAAGTTATCCAGGAATGTGAAGAGTTTCAAAACTAGCTTACAACGCATCACGTGACGTCCAAAGACAGGCTCGAAACGACGATACAGCATTAACAACGAAGAAACATTGGGTGACAATTACTCGGAGACGCCAAACTGTTTCGATTCACTGAGCTATTGAAAGTTATCCAGGAATGTGAAGAGTTTCAAAACTAGCTTACAACGCATCACGTGACGTCCAAAGACAGGCTCGAAACGACGATACAGCATTAACAACGAAGAAACATTGGGTGACAATTACAACCACTACAAGCCTCAAACGATAGTTGAGCAAAAAACTGACAGTAAAAAAACAGAAACAAAAATGCTAAGAAATGAATATTAGGTTCGACTGACGAAGAGAAATGGTTCAGACATCAAATAACAAATCAAAAAAAACTACGGCGCACTTTTTGTTGAATAAATAATACCTCTAAACCACAAAATAAACATTTTAGTTACTTAAATTGTAATATATTTTTAAATATTGCTCAGCAATCATCTTCAGGGGAATCTATCTCAATAATACCTACACATTTCAACCGTCAGATTTCAATCATTAACAAGTCCTTCGCAATATACATCGAGATTTTAGTTATTAAAATGGTTATTTATTGCTGGGAGGTTTCATTTGTTTAATATCGAAATCAAAGGTACGAACGAGAATAAAAACAGAAAAGACTGGGAAACAGATATACGGTTACAAAGTGAGGTTAAGTGAAACATGGCAGCCAAACCTTCACCCAAAAAGGGAACCTGATTTACAGTCAGATAATTTCCAAATCAAAGACCTAATGCAGATAAATACCAACTACCACATATAATAGAGATAAGATTGGTTGCAATAGAGATAAGAAAACCACGACATAATGCAAATACAAAAAAGCAAATGGGCTCAAAGTGAAGAAACGAATGGAATTCATGGCCATCGAATGGTCTAAAATGCAAACAAAAAGATACTTTACTAAAATAATGTAGTACTTTTTAATGACTTATTGATTTTCAAAAAAAGATTTATTGGAGCTCACGGGAGTTTCGAAAATAGCACATACATCTTCTGTCGATAACTGATATTATTGTAAAATAGAAGGAAGGTTTCTGAAACTCCTGAAATTGGAAGAAGTTTCAAGGCAAATAGCTAGTATGTCTAATACAGCCTAATAGAAGTAGGAAAGCATTGTGAATATGGGTAGGATTAAAGTTGAATATAAAACCGAAGGCAGAAGGTACAAAGGCGGGAGGGATCTCGTGTCCAGGGTCGCGTAGGTAAACGGTAGGTGTCCTACTATATCTGCATCATATAGAATACCTATTCGTTAAACGTCTTTGGTATAAGAGGGTGGGACTAAAGAAAATAATGATATTCTGGAAGAAGAATAAGGGAAAATTATGGTATAGCGTAGGCAGGTTAGTTTACTTGATATCAACTAAGGTGAAGCCAGGTACTAGGTAGATCAAAATATGAAGTACAGTTCATACCAGAGCTGGAACACTCACTTACCTGACTAGCCTGATCCTGTTGCCTTTTGGCTACGCCATTAGAATATCACTATATATGCTTCACCCATAGAACGTTCTTAGAAATATATCATTAAAATCACGGAAATTTAAAACATTGTAAATTTAATACTGTGTACCTTAATAAACTACAGGTAATTGTCTATATTACTTTTTGATGAGCAGTAATTGTGTTGTTTTTTTGCAATTTTTAAACTCAGATTTGTAAAACCCTTTGAAAGTTAAATTTTACCATTCGCATTCTCTCAATTTCTCCTTTTTCAGTCCACAATTTTGCAATCTGTAGATAGGTTACTACTTACGGATCCAAAAATAAAACCTAAAAACATACTGTCACAACTCACTCAAACTAAAAAATTATTGAGAAAAATATAAACGAGTTTCTTCGGATAAGATAAAATTAATAAAGTAATTGGAACGTATCGGACGTAAGTATTTAATCTTGCATAAATTATTTACAAAGCGTAGGTAAAAAAATTAGCTAAATAATACACTGGCTTACCGTATTAACCAAGTGAAAGCAAAAGGATCGCCGCAGATGAAGTGAAATTAATTCCAGAAACCGGGATAGTGGTCGGAGGCCGCCTCTGCTCGTCCGCAGCCCGCTTCACAAAGCCGCGCTCCTGGCACAAGCTTTCCGCCATTTTGTACATTTTTTTATTTTGGTTTTGTTTTGCATATAAAGATTGTTGCATGTTGTGGGCATGACGTTTATGTACGTAATTAATGTGTTACAGCGTTGCGGGTTCTCTATAAAAGCTTAAGTTATGTCTGGCCGTTGTATCTGACCTCTACTAAATTGGATATACCGTATACAGTGACAGTTTTAAAACTGGCCGCCTATTGTTGACTGTTCAAAGCGTACAACCCTTTCCGCGACCTCGATATCATTTTGCATTTTATGATCGCCCAGGAAAACACACTGCGCGCTCTGTATTAGGATTTTGAAATGCTTGAAACTGAAATAATTTATTCGCTCTACTCTTCCAACACTGGACAAGTCGGAGTTATTTTACACAAGAAGAATTATTCTTCTCTATTACCAGGCTAATTATTTTTTATAACTACTACTAAAAAATAATCCATTGTTAAAGTTTTTATTTTAAAATTTGTTAAAATATAATTTTACTGCTTGTTTGTAATAAACAAAACTGTTAAGTAAAATTTAAAGGACAATTACAAATTCATTAAATGTTGTTACTTAATCTTAAAACTTTATAGGGTAATTCCGGGAGAGATGGCCCCTCGGTTGAGATAAGTATTTCCAAAACTAGCCACTATAATTCACTACAGGTAACGTGCTAATGTCGTGTCCGACTAGTTTGATGTGCTTTGTCGATTGTGCTTGATTTCATAAATTACTTCTTGATTTGTCTTTGAAAATCAATGTAAGTAAAAGTTTTGTAGTAGTTGAGTTGTCAACCTGTTATACTGTGTATTACTAAACAACATTCTGTAAGTTTGATGTATAAGTGAACATAAACGTATTAGTGATCATTGTATAGCACATTTGTCGTCCCCCCTGGGTCCAATATGGCGTACTGATCCATCTCTCCCTAGCCAGAAATGGCCAAGGTGTTCAAGAATGCTCACAAAAATACAACGATGAAGATAAGGTCAATAACGAGAGTGAATGAGAGGAAGACTGGAATTAAGATCAATTTGTTACAATAAAAATATTGAAAAGAACCCTAATACCACAAAAATAATCAAAAATAACAAATAAAACAAGTTACTTAAGATTAAACCCTTATGTACATTTCGATGACCATGTCATCATCATCAGAGGGTCTTGTTACAAAACACAATCTAACACACAAGAAGTTACAAACTAGAATGATGTGTTGTTTCTGTAGAACTCAATTTGTGTTGTTTCTTGAAGATTACAACAGGTAATGATGATTGGGTAACATGCAATACACGTTCCAGATGGTCACACTAAAATTGTACCAAATTTTGGACCTATGTAACAACTGTGACTAAAGTAAAAAACTTGAGAAATGGCTGATTAGAATTAAGGAGAAACCGTTTAATACATTTTAAAATGTATTGCTTACATCGTAATTGATAAGTTTATATGACTTATTTTGATTTTATGATGATATAGTTAGATAATAAACGTTCACATACCTTCCCATAATGCACTAGATAATTTTGTTTCATTCCTTCAAGCCTGATCCATCTCACCCTTACACCTCGGTTGAGATGGACCAGTTGTATAATGTTGCTTTTATTTTATAAAACACTTTATGGCAAATTTATATATGTTTCAACTGTAGTTACATATTGTATTAACTCCCATGGCTCACCAGAAAAATATTCACCTGTCTGTAACATAAATGTATGCTATGGAGTATACATTATCTGTGACTCCACTAAAGTGTTAGAAAAACAGGGGTCACCACTCCCGGAATTACCCTATTTATAAAGTATTCAAATTAATAAAGAAAAGAACTCACTTTGATCACAGTTTAACATTTCGTTATCTTGAAATGGTTTTTAAATGAGTTTTTTGATTCGTCGGTAAATATAATTGTGCGTGCATATCAGCGTGCGGGCAGCGTCAATGGTGGTCATTTGAGCTAGCAATTTAAAACTCATTTTAGGACAAGGAGAAAGAGTATGGCTCATTTGTGCAGGGTGGCATCCCTGATCGAGTCCTACTTTCTACCGGTGTGTTCTTTCACTCTGCACTAAGTAGGAAAATGATAAAGGTATGCGCAAACATATTTGCAGAGGTTTGCCAGTGTCACTGGAAATTTGAAGAAAGAATGAAGCTAAAAAACCGGAGAAAAGAGATCTAAAGGCAACTAAGTAAAGACCTCTTATCTCTTCTGTACAGCAAAAATACAGCTGCGAATTGTGGACTATATAGAAAGCGGCACGTCGAGCAAATAAACCCATGCCGAATCCTACCTCAAACTCGGATGATTTTGAGTTACACGCAAAACAGGAGGCCTGATGTCACGATCCACGGTACAGGAACGAAAGGTTTCCTGTAAGGCCTCTAAGCCAGACCCAAAGCATAAGAACACCTTATGAACATCCTAGCAAAATTGCGCTCTACTTTTGCCAGAAGCCTTCTATCATTTCGAGCCTTATACCAAAAAGCCCTGTTCACATACTTCTACTCGCAGCATGTGTCGCGACAGGCAGACGCTGTATAACCTATGGGACCGCCAATCTCACGTCTTCTTTGATTGACTGTAAGGTTAGACTGTAAAACAGTTCCACCAGAGCTTACGATTTGTGCTAAAACCTGTTCCAGAGTTACCCGGGTCCACTTAAGCCTTTTGACTCGCCCGTACTTCTTCCCGCTAATATACCCCTTCTTATCAATTCGATACAGATAGCTGTAAAATAAACCTCTACCCACTCCCCTTTGGCCTTACCTATGGTGCGAACTCTTTAGATCAGCAGCTCCAGTTCTCAATATATTGAATTCGTTTGACTTGTACTGGAAGGTCGTCAAAAAACCCCTCTCACAGGTGCGATTAGTGTGCACAAATTATTATTCAGCTACATTGTAAACTACGAACAGATATTCAAGGTTGCAAAGCAAATTGACTGAAATCACTGAGCACAGATGAATAAACTGGAAACGCCAGCCTACATAAAATGGCTTCACACGCGGAGTTGTCCATGTGACGAACCGAACTGAATTGCTGCAACGTTACACAAGCCTAACACTATCCAGTAAAAAGTTAAGTTAAATTGCCACTGTTCTAATCATTAACCTCATGAGAATTACAGGATGTGATCAAAATATTTTTTTGGTTCTAAAGGGATCAACCAATTTAACCGTGAAAGCTAAGGAAATTATTGTGAAGTCATTTATTTAGATAGCAGTAAAGTATACACACAAATTATATCTGAAAAAGAATGTAGAGATGTGGTAATCATGTCACCATTTGTGCAGGGGTACATTACAATTACTATCTATCCATTTTTTAGAAAGGACAAATTAATACACCCTCCCTTATAGAGAAGGCAACGGCACACATAAGTACTGTGGTACTGGGGGATAAAATTATAGTTTGCATTGCCAGGATACCTGAAGTCTAAAACTAGTATGTAACGCCTGTGTAGAAAGGACCTCTTACGTTCCCGTGCAGGATCAAGGAAAATGAAATATTTGTGCATTACGAATAGAACTGATCCAGGACACACATATGTCCTCCGGTACTGTGGGAGAAAATTATAGTTCGCATTGGCAGGATACCTGAAGGGTACAACTACTGTCTAACGTCTGTGTAGAAAGGACCTCTTACATTCCCGTGCAGGATCAAGGAAAATTAAAGATTTGTGCAATACGAATAGAACTGACACAGGACACACATATGCCCCTTGGTACTGTGGGAGAAAATTATAGTTCGCATTGGCAGGATACCTGAAGGGTACAACTACTGTCTAACGTCTGTGTAGAAAGGACCTCTTATATTCCCGTGCAGGATCAAGGAAAATTAAAGATTTGTGCAATACGAATAGAACTGACACAGGACACACATATGCCCCTTGGTACTGTGGGAGAAAATTATAGTTCGCATTGGCAGGATACCTGAAGGGCACAACTACTGTCTAACGTCTGTGCAGAAAGGACCTCTTATATTCCCGTGCAGGATCAAGGAAAATGAAAGATTAGTGCAATACGAATAGAACTGACCCAGGAGACACATATGTCCCTTGGTACTGGGGGAGAAAATTATAGTTCGCATTGGCAGGATACCTGAAGTCTAAAACTATTCTCTAACGTCTGTGTAGAAAGGACCTCTTACATTCCCGTGCAGGATCAAGGAAAATGAAAGATTTGTGCAATACGAATAGAACTGACCCAGGAGACACATATGTCCCTTGGTACTGGGGGAGAAAATTATAGTTCGCATTGGCAGGATACCTGAAGTCTAAAACTATTCTCTAACGTCTGTGTAGAAAGGACCTCTTATATTCCCGTGCAGGATCAAGGAATACAGGCTTCCCGTGCAGGATTAGTGCAATACGAATAGAACTTATCCAGGACACACATGTCCTCTGGTACTGTGAGAGAAAATTATAGTTCGCATTGGCAGGATACTGAAGTCTAAAACTATTCTCTAACGTCTGTGTAGAAAGGACCTCTTATATTCCCGTGCAGGATCAAGGAATACAGGCTTCCCGTGCAGGATTAGTGCAATACGAATAGAACTTATCCAGGACACACATGTCCTCTGGTACTGTGAGAGAAAATTATAGTTCGCATTGCCAGGATACCTGAAGTCTAAAACTAGTCTCTAACGTCTGTGTCTACACAGACATATGTTCTCTGGTACTGGAAGAGGAAGCAAATTATGGCTCGCGTGTAACGGTAGTTACTTGAAGTACACTTGTAGATGCCTTTTGTAAATACATAGTGAGATTTTCCAGCCATTAAATTTATTTTAGTAAACAATATAACATCTCAAATTCCTTTGAGCTAATGTTCCAATTCCATTCATATCTAAACACATAGATCTCAGTAAAGGTATTTTCAGCGAAATTCATATTAATAGCAGATGGAAATGTCTATCTATAAAAGTATGGCATTAACTAATACAATAAAATGACATATTTTAATTTAATAGAACTTAAGGTACTAAGATGTTTTCATATTTCTCATCATACGGAGGTTACATTTTTAACAGCAATCGAAGCGAATAAACGTGGTTGCAGGGTAACGTAAACGTACGTTAAGCCGTGTAAACTAGGCCTTACGATTTTTTGTCTATAAAAGTAAGCACAGAGGGGGAGGAGAGAGGTAAGTTATGTGCCGATAAGACGTGTCACTGATAGCAACCGAGTACAGGAAACCGCATGCCAGATAGCGCTACAGCCCTAATCTTTGTTCCCTTTAGCTAGGCGGCCCTTTTGTGTTAGTTGAAATGTTTATGAGCGAATTGCCGTACGTGGCTTCTTTTCATTACAAATCCGCACGTACGTCCCAGGAATTGTTCGAAATTAAAAACCTGGTCATATTTTAAAAATGTCTTTATACTGACACATGAGTCACAAAATTAACGCTGTGCACTTTACCCAGCGCACCGAACGGGTTCCCTTCTAAGCTTTTATGGGCAGAAAAATGAGCATCATATCTGTTATCTATAGTGACAAGGGAGTGTTTTTAGGTCTTGTAGTAGTTATATTAAATAGACAAAAACATATTCAGTTTATGTGGAAAGTATGCATATATGTATATATATTCTGTTTCCGGAAAATAATTACTATACGATGCTGTAATATACATAAATTGTTTTAAATATTATTGGTAAAAATCTAAAAACAACTTTTTGAAATTTTGAAAGTGGCTCCTTAAGTTATAATTTTTTTTTAATATACATGTAAAATGTTTATAAGATGAAGTATTTAGTTATTTACATGAAAATTAAAAAATAATAATTTAAAACATTTAGACGTTTCCCGTCAAAATTGCAAAATATTTATAGCCCTATAATAGAGCAAACTCAATAAATATTGCATATAATTTAGATGTTTTCAAAATAAATTAATTCAAGAAAATATAATTTTTATCTTTTCATACGTTTTTTAAAATATGTTATATACCAAAAAAATTCAAACTGATTATTTCTGGTCCTATAAAAATGCAAGTATTGTGTATTTTAAACCTTAGTTATTTTTTATGTAACAATTATTATGCCAAAATTGCAAAGCAATCATTTTGTAGGGAATTATTGAAAAGACTCTTGAAATGGAAAGAGTTTATAGGTCAATATTAAACAGATTAATCAAATCTATGAAAATTTAAAAAAACTGAACAAATTTTAAATTTGTATCAACCGGACGATAATGGCTTAAACACAAAAATACGTTCGGCAAAATGGTTACACATTTTCCTACAGCTTTCCTATGAAACAAATTCAACTGGCATGAGAATTTATGGAATCATTACGGTGTCGTAAATTAAATACCCTAATATAAACTATCATAAATTTGAAACCAGCTAATTGTATGGAGTTATTAACAAAACTTAATGAAAATTAAATACACCGAATCTATGCTAACTTTATATTTGGGGTTCGCTTATTGTATGGAGATATTGACAGAAATTACGCCTAATTTAAGATAGCGTTAAATTTAGGATAAGGTTATTGTATGGTGGTATGAACAAAAGGTAAATTAAATACATCTAATTTACGATAGCGTTAGATTTGGGATACGGTTATTGTATAGTGGTATGAACAAAAGGTAAATTAAATACATCTAATTTACGATAGCGTTAGATTTGGGATACGGTTATTGTATAGTGGTATAAACAAAAGGTACATTAAATACACCTAATTTACGATAGCGTTAGATTTGGGATACGGTTATTGTATGGTGGTATAAACAAAAGGTACATTAAATACACCTAATTTACGATAGCGTTAAATTTAGGATAAGGTTATTGTATGGTGGTATGAACAAAAGGTAAATTAAATACATCTAATTTACGATAGCGTTAGATTTGGGATACGGTTATTGTATAGTGGTATGAACAAAAGGTAAATTAAATACATCTAATTTACGATAGCGTTAGATTTGGGATACGGTTATTGTATAGTGGTATAAACAAAAGGTACATTAAATACACCTAATTTACGATAGCGTTAGATTTGGGATACGGTTATTGTATGGTGGTATAAACAAAAGGTACATTAAATACACCTAATTTACGATAGCGTTAAATTTAGGATAAGGTTATTGTATGGTGGTATGAACAAAAGGTAAATTAAATACATCTAATTTACGATAGCGTTAGATTTGGGATACGGTTATTGTATAGTGGTATGAACAAAAGGTAAATTAAATACGCCTAATTTAAGATAGCGTTAGATTTGGGATAAGGTTATTGTATGGTGGTATAAACAAAAGGTACATTAAATACACCTAATTTACGATAGCGTTAGATTTGGGATACGATTATTGTATGGTGGAATAAACAAAAGGTACATTAAATACACCTTATTTACCATAGCGTTAAATTTAGGATAAGGTTATTGTATGGTGGTATGAACAAAAGGTAAATTAAATACATCTAATTTACGATAGCGTTAGATTTGGGATACGGTTATTGTATAGTGGTATAAACAAAAGGTACATTAAATACACCTAATTTACGATAGCGTTAGATTTGGGATACGGTTATTGTATGGTGGTATAAACAAAAGGTACATTAAATACACCTAATTTACGATAGCGTTAAATTTAGGATAAGGTTATTGTATGGTGGTATGAACAAAAGGTAAATTAAATACATCTAATTTACGATAGCGTTAGATTTGGGATACGGTTATTGTATAGTGGTATGAACAAAAGGTAAATTAAATACGCCTAATTTAAGATAGCGTTAGATTTGGGATAAGGTTATTGTATGGTGGTATAAACAAAAGGTACATTAAATACACCTAATTTACGATAGCGTTAGATTTGGGATACGATTATTGTATGGTGGAATAAACAAAAGGTACATTAAATACACCTTATTTACCATAGCGTTAAATTTAGGATACGGTTATTGTATGGTGGTATGAACAAAAGGTACATTAAATACACCTAATTTACGATAGCGTTAAATTTGGGATAAGATTATTGTATGGTGTTATTAACCCCTTGTACGCGCGTTTATATGATTTTCCCTCCATTTGTCTGATTTGAGTCTTGAACAATGGCGTTACAAATTCTTGATGGACTATGCTTTTGTTCGTAACAGAGACTAAAAAACAAAATTTTTGTAGTCGGAAAATCCCAATTCACGTCCAAAGTTATATACTTGCGTGGAATCAAATGAAAATTTAAAGTCACTCACAATTCGTAGATTAAATTAGGTATCTAAATCTCTTCAAGGGGATTACTTTATTTAAGATTCAATCGAAGATATTTCATCCACGTATATAAACAACAAATAAGCAACAGTAAAATTAACGTAACAATCAATAAGCAACTGTTAGGCTTCGTAGTAACTATATATTGGACGACACCTAATGCTAATATGTAAATCTTTCAAAGCCAGTCAAAGTAAAGGATTCATAATCTGCAATCTCTTCTGACACACTATATAGACAATCATTAATTTGTTAATACTGCAAACGAACATTTAACCTTTAAAGCAAATTATTTACCTATAACGGACAGAGCAGATAGCCTATCAACTAGGACAGGATGTAGTCTACCTGGACATGTATATTTTATTTAATCAACAGTCCATAAAGCGAAATTAGTTGACCTCTGCGAGTTCAATGCCAGCGTTCAACGGCCTTGAAGTGGAAAGATGGGTTAGCGACTTTGTTTTCCTACATTACTCGCGTCCAATACAACTTGCCAACGATATATAATGCTTCTTTACTCACAAGTTTATGTAAGATCGCAGAATATTATGACAGTATGTATAAGTATTTAACTCAGTAGTTTGTACTCTCCCCCATGAAACCGCATCCACTACTCGTACAAAAACCTGTTTTCAAACCTACCTTTACCTAATCTAGCACAACAGTAACTGCTAGTGCGTAACAAAGCATGTGCATCTGCATAGTACATTAATCATAGATCAATAAACTATAGAAAAATAATATACTGTTGGGAACCCATTGCTAAATTAGGGCACCTGGATTCTTTGGAAATTTCGAAAACGTTTATACGAATATAACGTTTATACGAATATAACGTTTATACGAATATAACGTGTATACGAATATAACGTTTATACGAATATAACGTTTATACGAATATAACGTTTATACGAATATAACGTTTATACGAATATAACGTTTATACGAATATAACGTTTATACGAATATAACGTTTATACGAAAATAACGTTTATACGAATATAACGTTTATACGAATATAACGTTTATACGAATATAACGTTTATACGAATATAACGTTTATACGAATATAACGTTTATACTAATTACAAATATATTCTAAACAAGGAAAAAGTTATTTTGAATGTAATAAACCATTGGGCTTAAAATTAGCTAAATATATCCGGTTAACTGTATAAAAATGATTTAAGACGGCTTCTAAAAAAATTAGTTTTTTGCGTAAAAACTAACACAAACTAACATTGATGTACGAATTGAGGTAGTTTGTTAATTTGTCTGGGGCATGTAACAGATAGTAAATATACGTATGTTTATTAGGACGTGCGTAATTAGCTATATATCGTTAGTAAACTCAAATTTGAATTTCTTTTTTTTTTTTTTTAAATTAAACCTAACCTTACTGGATTCTTTATAGCTATAATGCAATACAGTTAAATAGTAATTTAATATAATATATTGCTCGCATTTATTAACAAACACGGTTTCCTTTTTTTGACAATTGTTTAAGTCTGTCTTTTTCAAATTGATATATATATTAAAAATAACAACATTAATTAAGCAAATATTCTTTGAGCTTAGCTTGTGAGGTTATGTTAAAAACAAATAATAATAAAAACATACACAAAACTCACAAATTATTCATTTATTTACTCATACGCGTTTCAATGACCAAGTCATCATCATCAGTGAGTGTTACTACTACAAACTCTAACTTACAACTATTCTTATACATAGTTGTAAGTTAGAGTTTGTAGTAGTAACACTCACTGATGATGATGACTTGGTCATTGAAACGCGTATGAGTAAATAAATGAATAATTTGTGAGTTTTGTGTATGTTTTAATTTTTATTTGTTTTTAACAGCATTAAAAAAAAGTAAAACGTGGTAAAAGGGCTGGAATAATATTCCTTTCTATTTTTAAACTTTGCTAGTAGGCCTATATGTATTTATACTTATACATACATCTTTCTAATTTATATAAAAAATCCCTTTTATTTTTTGGGGACATGGTTACTCCACTTCAAAGCAAAAACATTCATGACAATGCTAAAAGTCATAAAATATTCTTCAATTTCGTTAAATAGAAACATTAATTTTATATAAATGTCCTTCAGCAAATTCAAAAGCGTTTGAAACATTCTATGTTTAACCTCTTCAGATTTAACTGGATCAACGAAGCATCTTTAATGAAACCTAAACTAAAGGTTTACAAAGAGTATAAAAAAACGTTTTTAATAAACCGCCCAACCTTCCTCCAGAGTAATGAATAACGGGTGAAATTAAATTCTAGCTCAGTTACGTTGTGTGTACTGGCTCACATTGTGCGGTAAATAATGGCCTATGCACATACAACACAAGCCATGCTTGGCAACAGTCCAATATTGTATAACTTTGGCTCATTCCAAGTGCCACTGAAGGGATGTACGTAATGAATCCTTTGGCAACTTTTTAATAATACCATATACAGGAATATTATTCTCTGTGTTCCTCTGAGTTCTAGGCAGTGGAACCGAAGATTAATGGCACAATTGTGAATATAACTAGCATAATGTTAGTGGACTTGTGTACCACTGTTCACATGCACGTTTTTGCAATGTTTGTTTATTCATTTCTAACATACTTATATTCGTTTCCCGTTTTTTCTGGAAATTTTAATTTAGAGTTTTCCTAAACCCAAAAAAAGTTCTTTTAATCTTTCGTTTTTCCTTATGATTATATTTGCGCGTTATTCATTTTACTGTTTATCTGAGCCTTGGTTAGTTCTTTTGCTTCTTCTTCACCATTTAACCTTTACAGTTTATGTTATGCTTCGTTCATCTCTTCTGTTATTTCTTCCAAGTTCATATTAGGAGTTTCCTAAAGCTCCTAATTTACCATGTTTTGTAACTTCTATATTCCTTCATGTTATGTTTCTCTCTCTGGTGTATTTCCTTTATATTCTTCATTTCATGGTTCTCCTGAAACCTGAAAAGTTCACTAAATTCTTTTTCAATGTTTGTTTATTCGTTAATATTATGTATATATCGTTAATTTCCGGATTACTTCGTGTGTTAATCAAATTTAGGATTTTCCCGATTCCCGGTAAATTCTTTTAACTTCTTTTTATAGTTTCTTTATTCGTTCTTTTCATTTATCTTTGACTATTTTCTGCGTGTCCTTCATTTTGCTATAATCCCCGATATCTCCTGAAATTATTTTTCAGTCAATCAAGTACCTAGATATTGTTATCTCTATTATTTTAAAGGACAAAATTCTATTAGACGAAGTCTGAGATTAATTCAATAATTTTTCGTTACATCACATCATGAGGAACCCGTTACTTTTTCCGAACAAGTGTATTATTTTCTAGGTGGTCAAATAACTCTATTTTATTTAAAAAGAAACACCGACAGATTTTTCCCCTGAATTTCAGGGTCTTTTAATAATTCAAACTAATGATTAATTATGACGCAGGTCGCAGGATTAGCAGTGAAGCTTGATACAGTGGGAAGCTGATGGTTATTGTAGATAGGCTACTATTTATCGGTTAATCAGCCCCTTTCATTTCGTTGGTCCTTAACATTGTAGCTTTTTCTCACGGATTTTGGACCTAATAATTGTCCAAATTTGTTTTGCTTATAGTCACATTTGCGTATTGGAGTTTTTACACCTATCACTTTACTGTATTTAAAAAAATTTACAAATAAACAGTTTTTTAAGGATTTGGAGGGAGATTACCGGTAGATTTATTGATTACAATAACAAAAAAAATCTGACGATGGCAATAAACTATAAATCATTTTAAAATTAGAACCACCCTACAGAATAAATTTCAAGCTGTATATATGCACATAAATGATAAAAATTGAAGAAAAAACAAATTACAGCCTACATAACAGATATACTTTAGACGGTTTCCAGTTGTGTCAACTAAAACCAGTGCTGGAATAAATTATTTATTGTGGATTAGTGTTCGTTGTTATTGAATTATAACCGGTACTCATACGCAAAAAATGAAATTAAAATTTTTTGATTTTTGACAAACAGAATCCAAACTTTTGGATTAAACAAAAAATTCAACCTGTAATTGCTGGTGTTCTCACAATTGGTGAAGAAAAATTTCCAAGATCTGAAATGCCGGCAATTCTTTGCAACGAGAAAACTGCGTCTACTGAATCAGCTGAATCAGCTGATACGAAATAAATTTAATGAACGAACATTTCATTAACCGAGCAAGTCCATTTATCTTTTTTTAACATCACCCCGTCTGCACCGCCTTCCTGTAGCTTACATATGTGGACATGATAAATGCCGTAAACATTCTCAGATTTCGTGAATTTAGAACATGCATCGCACTATACGTATTACAGAGGAATTTAAATTTTAATCCCAATATTACATGAAATATATTTTTATGAAACTAAAAAAATTAGTTGTAAAATGTAACAAAATTAAAGAGTGGATGTACTGTAGATGGGTAAGAAAGCCAAGCTGAATTGGTAGTATTTTTCCGAATGTATTTTAAAGTTACTATTAAATTTAACTGGAGAAATAAGATCGGACCCTTGTACCACCTTTTAAAGTGTAAAGGAATTAGAGAATAAAGACGTTTCCCGAAATCCAAAGATGATGAAAGTTAACGTACAGCTGTTTTTTCTACCCTTAGAGGTTACTTAGAGGTTATGTTTAAATGCAAATGCAACTTTTTAAAGGCAATTTCCTACAAACTAGGCATATCATATACTTAATTGAATTATGTGGCAATTTATGATTTTATTACTCGGTATGTTATCTTCTGTATTGTACATAGAAGTGAGGTAAAAGTGTTTGCTATTTAATAGTTTATATTTTTGTTTAAACTTACAATTTTTTGTTTTAATATTAGGCCTACTAACAATTCTCAAGTTTGTTAAAAGTAGACAATCGTAATTAATTATAAGGTTTAAGTATGTGAAGTTATAAAAATAATAACGGCAATATCTGGAGTACATCCATTTATTTTGCAACTGTTGCTGGTTTCACCTCGTCAATGCTAGATGAAATTCTAGTGAAACGTCGGAACTGTGATTTTATTCACTCCAAAATGAACGGATGTACTCCAGATATTAACTATTCATCATATTTCCCGGGAAGGAATTCATATCGGTATATAACTATATTTGTGTGTGTGTGTGTGTGTGTGCGTGCGCGCGCGTGTGCGTGTGCGTGCGCGCGTGCGTGTGTGTGTGTGTGTGTGTGTGTGCGTGCGCGCGCGTGCGTGTGCGTGTGTGCGCGCGCGCGCGCGTGTGTGTGTGTGTAATAAAACCACTTTCATACAAGAATAAAACCTTTATTTTATTTTATTATAAAGTTCAAGCTTTTCGGAGATTAGCAGTATCGGCATTATTAAAACTAACTTAGTACACTTTTAACTTATTCTGTTCCTACATTAAGAACAAGTAGTGTAAGGAGTATTCTTAATATAGGAAGAGAATAAGTTAGAAGTGTACTAAGTTAGTTTTGATAATACCGATACTGCTAATCGGCGAAAAGCTTAAACTTTATAATAAAATTTAAAAAAAGGTTTTATTCTTGTATGAAAGTGGTTTTATTATACATATACATTTTATCAAAAAAAAATTCATCGTAAAAATACAAAATATATATATATATATATATATATATATATATATATATATATATATATATATATATATATACACCTATATATAAGATTTTTATTTTTAAACGATTAACCTTAAAGTAAAGAATAATAAAATTCTCTGTTATTTCTTAATAACTTAATTAAAATCCTTTATAACCTTAATTTAATCTTATTAGTTTACATTTATATCGCGTGGTCCAAAGATAAAAAGTGGTGACAGAGTAAGGAAAAGGTTCCAAAGTGATATTCAAACCAGAGGATGTACTGTACTTACATAATGTCAAAATTTAACAAATTCTAATAAAAGTAAAAAAAAAAAAATGTTCTTTGGTTTAATAGTACTAAAGTAAGGGTCTATAATGCCAATAAAAACCAATAACTCACCAACAAAATTTTTTTAAACTATGTAATTCCAGTAAAATTAATTCTTCTTCAATTAATTGTATTAATGAAGTAGTAATTCTCTTATTAAATCGTACAATTTTCAGTGAGTAAGGAGTAAACGTACGGTTTATTTAATTTTTTAAACTACATTTATTTAAAAAATATTTACATAACACTTTTATAAGAGCCTACAACGGAAATAAGAGCTATATTTTGGTAGGAACCATTATGTAATGAGTGGGTGAAATTATCGGCCGTAGCCTACAATTTCTAGAAACTCTTGCGATAAAAGATTTAGCAAGAATCATGACTGGACTATCCGAGCCATCAATCATTCCAGCGAATGCTTAATCGCTGAAGGTTCGGTTTATATACCGATAGAGCAAATGTTTTAAAAAGGTTTCACATTATTACATAAAGTTTACGTAGTTATAGTTTAGGGCTATGAAATACACTCACTAATGATGATTACTTTGAGCTGGAAATGCGTTTGAAGAAGTAAATTTAATTCGTTTTTCTTAACTATTATGTACAGACTAATTATTTATAAAACCAGCATTATTAAGAGTATTTTTTCCGTAATTTAATCTTGTAATAGTATACATTTCCAGTTTTAAAATTTGCAATGTAATCTTTAACAAAATATTAAAATGAAAACGCCCGTTGGAGTCTAAAGCAGGGTTTCTCAAAGTGTTGGGGGTCCGCGGAAGATTTATACAAGGAGGAAGAATTCTTACAAACATCTGAAGAAGTCTTGCCTTCAGATATAAAGGAACTTTTTTCCGAACATTTGACGGGTCTAGCTCAAACCATAAGAAATTACTTTCCTAATATTAATTGAATGATTCCTTCATCAAAAAAAAAAAAAAAAAAAAAAAAAAAAAAAAAAAAAAAAAAACAATAATAAATAAAAATATTGGTGACCTTAAAGAACTCTCAGATACTGAACAAGACCAATTGGCGGAACTCTCATTCAGCAATCCTGGGAAATAGTTCATCAAGAAAATAACTTGGCAAAGTTTTGGTTACTTGCACAAGCAGAACTACAAGGACTTGCCAAAAAAGCACTTTTGCCATTTTGTTCCCTATATTTGTGCGAAAATGTTTTCTGAAGTGATATCAGAAGCCTAAGAAGAGAAACCTAATGAAGAATATTGAAGTAGATTTAAGACTGAAACTTTCAAAAATAAAACCCAACATTTCAGAGATTGTCAAATGCAAAAAACGACACTATTGTTCATACTGAAATAGTAGTATTCAACTATGTAACTGTTCATTTGGTTATTTTATGTTTACTTTTTGTAACTAGAATTGCTAAATGTTTGTAATTAATAATAAAAGTTTTGTCTGTTCCAATTATATTCAATTTAAGAAACATAAAAAATATGTATTAAAATTATTAGAAAGATTTCTTCCATCCTAAATATCTTCCCTCTATTTTAAATAATTATCTTTTAAGTGGTTATTACGACTAAATTCATATAAATTGTAAGGGGTAATTTTTTAAGGGTCCGCAATGTTCCCATTAGTAATTCATGTGGTCCTCGACAAAAGCAAGTTTCAGAACCCGTGGTCTAAACAACGTAGAAAAAACCAAGACGTCCTAGCTAGACTTATAGCTTTCTTCAACCAAACCAGATTCGTATTCTATTGATACGTTCTTTTGGTAAAGTGCGATTTCCTGACCAGCACAAACAGTGACTACATAAAAGCGTGCACTGTGACTGACGGTGAGTAGGCCAATAAAGTGGAACTTTAAATGGCGGTTAAGGTACCTCTTGGCACAACAATAAACACCAGTATCAAGATGAGTGTAAACAGTGGTCGTGACCGCGATCACAGTCGTTGCACTCCGAGACATTGCATCGGAACCGATCTATAATCATCGGCTATCTCTAATTTCCTCAATACGATGCTTCATTAGTGACGGTTAGGTTGCGGTGCAAAGCCCTGGCGGTGTTCGGCCTTGCCCTCATGGTAATTCACATAATCATAATATTTTATTACTGATAAATTACGTCTAATAAAATTAAATTGTTTTTTAACGATAGTTTAAAGAGGAATAGTAAATAAATACTTAAAATTTCCAATTTTGAGACTATTGTGCTTGATTTAACCAAATTAAGTACTTACTTCTTGAATACAATTTTAACAAGAAATGAATTTTTGTCACCTTCTTAAGGTTCGTATATATCTCTAACCATATTTCATAAATTATAAAAAACTAGATTTTTAAAATTGTGATAAAATTATCAATTTTTTGTGATTTAAGGCGAACTGTGTGTTATTATATCATAGTAAGAATTGTTTTAATTTTTACAAGAAAAGATACTATTTACATTTAGAAGTAAGAAACTTCCCTTCTCTATAAAACCTATTGCACACACAAGAATAAGGAAGGCGGCGACGTTTATCCGCTTTACGACCACAATAAGTTTGTTCAATTCCTTACAATGTTTTACAAGCGGTATTGTGACAAAATGAACAACGCCAATAACGTCGCCCGTCTCTGACGCGTATGACAGCTCCAGCTTTAGTGACGGTGATGACATTTGGAGTGCGCTCCTGAGATGGAGAAACCGTTTAATGTATTCACGTAAAACTTATGATCGTCCAACACACGATAGTAAAATATAACACGAATTATACAGGTAAATACAGGTAAGGGAAATTTTATGACAGTCGCTCTGCATCTTGCCAAGAAGTTGATACATCACTATAATTCTTAAGGAATATGAATTCCCGTATGTCATGAATGATTTAAACTTGTCAAAGACTTGTTTTCAAATTGAAACTTTAATCTAGAAAGTGTAAAAACACAAAAAATAGGTTTTATATACTTTAGGAAAAAAATACTTTTCCGTCTTACTCGCGCCGCTTATACCCGTACATTGTTTACACTTGATCTGAGGCCGATGCAGATCAAACTGATAACTACATTAACTTGTTTAGTCTATGACAAACGAGGGATCACTGTTTCAAATCTTACAAAGTGAAAATATTTCCATAAACAATAAAAAGCAGAACAAACGAAATCAGCACAATCAAATATGTTGCACACAAAAAAGAGAGAAACTCATCCTGATAACATAATACAAAAAAAAAACAGAAAATAAGGATGCAAGCATATCCTAATGATAAACAACGTAATACGCAAAAAAAACAATACAAAAAACTACAACAATAAAAACAAAAACGAAAATACACAATCTTAACAAATCATTCTACACTTCACAAAAAATTTCTTCATCCTTTCTTAAATTTTGATACAAGGTGTCCTTTCAAAACATCGAACCCAAAAAAATACACAACAAAAAACACTCTAGAACAAACACGACAGAACAGACGTATACGAAATCACTTGTAATGATTGCCAAAGCTTCTACGTAGGACAAACCCTAAGAAACTTCACCCCGGGATACAAGAAACACAAAAAGACATCAATAAACGCAGAGTATAAATCAAATTTCGCCACACATATATACACGACACGCTAGACACATTCACCAATATGTACAAATCTAGAAATTTTACACTTCATAAATAAAAGCACTAGACTAAATGGAAAATTTAGAAATATACACACAGAAAAAAATAACACCACATACTATACGATAAACACTTGCAATAGAATAGTATTTTAGACTACATATTTACATAAAAAAACTACCCTTGGAAGAACAACACATCAAACCGCAGATTCATAAGAACATAAGACCTGAGCCGTCTTGTCCGTGACTCGCAGCATTGAACAATGCACTGACCATGTACAAAACGCGTCTGCTGAGAAATGTGATTTTAGCCTAGTAAATGAATAAATTATCCAAACCTAAAGATGTACAACCCATGGGAAAACAGAACTAGCAGCATTACTACCAGAGTGAGTAAACTTTGCGGCTGAAGGGGGAAATACTAGTGACACTTCTACCGAACCGAATAAACATTGCGTGCGGAAATAGACCCGACTAAACATTACGCCAAAGAGGTGAATAGTAGCAGCAGTACTATCGGACCGAGTAACGATTGGCGCTGAAAATATATGAACTACTACTAGACCGACATTGCGAGAGGAAAATAAGTGAACTGTTACCGTGTTCCCTATTTGGTCTAAGGTATATTCGGTCGGGCAGCAATATTATAATATTGTTTTTAACGAAATGACAAACGTAGTTTAGTTGACTTTATACACACTTATTGACGCAAGTTTACTTCTGACTGTAGCCAGTCTAAAGTAAGCAAAACGTGTGAGGGGGAAACAGTTAATTTTGAAGTAGTCCTATATATATATTTAAATATAACAATGCAAGGTTCATTGCCTAGTAGGCGCGCTTAATAGGGCACCAAAATATAGATTCCATACCTTCATCCTACCATACCTCATTTAGGATATATCCGATGAGTCCTGTTAGAAATAAATGTTAAAATTCTGGATATTTATAAAGTTGAAAGAAAAAAACACTTAAGCAAGTAAGTCTATATTAAACTAGGTTAGTTTATGTTAGACAGATATATAAAATTATTTATGCAAATGATGTTTCCGGTTTCATAGAAAGTATGTGAAGTATATTTAGTTAGGTTAGGTTACTGTCATGCAGATTTATCCAAATTAAAAACGTAAATTTTCTGTTTTGTGGAAAAACTCGTTTACATTAAAACAAAATTAAACAAGGTTAGGTTAAAAGGGTTTATAAATTAAGCGGTTTTTACATTTCGTGAGAAAAAATATTCGAAGCACAAGATTCGATTAGGCTAGATTACACGGAATTTGTAGGTTAAACAATTTTCAGTTTCTAGGAATAACAACGAAAGCATAATAACCGAAACGGTGGAGCAGGAACGTGATTTGTATTTGTTTGGTTAGAACATATAAAATACGATTTTCGATTTCATAAATAAAACCTTAAAACAATATTTATTGTTAAAAAAAGAAAATTATCTTCACGGTGCCTTTGATTGAAGCATTTATTAACTTGAGAAAGTAGAGAATTTACGTTGATGTTGGTTTCAATAAAGAAATTACACCGCGAGCCGTTTAAATCGTAAGAGTTGAACAAATTGCGCCAGAACGGGGACGTAAAGAATGTGTTTATTTGCGAGAAAGACAAGGGCACAAGTGGCGGGGAGTGGGGTAACTGCGGTAGTAAAATCTAGGATAGTCATTTGGAAAAAGCACGAGGGCTAGGGGTGAGATCACAAAATTTTACACCGTCGTAAAACCGAAGTCTATGACCTATACAGTCATAACAATTTGAAAGGGCGCAACAGGTTGCTTCCCCTTCGTGCGCGATATATGACTATTGTTTACATCGCTAATACAGACGCTTCACTTCATCGTCGGTTCGTTTCATTTAAGGATTCATTTTACGACAACGCTTTAGACATAACCTAACCTAACTACCGTTGCATTAGCTGCATTACGTTCCACGCTTTTATACAGCTTTATGAGAAATAACTCATTTAGTATTCTTAATATCAACGTTTACATCGAGAAAACATTCGCCAATATAGCAAACGTTAAAACACGAAGTCTACTTAACAAAAGCGAGCCTTCACATGCGAACCATGATTGTTTAGTAGCAGGGAAGTTTAAAATCCCTTCCGTAATCCCACCTATCTATTACATACCTTTCTTTTCCTGTCCTTACGCATAAAGACATTTTATAATGAGTATAATAAAGAGTAGGTATAACTATTAGTTAGGCACTCGCAAGCCACAATTTGCAGCTAGCAGAGGACCTTCACAAGTTTCCTTAGTTTATCCTTACTCAGACATCTTCCTACGGCCCCGATAAAGATTAGTTCTACCTCGGAGATGAAACCCACGTTCCAGCCAATATTTTCGAAGTAGTAGAGAAGATCAATGTTCCATCCGTTATTCCACAAATCCTCATGTTCCCATGCATTGGTAGACATTTACCAACGACTCTGATCAAGAGCAGGCCTATAATTTTCCCCGTATACTCAGTACCAGAAGATAACTAAGGCCTTTTCCTTGGTCATATTTCCCTGATCAAGAGTAGGAGAGTAGGCCTATAATTTTCCCCGTATACTTAGTACCAGAAAATAACTAAGGCCTTTTCCTTGGCCATACTTCCCTGATCAAGAGTAGCCCTATAATTTTCCCCGTATACTCAGTAGGCCTACTAGAAGATAACTAAGGCATTTTTCTTGATCATATTTCCCTGATCAAGAGTAGGAGAGTAGGCCTATAATGTTCCCCGTATATTTAGTACCAGAAGATAACTAAGGCCTATACCCTTGACCATACTTCCCTGATCAAGAGTAGGCCTATAATTTTCCCCGTATACTCAGTACCAGAAGGTAACTAAGGCCTTTTCCTTGGTCATATTTTCATCTGACTTTCCTTGCATTTCTAACGAGTAGATACCCATTATGCCCCGTTAGAGAGCACATCTCTGCTTCCTGGATGTCCTAAATGCCCTTTAGGCAGTTTAATGAAACTATTTCAAACCTACCTCCATTCACAACCCCCCATTCATCGTAGGTCGATCGCCTTATATCCACAAAGAAAAAAACAACCGTCAAGGAATAGTCAACATATATAAATTACAAAATACGAAAAACATTTTAAAAGATAAAATAAAATTACGGTAAAACAAAAACCATTGTAATCCTAACGACTAGAACTGTATAGACAAAATTTTCTTAATTACTGCTTGTAGAGCGTTATTCGTTAAAGATACGAATTGTCTTTTAATGCCTATATTTTTTTTTTAAATAAGAAAACAATTTTACTGGATGTAAAACAATAGCAACCACGCCTCGCTCTTACAGTCCTAATAAATTAAGCTTTTATAAAGCAGTTTCAGTCCACTATTCTTATTTTGGAGCATTGCAATCGGAGAACGGAAAGCACAGTGTTTTGGCTAAAGTGCAGGCAAGCGAGCAGCTGCCAATCACCTGTCAGAAGAACACGCCTCGTAACTTTGATACTCGCTAGCGCTGCTTCACTTGCTATCTCTTCAAACAGAAATACCCTGTATTTACTAAGAGGGGATTTTTTAATGGAAAAACACAATCAGCTCTCGTAATTTCTCGGGCATGTTACTTACTTTATTTCCTTTCGTTTCGGTGCTTTAAATTTTAACAAATTTACAACATGTTGAAATATGACGTAAGGATACGATTTCAAGATAATTTTAAAGCAACGCAATGACAATGGTAAAAATGCCTGCATTCATTAGTTTAAAAACGTGCGCGCGTGCGTGATAAAAGAATATGATCACACTTAAAGGTTTACAAATTGAAAAATTAATTGGAATGAGTGTAAAGTAATAAAAACTCGCTGGTCTGAGGTATAATTAAAGATAGGACTTAAGCAGTTGTATACGTGTGAACAGAGGGACAGAAATATATGGAAAATATACGACAAATATAACTCTTCTAGTTCTGACTCTCGGAGTCAGGCTTCTCAATCTGAAATAGACCTCCTCTCTATCGGAAGCGGAAGGAACTAAAAATGTAAATGACCAGATAGAAACTTGAAAGAAGCAGGAATAAAAATACTTTTCGTTTTGATTTTCATTTAGTATGCCTTTGAGGCAACTAAAACCTAGGAAAGGAAGATATCTACTTTGAGGAGATGCAGAAAACCTCTGTTGATTTAAAATGAGGATTTAAAGAGAAATCCTCTTCATGGAGAAGAGAATTAATTTCATGATAAAATAAAATTTTTTGTAGCTTGAGAAAACCATTACATTCTGGAACTGAAAATGGGGAGAATCGTTAAGATAATGTTTCAGAATTAGATCTTTTAAATACAGATGAACCTCATTATAATTGGGGCAGAGGTTTGTCAGTTTTAAAGAAAATCTGTCATAATGCGGTTAGATTACAAATAAAACGGAGAAAACAATAAAAGGCTAATAAAAAAACTAACTGAAAACGTGTTGCTTTTTATTTACAACGATTAAATCCAGCGAACACATTCGCTGAGGTCACTGTAACAAAATATTCAACCTTTTTATACCTTTCAAGCCTTACAATGATATTTGGAGCGTTTTGAGGTTATTTGAAGAAACAAATTTCACGTTTCTAGCCAGGGACCTTTCGGGTAGAGCAGGGTGTGTATTTATTTATCAAACATGTCTACACTGGATAACTTGGTATTATTACAGTAGGCATACCTCTAGAAATTTTAGGCTCGTACGTGGAAAATTATGAAAATATGTTACACAGATAGCATTACGGTAGGAACATAAATGTCCTCTGGTTTAGGATTTAGAGAATAGCACCACGAAGGATCAATTGAGCAACATTAAGTCATCTGAAAACATCAATATAAGTATAAGCCTATTATTTAAAACAAGAAAGAAGCGAACCTGATAGGTCACAATAAAAGGAAATCTAAATGCTCACAATATGCGGGTTCGATTCCCAGAAGATATCGTCAAAAGGAAAGTAACAATACTCTACATACAATCTATCTATCTACTGGTCTATAGATATTGTTGGAAGTATATGAAAACTTGGAAGTACATATTTTTACTATACATACAATCTATCTATCTAATGGTCTATAGATATTGTTGGAAGTATATGAAAACTTGGAAGTACATATTTTTACTATACATACAATCTATCTATCTAATGGTCTATAGATATTATTGGAAGTATATGAAAAGTTGGAGGTATATATGTTTACTCTACATACAATCTATCTATCTAATGGTCTATAGATATTGTTGGAAGTATATGAAAAGTTGGAAGTATATATGTTTACTCTACATACAATCTATCTATATAATGGTCTATAGATATTGTTGGAAGTATATGAAAACATGGACGTATATATTTTTACCCTACATACAATCTATCTATCTAATGGTCTATAGATATTGTTGGAAGTATATATTTTTACTCTACATACAATCTATCTATCTACTGGTCTATAGATATTGTTGGAAGTATATGAAAACTTGGAAGTACATATTTTTACTATACATACAATCTATCTATCTAATGGTCTATAGATATTGTTGGAAGTATATGAAAACTTGGAAGTACATATTTTTACTATACATACAATCTATCTATCTAATGGTCTATAGATATTGTTGGAAGTATATGAAAACTTGGAAGTACATATTTTTACTCTACATACAATCTATCTATCTAATGGTCTATAGATATTGTTGGAAGTATATGAAAACTTGGAAGTACATATTTTTACTATACATACAATCTATCTATCTAATGGTCTATAGATATTGTTGGAAGTATATGAAAACTTGGAAGTACATATTTTTACTATACATACAATCTATCTATCTAATGGTCTATAGATATTGTTGGAAGTATATGAAAACTTGGAAGTACATATTTTTACTCTACATACAATCTATCTATCTAATGGTCTATAGATATTGTTGGAAGTATATGAAAACATGGACGTATATATTTTTACCCTACATACAATCTATCTATCTAATGGTCTATAGATATTGTTGGAAGTATATATGTTTACTCTACATACAATCTATCTATCTACTGGTCTATAGATATTGTTGGAAGTATATGAAAACTTGGAAGTACATATTTTTACTATACATACAATCTATCTATCTAATGGTCTATAGATATTGTTGGAAGTATATGAAAACTTGGAAGTACATATTTTTACTCTACATACAATCTATCTATCTAATGGTCTATAGATATTATTGGAAGTATATGAAAAGTTGGAAGTATATATGTTTACTCTACATACAATCTATCTATCTAATGGTCTATAGATATTGTTGGAAGTATATGAAAAGTTGGAAGTATATATGTTTACTCTACATACAATCTATCTATCTAATGGTCTATAGATATTGTTGGAAGTATATGAAAACATGGACGTATATATTTTTACCCTACATACAATCTATCTATCTAATGGTCTATAGATATTGTTGGAAGTATATATTTTTACTCTACATACAATCTATCTATCTACTGGTCTATAGATATTGTTGGAAGTATATATTTTTACTCTACATACAATCTATCTATCTACTGGTCTAGAGATATTGTTGGAAGTATATATTTTTACTCTACATACAATCTATCTATCTACTGGTCTATAGATATTGTTGGAAGTATATATTTTTACTCTACATACAATCTATCTATCTACTGGTCTATAGATATTGTTGGAAGTATATATTTTTACTCTACATACAATCTATCTATCTACTGGTCTATAGATATTGTCGGAAGTATATGAAAAGTTGGAAGTATATATTTTTAAGTAAGCTCGATGTGTTAGTATTTTGATTTTAAAAGAACATACATTATTTCAAAACAGGATTAATAATGAAAAATAGAGATTAAAAATAAAGAAATTAAGTTGCTGTACATTACCAAATGATAAAACAGTATTCATTGCTTACCTGAAACAAACATAAGAACACAATTAATTCAAGATACATATTGAACTTTTTATTATCCTTATTCAGCAAATACAGATCCATGCGTAACGAAGTTACGTTTGTACAATTATTATTTGTTACAAATAAATGGATATTACTATCGTTATATAAATCGACTACATTTACCATAAACCTCACAAAACTATTGTTTAGTCTAGGCTACAGTAACAGCGATATTCGGTCGATAATTTAATATCTAATTGGGCAAGCGGGTAATGTCCAAGCAACAAAAATAAAATATTCTTTACAAATACAATTGTATAGATTTATGTATACAACGATGTAGGAGTGGCTGCGTATCAACACTTAATTAATTAACTGTAGTGTTCTTCTCAACACAATATCAATCACTTTAAAGTATATCAAACAATTGGTGTTTATCGATTATAAACCAATTGATATTTTAGTTGTTTTAAAAGTATCATTATTGTCACGCATAATTTTAACAGATAAAATAGAAAGCGAATTTCCTTGCAATTTTCCATTTCCCTCTCTATACAGTGTATGGTGTTGGACTATTATTTATTTATTTTTTTTGTAACTATATATTCGAATTCTTTTTGTTTCGTTTTTAAATTTATAGAGCTCATGATGGTTTATAATAATTATTTGAGAAATTATTTCTCATTCTATACATCTCTTGCAATGCTTTGCATTAAGCAAGAAACCTTTCTCTTATAATTTCATATACATCTTCAAGTATTTGATTTCTATCTATGGGGAAGTTGGTTCTATGCCAAAGTGCTGGATTTTAAACATGTAGTCTTTTAGTTCGAAACCGACGAAGACAGCAACTTTTTTTAAATTTTATTAATGAATATATATATATATATATATATATATATATATATTATAACATATTTTATAAAGAGACACAATACAATATAATTATGTTTTACTATTTAATAAATTGAATTTTTTATTTAAAACAAATAAAACTACTCACTCAGGAACAATTCAAAACTTTATTATAACATTTCTTTTTCAACATTTAAAACAATAACACAATAAACAAAATTTTATGACTTACAAGTTTTAACAAAATATACTAACTCTTATTTTCTTTTAATTTTTTAGTTACAACATTTTAATACCCTTGGCTAGTTTAAGATCTCTTGATATCTCGGGGTTATAGCATGGGCTATATTAACTCTTTGTTAATTAAATAAATTTTGGAAAACACAATATTAAATTTAGAACATAGTTTTAATAAATATTTTCCTGATGGAAAAAACTTAAATTTTGAATATAAAAAAAAAACTAAACGATTTGAACTGGATTATTTCTTATTACTTACTATTAATTAACTATTCTCTATTATCTTAAAAGTCCACTAAAGTTATTTTATAGCGCTATTACTCAACTTAATAAATATCAAAATTTTGCTGGTCGCTTACGTAAATTCCCGTTCTCTCCAATTAAACATTTCACACACTTAAATTCGTTTTATTTACTTTACTTGATATTAACACAGTATTACATTTTGTGATTCACTTCTCCTTAATTTAAGTTGGCCAATCTTCTTAACAAAACGGTATAATTTAGACGAACTCTTTCCAAATAAATAGAATTTTGACTGCCCAGCAAGGTCTGCTTCCTCCAGTAGCGTCACCCACGCTAGAATGCTCTAACTACGCGTCCTTAGATTCTAAAATTGTTTAAAATATGGCCGCCTTTCTTCTTAAAAAAAACACATATGGGTTATAATTTAGTTCGATTTCTTTCCACTAGACTTTACATCAGACTTACTTTCTTCTGTTTTTACAGCTGATGTTTCCTTGACCTTCACACATGTTAATGTCAACAAACCTTCCAGTGTTTATTTTATTAATATTATTAGTGTGTGAAGTGTCTTTGTGTTTTACTTTTGTGATATTTCCGAATTGTGTGTGTTTTGAGCCGAATTCATAGAAACATAACCTTTCAATTTTCTTTTGTTTACAAACGTGTTCACTTTCTCCTCCAAGTAATTACTTAGCCCTATGTTCCTACAGTTTACAAATTTGTTTACACATAACCATTATTAGATTATCTTATTTTAAATTTTATTTGATACAACAAATTTCTTAATGGATTTTTCAGTTCAAATACCTTATTTACTTTTCTATGCTTTTACCTAAATTTTAACCTAACCAATATCTTAATGAATTTCTTTCTAAATTTTGAGTGAGTTATTTCTCATCTATTTTCCAATTCTTAAATAATATTATATAGCCCATTCTATAAATGTTACAATATATATATATATATATATATATATATATATATATATATTATAATAAATTAAAAAAATTTCAAAAACAAGAATACTTTTAATTAATATATTTATTCAAAGCTTTTCGCCGATAAAATAGTATCAGCATCTTCAAGGAAATAATTAAACAACATAGGTTATTCAAATACAAGAATATTTATTAATTTATATCCAAAGCTTTTCGTTGGTAAACAGTACCAACATCATCAGGAATGAAAATTACAATTATTTGAATAACCTATGTTGTTTTAAATTATTAAACAATATATATATATATATATATATATATATATATATATATATATATATATATATATATATATATATATATATTTTAAAACAACACAGGTTATTCAAATACAAGAATATTTATTATTTTATATCCAAAGCTTTTCGTTGGCAAACAGTACCAACATCATCAGGAATGAAAATTACAATAATGTAATTTGACATTATTGTAATTTTCATTCCTGATGATGTTGGTACTGTTTGCCAACGAAAAGCTTTGGATATAAAATAATAAATATTCTTGTATTTGAATAACCTGTGTTGTTTTAAATTATTAAACAAGAAAACGTATTATATATATATATATATATATATATATATATATATATATATATATATATATATATATATATATATATAGAGAGAGAGAGAGAGAGAGAGAGAGAGAGAGAGAGAGAGAGAGAGTTTGCGCTAATAAAACTAATTGAAAAACTTCAGTAACTGTAATTTACGTTTTCAAGTTTTTATTTTCATTTACTGTTATTAAAGACGGATGTTTTTTGTATCTATTTTCATCGCGTGGTGCTCACTTATAACGCCATTAGCATATTATTTATAACCATCTAGTTTACCACTATATATCAAGTCATTGTACACAAAGTGTTAAAGTATCGTAACCCTTTCATTTTATTGCTACTATTTCCATTAATAAACGTACATTCAGCAAAAAAGTGTTAACCATGCTAATGAAGAGTCTGATCTAATCGCCACAGATGCAACGTGCGGGCATGCGCAATAAAAATCTACATCTATTTACAATAAATTATAAAAGACATTAACGGTTTAAGTTAGGCAGGGTATAGATAAAACACGCACCGCAGAGCAAAGAAAGCTCGACATGCAAATTTGTTTAATCGCTGTATGTTTGTTTCCTTCGCCCCCCAAACTCATTTACATATTTCATTACTTAGCGAAGTTAAGTATGAGTTGGTAGTTTTTGCGGGCCCTACAGGTGTTGGCCGTATTCGTTACTGCAGTAAAAGAGGCTTGAGCCCTTTGAACATGGCTAACATTTTTGAAACTTGCTTGTTTCCATGTTTCGTGTAAACATTTGGTAAGTCTAATTAGAAATTTTAAAACAATCATTTAACCCAGTTTTTCACAAACCGTTAATATATTATTTATTTCTTTTAATTTTTTTTTTTAAGATTATACTTTATAAGTTATTTTTTTAATTTTGTTTAATTTATTTTACAAATCTCTCTAAATGCATAAAGTGAAACACCTTTCTGTTTGTTAATTGACTGACTTATTTTCGTGCTTCGAAAGTTGGGCACAGTTTGTATATAGAATTCCAAGTTTTGATTTCCAATCGTTTCCCAACTTTTGGGCGCCATTTTCCTTCTTATCTCCGTCAAACTTGTTTCCTTCCTTCTTCTTATTGTATTTTGTCTTAGTCATGTTATATTACCCGTAGCTGATTCTCTTTCAATTTAATACTCATGCTTCCATCATCTTATTTTTATTCATTTATTTCACGTTTTATATCTTCTACTTCTGTTATATTCTTTATTTATCTTTCTAATATTTTCCTTTATTTAGATTTATAATTTAATATTTGCCATCTGCTTACAGTATGTGTTGAATGACTGACTTATATCATTTTCAGGGTATCATTTAACAAATGTAATATACTGTATGGTCATGCTTTGTGAAAAAGTTGAAGAAGTAAAAAAACATATTGAAGCAGCAAGTGAGCTCTCTGCTCTTATCTCCTTTGCCAAAGAACACAGTTTTAGCCATAGGTTTGGGAGGTTTACAGTCCAGTTCCGGGGTCTCCAACCTACGACTCGCAGGCCACATCCGGCCCGCGAACAGATTTTTTCCGGCCCGCGGAAATCTAGCATACTGAAAAAACATTATATTTGATCATATATTTCGTTTTAAGCATTGTTACCAATAAATGTGAGTACAGAAATCGTCTCTCACTTGCCACTTTTTTTCTCTATAAGTGTAAAACTAGCTATATACAAGTAAAAAACTAAGCAAGAAAATCTCAAAAACTACCAATGAGCTCTTGATTAGAAAAAAAAACGTCGTGGTGTATAGGGGGGGGGGGTCTAGACTTTCTGCCCTGAAATATTGCCGGCCTGCCTTCCTCCGAAAGTTTGGCCCTTGAGTAAAATAAGGTTGGAAATCCCCGGTCCAGTTAATGAGACCTCTGCCACCACGAATCCAACCTCAAATTCATGACTCCCGTCCGGGTGACTAGTGTCATGGCCGGGGCAAGGGAAGGTTGGTGCTACGACCCCGTGGTAGAATCTGTCAACCTTACTATATAAACCTTTGACTGGTCACCGGCCCACCACTGGGACGAGAAGAACTCCACTAGTGACAGCAGTTCGACCGCTCTTCCACAACTACTGGGGACCAGTAGAACCTTCCAAACGGCCAGGTTTCAGTACCTCAATACCCCGTCTGAATAGTTCGGTCTAAATAGTACAATCGGACCTTTTATCCACTTACGGGTGGCTTTACCTAAAGGCAAAAACTGGAAATGTAATATACATACTAAATGTAATATATGATGTGATTTATATTTCGTGTTTTTACTGGTAAAAATAGCATAAAGGAATTATAAACTTTGTACTCCGCCATGGGGGTTGTACAGCGTCACAGATTACTCAACAATTAAATCAACCAAGTAGCCTCTTCAGTTTTGTTACCACAAATGAAAAATCCCCCCCCCCTCTGTAGGCCTACTACCAGCTGACGCTATATTGTTGTTTCCTTTAACAGCATATACAGAAATACCGTCAAGTAGGCGGAACGTTGTACTACTAATTTCGCAATATAACTCTGTACTAACCACTCTAAACACATTGATCCCAAGAAAACCGTGCTTTGAACTAATTTATTAACTGCCTTTACTAACCGCAGGTTGTACAGCTTTATAAATGCATTCGACATATCAAATTAATAAAGTCCAAATTAATAAAACATTATACGAATTAACAATCGCTTTAAAAATTGTTTTTACTGTCAAATAAAGAATAGGTGCAATTATAATTTAAAAGAAATGTTATTTACAAGACTAGTCATTACAATCAAAAAGACATATATGTCTAATTTTTACGGGATATTATCTCACAGTAAATTGGGAATTCCTGGCAACCTAATAGTCGATTTAGTACCACCACATATTTATACAGGTTGGGGGAAGAAAGAACTCCCCTATTACGGGAGTTAATAAAAACGAAACCAATCTAGGTACGAAATATTTCTTTGTATTACCTAAGAGCATACATGATGTCTCTTAGGAATATATTCTGAAATGTTTTAATCTACTCGCCCCGCAAATGGCGCCATCCATTGTTGATTTACTGGAGTCATTTTTTGAAGTCGTTCCTTTTGTACGAATCATGTCGAGTGGGTTAGTTCAACTCCTCTTATATCGTTTCTTTGAGGATTTCCAAAGTTTGAGGACGATATTTCTAAACTTTTAACTTGAGATAGTACCAGAAAGGAAATATCCAGTATAAAAGCGGAGACAATTTCCGAAATCTTGGCACTGGCAGTAGTTTATAAACAGTAAAGAAATATCAACGTTTTTTGTTCTAAACTACGAGTCAAGGTTCGAAAAATAGTAGTAGCGAGTTCCCTGACAGTACTCCCATATTAAAATAAATTCCACTATCTAAAAACTACAAAAAATGTCGTTAAACCGATTACAGCTGGGTAGTTAAAATTATAGACTGGATTAATAGAAGGGTACTACGAGGATAAAACTTATCAGTACAAGGCAATAGTATTGCACCGTCAGTCATTCTCTATCACAGAATGATAAGCTTATGCAACTATTCCAAACAGCAACACATTGGAAATACAAGCTTAACTTTAGGAAGCTTTGCAATGAACTTTACCTTTGATTAGTCATTATTTATTACCGAGCTCAATTTTTTTGGTTGTATGTTTATATTTCATCTTCGAATATTCAAAATCCCAGTCTTGCCACAGATCGTAATAATAAAATTACTATGTGGTTAAACACCTTATACCGATGGTTTTCAGGCTACTTGTTATTTAAAAGGACGATAGAAAATACTGTACTAGTCTTAGTCAAAAACATTATCTGTGTTGGGAGACAGCATTCTAAGTATTTCTTACATCACTCATCACATACACTTATTAATATTATATTTAGCCAAAATTTTACTTGATTGTTGACGAACCGGCGTGTGTGTACAGTTATAGATTATAAATGGTAGTACCACGTATCGTACAGAAACTAGAGCAGCAGCATGCGCGCGCACACACACACGCGCGCACAGAAAGAGACGAGTAGAAGCGCGGATGAATCAAGCTCTTCATGTACAATTTTAGCCATTTGATTTTAATTGCATCTTTTTACTGATAAATATTATTATTCACATATAAAACAATTAAATTTTCCAAGAAGTAATAAAATTACTTTATAAATCACAAGTTACAAGAATTAAACATCCATGAAATATTACTCACAAGAATTTCTTGCATAAATGCTTTATTGGTTCATATATACTGTGAACATTTGAAATTAAATCGCTATGACAGAATATTTACCAGCTCTAAGCTCCAATATAACCGATATCTCTTTGAATAACGGTTAGAAATAATTTTAATAAAAGGCGTTTGCTTCTAAACGATTTATAGATTGATAAATAAAACATTTACATTCAGACCTCCTATTATCTGGATTAATGTACACTCGACTGTATTAAAAAAGCTTGAAATTACAAAAAGTTCAGTTGTAAGAATACTACTGAAGACAATCCATACATATTGTTTAGTGGTGTGCACATGCATACTTCACTGACTAAACTCTAAAGAGCCACCAGGAGCCTCCATATGATTATACAGCAATATAGTGGTAAATTCTACAAATTTCCAAAACCCCCTGGCGGTATAAAACGTCAAGCATATATTGTTCTATAGAAATGGACGAAGAAAAATTGAAATGTGATATTTTTATCATAATGGGGAACACACGTACGATCAGGATTCGTATGTTCTAAGCCGTGACAGGTTGAATAGCGGTGCACATTACACTAATCTTTGAATAAGATATTTTTGAAAAAAACTATTAAAGTTCGGACGATTTGATAGTTTAAAGTTCTTATTTGAAGGTAGGATGATTTGGTAATTTAAAAACTTTGATGATAATTACCTTATTTAAAAACTTGATGATTTGATAGTCAAGTAGCTTATTTTACGACGGGATGTTTTGGTAGTTTCAGGTGGCTTACTTGAAGGTAGGCGTTGTGGTAATTTAGAGTTGCTTTACTTGAAGATAGGATTATTTGGTAGTTGAAGTGGCTTATTTTATGTTTTGGAGGATGATTAGGAGGTTTAAAGTAGCACATTTCACTGTGGGATTATAATTTTGGCAAAGAAATAGTTTTTAAATAAGTATAAAAGAAACAACAACGATTAAATATGAAATTTGGGGATGTACATCCCAAGCTGTTTGAAAAAAAGTGTTTATTTGCGTCGTATTACGTTGGTGGTGAAATTAAGCACTATCGAGACAGATTTTTATATGTGTATTTTAGAAGCGGATTTGGCCTTAGTATAGATGGTTGAAATAGAAATAATGAAGCCTTGTTATTAAAGAGCGGGTGAGTAACGAAAGAAAATCATACTGTAAGCAAAAAAATAAAAACAAATACACAACTTAGTTTGCACGCAGAAACTGTCTGGACAGTAGAAATCTGTGATACATAACCTTAACATTTATGCACCATATTGCCCGGATAAACAACGCAGAGGAAGAAAGTTGTAGAAAGTTCTGCAAAGAAAGACACGCCCTTGGAACACAGCTATAAATTTACATATTGCTTAACACTGCAAAAGTTTTAAATAAATTATCAAGAGGTTAAAAACATTTGAAAATATTTTAGAGACTAAAATGTGACTTTGTGTGAACTTATCGCTTTTTTATTCAGTTCCTACCTATTATTCCTCGATAATAGTTTTCTGAATACATATAAAGCAATGTTAGTATGTACTGTATAAAAAAGCTATTTCAATGAAACAATGTTTTCCTTTTAAAATGTACTTTTCACTTGAAAATAATATTCAAACCAAACTAATTTTTTAAAACTAATTTTATTCCAAATGTAAATTTATTATTACGTATTACAAATTATAAGTGAAAAAGGATCGAGATACAATGTAAAAACCTAAACAAAAACTAAAACAGCATGAATTAAATGATTACAACAAAGAAAGACAATACAAAAAATAAATAAAGTACAAGACAAAGACCATAACGTACTTACAAGATATCGAAAACGAATTCGAAGATCAATAGGCACTAACAATAATTGACATCAACTTACAGGAAGAAGGGTAATGGAGGATTAAATAAAGATAATATTGATTGATCCCACCTGATAAAGCATTGAAGTTTATACCTGTAGGCTATTTATCTGTAGGTAGGAGGATAAGGAATTTCGAGATAAAGGAACAGTTAAGGGACACAATGATCTCCTGGGCCGAGATGGAATAGACCGTCACTTAAAGCAGACCAGCTCTCTACTGATGCCAGTGAATATACCCCTTGCAATCCTTCCTAAAGAACACAGATTACATATCACCAATACTTTGCTATACAGACGTGTAACGTTTTAATCAACTAAAAATGCAAATTAACTCATCAGATGGTACCATAATATAATGGATATGTTACAGTACGACGAAGATAACGATAGTAAACTTATCAGATGGTACTGTAATGCAATGGAAAATGTTACAGTACGACGTAGCTAACGGTAAACTTATCAGATGGTACCATAATATAATGGATATGTTACAGTACGACGTAGCTAACGATAGTAAACTTATCAGATGGTACTGTAATGCAATTGATATGTTACAGTACGACGTAGCTAACGATAGTAAACTTATCAGATGGTACCATAATATAATGGATATGTTACAGCACGACGTAGATAACGATAGTAAACTTATCAGATGGTACTGTAATGCAATGGATATGTTACAGTACGACGTAGATAACGATAGTAAACTTATCAGATGGTACTGTAATGCAATGGATATGTTACAGTACGACGTAGCTAACGATAGTAAACTTATCAGATGGTACCATAATATAATGGATATGTTACAGCACGACGTAGATAACGATAGTAAACTTATCAGATGGTACTGTAATGCAATGGATATGTTACCGTACGACGTAGCTAACGATAGTAAACTTATCAGATGGTATTGTAATGCAATGGATATGTTACAGTACGACGTAGATAACGATAGTAAACTTATCAGATAGTACTGTAATGCAATGGATATGTTACCGTACGACGTAAATAACGATAGTAAACTTATCAGATGGTACTGTAATGCAATGGATATGTTACAGTACGACGTAGCTAACGATAGTAAACTTATCAGATGGTACTGTAATGCAATGGATATGTTACAGTACGACGTAGCTAACGATAGTAAACTTATCAGGTGGTACTGTAATGCAATGGAAAATGTTACAGTACGACGTAGATAACGATAGTAAACTTATCAGATGGTACTGTAATGCAATGGATATGTTACAGTACGACGTAGCTAACGATAGTAAACTTATCAGATGGTACTGTAATGCAATGGATATGTTACAGTACGACGTAGCTAACGATAGTAAACTTATCAGGTGGTACTGTAATGCAATGGAAAAAGTTACAGTACGACGTAGATAACGATAGTAAACTTATCAGATGGTACCATAATATAATGGATATGTTACAGTACGACGTAGATAACGATAGTAAACTTATCAGATGGTACCATAATATAATGGATATGTTACAGCACGACGTAGATAACGATAGTAAACTTATCAGATGGTACTGTAATGCAATGGATATGTTACAGTACGACGTAGATAACGATAGTAAACTTATCAGATGGTACTGTAATGCAATGGATATGTTACAGTACGACGTAGCTAACGATAGTAAACTTATCAGATGGTACCATAATATAATGGATATGTTACAGCACGACGTAGATAACGATAGTAAACTTATCAGGTGGTACTGTAATGCAATGGATATGTTACAGTACGACGTAGCTAACGATAGTAAACTTATCAGATGGTACTGTAATGCAATGGATATGTTACAGTACGACGTAGCTAACGATAGTAAACTTATCAGGTGGTACTGTAATGCAATGGAAAATGTTACAGTACGACGTAGATAACGATAGTAAACTTATCAAATGGTACCATAATATAATGGATATGTTACAGTACGACGTAGATAACGATAGTAAACTTATCAGATGGTACCATAATATAATGGATATGTTACAGCACGACGTAGATAACGATAGTAAACTTATCAGATGGTATTGTAATGCAATGGATATGTTACAGTACGACGTAGCTAACGATAGTAAACTTATCAGATGGTACCATAATATAATGGATATGTTACAGCACGACGTAGATAACGATAGTAAACTTATCAGGTGGTACTGTAATGCAATGGATATGTTACAGTACGACGTAGCTAACGATAGTAAACTTATCAGATGGTACTGTAATGCAATGGATATGTTACAGTACGACGTAGCTAACGATAGTAAACTTATCAGGTGGTACTGTAATGCAATGGAAAATGTTACAGTACGACGTAGATAGCGATAGTAAACTTATCAGATGGTACCATAATATAATGGATATGTTACAGTACGACGTAGATAACGATAGTAAACTTATCAGATGGTACCATAATATAATGGATATGTTACAGCACGACGAAGATAACGATAGTAAACTTATCAGATGGTAATGTAATGCAATGGATATGTTACAGTACGACGTAGATAACGATAGTAAACTTATCAGATGGTACTGTAATGCAATGGATATGTTACAGTATGACGTAGCTAACACTTAAGAGTATCATCCTAATTTTTAAATACTACAGGCTTAATTTTGATTTCTTGTTTCTAACTTATTCTCCCATAAAATGGTAGGCCAGTACGCACCAAACATTTTGTTACGCTTACACTCGCGCGCACACACATATATTTAAGTAACCGTGTTTTATGAGTGACGTAGTCTCGAGTTATTTCTTTAAAAGTTATATAAAAATCCACTCAGTTTTCCTCTAAATTTAAATAAACCTACTCCACCATAAGACACCATCTTCCACCGCTCCAACTAAACAAACGTCCTCCCCAAGTAGAAAGGCCCCTCCTTCTTATCAGTCATTTAATACCAACTGTCCTGATCTAGTTTCCTACCTACAGTCACGGTTAAAGACGACAGACGCCGCTAAAACCCACTCCTTCCTCGACTGACTTTAGAGCTATTAGTTTACACTGACATTTATTAATATGGGACATTTCTCTCTAGTAGCACTTACTTTTTGTTTGAAGGCGGCAGTTTCGTGAGGTGTAAAAGCCCCTTCTTACCAGTCATTTAATACCAGTTTCCTACCTACAATCACTGCTAAAGAAAACAGAGGTCGCAAAAACCCTCTCCTTTCTCTGACTGGATTTAGAGCTATTAGTTTACACTTTGACATTTTTTAATACGTGACAATTCCCTCTAGCAGCTCTTACGTTTTCTTTGAGGGCGCCCGTTTCGTGAGCTGTATGCTATTATCGTGACTCACCTTCGACTGAATTATGGCTAGGCTCGACAATGGGGCACACCTTCCGAAACAACTTTCTCAATAAACGTGCTACTATCAGGAAGTTACACATATCAATATACATTATAATGCATAAATAATAAATTTGTATTTTCAACAATGCCTATACTTTTTGAAAACCCCTATAAACTGGCCATTTTTTGCACGGTACTATTCGTTTACGATAAACATAATTTGAAAAGTTATTATGGTCTTAAAAGCACAGGAAATATGACATTAACATTAACGAAATGGCCACAAACCTACAAGATCCAGTGAACATATTAAGCGATTTTAAATCTTCCCCTTACTACGGCACCAGTAAACGGCGGAATGCCTAAATGTCATACATTAGGGGCAATTTCGGTCTGATTACAGTGTTTTAGCGTAGTCTAGTTGCTGTTAGCGCCATAATGAATGAGAAACGAAGGCCGTGGAGGCGTGTCTAGTTGGCGCAATAAATAGTAAATGAAGTGTTTGGAGTTGGACACATGTTTTTAGCAAGCGTTGATAACAGGCCCTCGACACCCACTCGTTACAACAACCTCTCTCACAATCAATCCAATTGTGCGGAACGTCTTTGGCCGCCTGTGCGTTGTTTCACGCTCGTTTCGGTATTCTGAAATTAAGCAGGTTTATCGAAAATAAAATTCTATCAGATCTGGATTCTATGCCCAATAAATCTAGTCCGTTCGTTATTCAGCAAATATATCTCAAAATTTACAAGTGGAAGTGTATTTTCAATAGTGAAAATACGGTTCGAATATTTAAAAACAATTTTATAGATTTAAATACAATGAACTTCTGAAACAATGTGTGCACCACATTTTCAAAACATAATGTTGCTGTTCATGTAGAATATACTTTCTTAGAAATTTTATAATATTGCCTTCCAGGATGAAATATTTGATCAATTCATTCCTTGAGTTTTATTAAATATTGCGAAGATACTGACTAATTAACAAGAGTAAACACTTTAAAAACTAATGGATAATTATCAAACAATTATTTGTTTTGTTTAATTGTCGACTAGTATCGGTGGCGATATGGCCCTCTCGGTAATGGGCTTGCACTGATAATGGTAATGTCTATGTAAGGAATGCATGAACACACACACACACACACACACACACTCTCTCTCTCTCTCTCTCTCTATATATATATATATATTTTTTTATAAGTTGTAATTTAAATATTTGATGAAAAATAAAGAGCGCCGCTGAAGAAGAATTATTAAACGGCGAAACATGTCGCATTTGTTTTTAATTTAAATGGTAGAGGACATAATCTATTGCAGACTGTGTAACATTGAAAGGATGGTGAATTCAGTACAGGCTGAAAAAGGACTTTCTTAATCCGAGAGAAGTCTTAGTTGCACGTGTGCACGATCTGGTGACCTAACCCCAATCACGTTCTCATGTAAGCAATAATACTGGCCAAACTATACGGCATTTTATTTACGAGGCATGTTTACAAACAAAACTCTCCTAGCTTCAGTTTTGAGAAACAATCGAAAGAATCAATGACCTTGATTTGTTGTTTTGACTAATACCCATTGCATTATAACGACCTTAAGCAGGGCTACGTGAGGAACTTTGCGCAGCGTTTGACAGACGAAACAATCGTCAATCAATCACCGTCCACGGTTCACTATTAGACAAGCCGTCTGCTATCTCAATCCGTCCGCGGCAAGCAAGCTTTTTATTTCCAGCTTTCCGAGATGAAAATATTTACACTTTCAGTTTATATACGGGCTTAGCGCTCAAACATGGTGTAAAGAGGACGAGATTATAGGTTGAGCGGATTTGTCATTCGGTCAACTGACTTCATAGGCTTTGCGTTTATTTGCCGACGGGGATCCCAACAGAGCTATTCGACCGATTTGTCAGTCATCGCCGCAGCTTATCGTAAAGTAAAACACTCTTTAAGGCGATGGAAAAAACTACTGCAGTTCAAATGCATTTTGTTGGGTAAAACGACAAATGAATGTTTTGTGCAAAGGCATAAAGTTTATTTTAGATGTATTTAATCCAAATACATTGGAAACACATAAGACATGCAACGATTATAAACGATTTTTTAATTTCTTAAAAATGTCATCACTTAAAAACACATTTATAAAAGCGACAGCAAGATCACCTCTACTTCTATTGCAAGTGGAAAGAGTTAGTATTGCTTTATTCTCATGTACAAAAAAGTAAATGTTTGAATAACAACAACAACAAAAATAAATAGTGTTTACAATACATTTTTAAAAATTATTTTTATAATTCTCGTCTAGCCAACATGCCTTTCTTTCCCGACAGCTGTAACCCTAGACTGACTCAAGAACCATGGTTTCCTCCCATTTCCCGACACCATATTCTTCTTGAATCCCAACATTTTTTTAAGTGTGCACATTAATTTTTTTTAATGTGCTAGTAGTTGTTTTTTATAAATCCTATATATAATAATAGTAATGACTCCTATGGAATTTCGACAGATTAGGCGAAGGGACAGAACACAGCTGCTTTTTCTTGGAACATACCGCATCCATAAAGATAATATGCCCAGTATTACGTTTTAGGCATTTTTTTTCGTAGGCTGATTTGAACTGGAAGCTGAAAACCCCAATATAAATTCTTGGCGCTACCATGGATTGACGCGGTGTTTTAAGTTGGTAGTCACATTCTCTACCCACTAGACACTACTCAGCTGCCTTGTAAAATAAATAAATATAAACATTAGGCCTAAAAACTTTAATTTTTCAATTGTTATAGGCACTAAAGTCATAGACAATGCATAGAAAATTGTTTGTGTGTCCAGTAAAGTTAGGTTTGGTGAGGTGAGATGAGGTTAGGTAACACAAATCGTTTGTAACTTACAGGCTGAGTAGTGTCGCCAGCTTTGTGGTAAATAGCAAAGACGAGGATAAGTGAAACCCCCTTAGTCTAGGCCTCAGGAGGTGCCGTATACATGCAAGTACACATACTCTTAACATTAGTCCTAGAGAGTAGTCGGTGACACATGCTCTTAATAGTAGTCGCAGTGAGTAGTCGGTGACACATACCCTTAATATTAGTCGTAGAGAGTAGTCGGTGACACATACCCTTAATATTAGTCGTAGAGAGTAGTCGTGGAACAGGTGTATGCAAAGGGGGAATTGAAAATAGAGTATTGCGCTGTACTACAATTTGTGACAACGAGTTGCTTATCCAATACCTTTTATTAGCTTACACTCTCCTTATATATACATCGTGATATTTCACGTTGTCCATTATTTTTCCGTTGCACTGACTTAATAAAGTTATTATTATTAATTGTAAACAATTTTTTCCACTACTAAGTGCAATAATTTTACCTTATGTGACCTGGCACCTTTCAGTCATTGTCGAATCACTGATGTAATTTTATCTATTTTTCTGGTGTGGATGTTCGGTCCGTGATGTTGGTATTTGTTGACGTCATACATCTTTCTTCATTGAGCCGCATGTATAATGTTTTTGAATAGTACGTCGTCTGCATATGTTGTCTGTAGGTCCATTAAATTGTTGTGTATGTTTTTATAAATGTAGTATTTTACTAGTGAGTTTAGTTATATTGGGTTATTATTTATTTCAAGTATGGTTAGGTTATTTTCGTAATATGTTATTTCATGTTTATGTGATATTAGGTGTACTGCAACATTTGATAATTTTGTATTTTTATTTTTGAATGCTCTGTAATGTTTTTCAAATCTTATTTTAAATGATGTGTTGCATCTATATACACACACACACACACACACACACACACACACACACACACACACACACACACGCACGCACGCACACACACACACACACACACACACACACACATATATTGCACAAATGTTTATTCTTTAATAAAATACATTTGTATTCTTCGAATCCAGTTCAAATACATTTTTGTTAACCTGTAGTGAATGACAATTGATGTCAAAAAGTTGTTTCCAAATTTTTATTCATTAATTGAGTTTAAAAAACCTAGTGTCTCTGTCGGATTCGAAATGAGGAACTACATGTTTGAAATTCTGCACTCTCCCACTAGCCTATATGAAATTATAAGAGAAAGGTTCCTTGCAAAACACACACACACACACACACACAAAGTATTGATAAATACAAAGTAATTCAAATAAAATTTATCTTTGTTGACCTCAGTAGAAATTGACTTTTAAAGAAATTTGTTATATAACTTGTTTCTTAGTTTCGTGAACCCATAAAGGCGAATATTTCTCGCAGTATATTTCATCTTAAAAAATACGTGGTACTTAATATTTTATTTATTTAATCTTTAACATTAGAAGAGGGAATCCAAAATATTTTCACTTTGTATATTGCAGGAATAATGATGAATTGTATGCAAGAATTAGGCAGGATCTCTTAATATGCAGGGATAAGCGTGAGAAGGTTCGCTTTCTCATGATCGAATTACTAGGTCTCTAGCAACTACTCACTTATATATTATTATTAATTTAGGTAAAACTATTCCTTGATCAAAATAACTGGGTATATCAGTGTGCGAATCATGGTCGCTTCAAGTTAAAACACTGTATATTTAAGGCCCGTAGTAAAATCACATAAAAGGAACTTTACAACACGCCGGCAAACGAGTCAGGTAATTGGAAACACTGACGATTGGGCTCCAGATATATGAAGCTACTGTTTTCATCTGTTTCTGCCGCTCTTATTTATGGCCGTTTCAACGCGAGCAGAAACCTAAGACGTTTTTTTCAAATAAACACTTTCCTACGAAAACCGTAAAGATAGTTGTTAACGAAAATAATTATACCGACTAGTGGTTAAAATTATAAATATGATCCAAAATTAAAAAAGAATAAATGACAAATAATAATAATTAAAATTAAATTAAATAAAAAACAAGAAAATAAGAGAAAAACGTTTTTTTCTTTGAACCAAAGAATGTTACAATAACCCTTCAAGAATAAATTTTATGCAAATTAAGAAAAGGAAAATTACAAGCGACAGAATAAAAAAAAACATAAGTAAAAACAAGAAAAAAGAAAACAATTGTTTGTAACAAACTAAATACTATTATAATAGTTTACAACAATTTAAGGATAACATAAAATTACGCAAAAATTGAACAAAATTAAAATCGACAATAAAACCGAAAAAAAAGATAGTAAGAGACAAAAACTGTTTGCTATAAACCAAATAATGTTATAATGGTTTACAACAACGACTCAAGAATAAAAATATAAATATGATGCAACAACTGAACAAAATTACATACAAACGAATAAAAACGAAATAAATAAAAAGAAGAAAGTAAGAGAAGAAACTGTTTACTGTAAGCCACAATGACTTACAACGAATAAAATAAGATATACAAAGGCTAAAACTACAAAACAACAAAATAGAAAATGGAAAATGACATAATAAAAGTACAAAATAGTAAAGACGGAAAAGTTAATTTAAGTATTAAATTTTATGAAATATGACAAAATGATAACACAAAAGAAGACAAAAAAGAATATTTAACACGTCGCATTGGAACAGTAAAATCTTCTTCTCACTAGTCGAATTTAATTAAATTAAGTAAGTGATCGACTTTAATTTTTTCATTAGAAGTACAATAATACCTCGACTTACGCGATACACCAGTTACGCGGTTTTAAATCACGCTGTCCGAGTTATGCAGAAACTGGTCTGTTTTCGAAGAAAATGCCTCAAAGAACTTTTATAGTGCATAAGAGAAAATATTTTCAGGTTTTAAGGCCACCAAAGACCGATTGTTAGTGATATTTGGCGCAAATACAGCTGTTGAATTTAAGTTACAATCTCTTATAGGTTATCGGTTAGAAAATACAAGGGCATTAAAAAATGTTTCTAAAGCTAGCTTGCCCGTGGTTTGGAAGTAGAATAGGAAAGCTTTGGTGACAGCCTTTTTTGGAGGACCAGTTTGAGCTTCTGCATGGAGCTATGAGACATAACAACGAGTTCTCTTTTGAAAATTTTTTGAAACAATTCAATGTTTAAGTTGCTCTGAGAATCATTGGACAATCTTGTAATAAAGTTTCACAAAAAACTTTGAATGGCGTTTGGAAAAAGGTGTGTCTATTTTTTTCACCACTGAAAATCAAGCGGAAACAAGTGCCAAAATCTGATGAAATTGCTGATGAGATTGAAGAAATTGTCGGTTATGCCCGACAACTAAATTTAGAAGTGGATAATGATAATATGGCGCACAAGAACTGCTGGATTTACACAACCAGGAACTGACAATTAATTGACGAGTTCATAGAAATAGGTGAGCAAGATCAAAACCTTAAAAACGCAGATTCTATAAACCCAGTTGACGTAGAAAATGAAATAACTGTTAGAAACGTGACAAAAGGCATTAGTTTAATTGCGTAAGGCTTACAAATTATGGAAATCATAGATTCCAACGATGAGTGTATTTTTGCAAAATAAAAACAAAATTAGCGAGTTACAAGGAAATTTTGCGTGAGAAGAAAAAATTTTCAATTCTTCAAACGAATTTACTAGATTTTATGAAGTAAATAATTTCTTTTTACTTACTTCTTTTCAATATGTATGTATTTAATATAATTTTGTGTTGTATTATGTATTTAAGATTTTAATACATACACATTTTCTTCTAAATTATTAGTTTATTTCGTCTTTGGTCCTAATTAAACATGATCCCTATGTGATTGTATGTAAAATTATACCCCGACTTACGCTCGGTCCCACCTATCGCGTAAGTACGGGGTATTACTGTATACAAAACCTAGTAAGAACCTATTGGTTGTATAAAGTCGATCAACGTTTCAGTAAATCCAGGCAAGTTTGACGAGCCATACTTAATCGTTCAGGAGGCGAGTCATAATTGAGTTGAACAAACGCGAACACCACCGAATCTAAGACTTGTCAGCTGCTTGAGGGGTTTTCCGTGTAGTGTTTTCGAATATTTCTCAAGCGGTCAATGGTCTGTAAGAGTTATGTTCACATTTTTAGGAATATAGAAAAAGCTCGATTGTCTATAAAACATCCGTTTGGATAGTTATAAAAATTAAGATGTATAATAAAATAAATAGTCGTTTCTGATATAACTACTTCTGAAGTAAAATACATGTTTTCCCTGAACATTACAGTTACACCATGAAGTAGTATGCACCAAAGTCGCGCACCTTTAAAGTTGTATAACAATACGGTTCCATCAATTTCGTTTTAAACATATGATCCAAAACCAATTCTAGTAGTATTCAACTTTTGCTGATCAATTATACTTTCCCTCGTGAAAACTAGCTTGATTGTGATGGTAGCTCTGCGAAACTGACAAAGCTGTGAGAATCTTCAAATCACATCAAACATCCATGAGTAAATACAGAGCAACGGGAATGTGTAACGACAAAGAAAACCTGATGGACCCTTATGAACATCCAGCAAGACTGGTGGGCACCGAATCAGGACTGGTTCAAGGCACGTTTTAAAAGCCGAAAATAACAATGACCAATTAAGTAGGAACGGCTAGTTAAAATAACTTATTTAAAGATTTATAACAGAAATCACCAATTTGGTAAAGGCTAATTTTCCTCTTACCAATTTATTATAACTTTAAAATTTCTGAAATTTTACAGTGTGGATTTCCACAAATGCGAAAACTGCTTTTCTAGTAGAAAACTCGGTAAATTCATTGAGTATTTTCCATAAACGATATAGCGAAAATTGTTATCTCATTAAATGTTTAATAGGATTTATGCAAATAAAAAAATAAAAAATGTATGATTCGGAATCATAATTAATAATAAATCATACCACTTCCAACCATAAAAAATCTTATTTTATTCAACATTCAAGTTAATTATTGATGGTGAATGTGTAATAAATCATACCACTTCTAACCATAAAAAATCCTATTTTATTCAACATTTACGTTAATTATTGGTGGTGAATATGTAATAAATCATACCACTTCTAACCATAAATAATCTTATTTTATGCAACATTTAAGTTAATTATTAATGGTGAATGTGTAATAAATCATACCACTTCTAACCATAAAAAATCCGATTTTATTTAACATTCAAGTTAATTATTGATGGTGAATGTGTAATAAATCATACCACTTCTTACCATAAAAAATCTAATGTTATTCAACATTCAAGTTAATTATTAATGGTGAATGTGTAATAAATCATACAACATACAACATCCAACCATAAAAAAACTTTTATTCAACATTTACGTTAAGGTGAAATGTTCACACTTATCATTTCAAGTATCATTCTCACTTCATATGCGTCAGCTACCAACTGCTAAAAAATAATATCCCTTTAATTTTTCTAGTTAGTATTCATCCCTGGTGAACAGGAGCGGGTTAATGTATGTCTTTGGGACGCGCTTGTTACCTTCCAAGTACAGTAAGCTTTACGTAATACTTGAATCTTCTTCTTTCTGTGTTCTTTCTCAAAATAAAACAAAACTGAACATCTAGATAAAATCTGGCTTGGCATAGGAAATTATTTTTCATTATTTTATTTTTTTACAATACTTATTTGGAATACTTTAATTGCTAAACGTTTTAAATTCGCCATTTTCTCAAAACTTGCAGCGTAAGTACAATGCTTCAAAAGAAAAAATACAAAAAAACTTTTCCTTTAACAAAATATTGCACAGAACAAAAATAACACTACAAAGTCAACAAGAGCAGCCTGATTTTGAAAAATACAATACCCCTTTAATGGGCAAAAAAAGGCAAAAGAAAGATTTAGAGAAGGGAAAAAAGAAGATAAGGTCGATGTTTTTGTGCGGAGGAAGTCCCGCATTCCTTGATCGAGTTTGGAATAGGTTTTGGCGTGTCACACAAATAACGCGCTACACAATTGGGGGGAGAATTTAGGGTTTTTGTCGAGCGCTGGGGGGTTGAAAAGCTGATTGGAAAGCTAACCTCGCCTGAAACTATTATACACAAAACAAACTATACAGTTCCTTCACTATAAATGCGGCCAACATAAATAAACAGCCGGTAGCGTGCATGTTAAGCACCAAGTTACCGGTAAAATATCACAACGAAGCGCCGCCGACACAATACGTTTCTCGACAGGGTAAAGATAAATTGTAATGAAATCCTGTTGGACGTTTCGGGTTACGGGAGCCGTGATTTAAACATCGACAACTTCATTACTGAATTGAGTCCATTAGGGGAAGAATGAACGGTCGATGACAGCATCTCAAATATTTTTTATGTGTGTATTAGGAAATCAACTTAGAACATCAATGGTGGTATACTTGGAAAAGTCTAGAGGGAATACTTCTCATAGGATTATCGACAAACATGGGAATACGTATTCGGTACCTAATTAAACCAGATTTTTTAAATAAATTACAAACAGTTTTTACAATACGAATATAAGATACATAGAATAGATTTTTTTAAAAATTACCCACAAAAATGTGAAAAAGGTTTACTTAAAAGAGTAAAATTGTTTCAATAAATGATCGACTAAAATGAGGATATCCAATAGGCCTATCTGATAAATCCCGACTTCTAAATTAAATTATCGACAAAAATTACAATAAAGACTTTAGGCTACTTAAATTTAAATTATACTACTATTTAATTAGGCACAAAAAGCATTAAAAAATATACTTAGAAAAGTTCTTGTTTCAATACATTTTTGACAAAAATGAGAATGAATATATGTACCGTAAAAGAAAGACCTCTTAAATAAATAACCCACAACTATTATAAGAAGGCATAGAGTACATAAAGTTGACATTTACTTAAATTATCCACAATAATTGGAAAAAGTATATATACAACTATTATAATTTCAATAAATTATCGGCAAAAATTATAATAAATTTATGTCTACATTCCCTAATTGAGCCCGAGGTGTAGACTATATTTAACTTCTATCATAAATTAACAACAACAAATACAAAAAAAGTATAAAATATAAATACTTAAATTATAACGGATCAAAAAACTTTAAAATCACTACAATTTAAATAAAACATAGAAAAAAGTTAGGATTTAATGTCTGAAAATAGGAATCACGTTTCATGAATAAGATATTATTTAGTAAGCTAGTTGTACTAAATTAGATTTTCCTTCTTAATTACACACAAATAGAAAAAAGCTATCTGAAGTTGTTTCAATAAACTATCGATAAAAATTAATTCAAATATACAATATCTAATTTTTATCCGGTTTGCATAAAACTGGAGAAGCCACATGAAAAAATTTGAGCAAAAACTGAAACACACAATAACTTGAATTGCATTTTTTAATAGATTATCGGCAAAAAGAATAACAAGTACCGTTTACTGATAAATACGGCCAAGTAATTTGCAGTTTGTATAAAATTATTGTTTCATACAAGGGTTCACAGCGAAGTAAACCTGGATCAAAAGATAAATGTCTGCGATGTGCATTTAAGGGAGAAACCTGTAATGCGCATATAAGTCCGCTCCTTTCGGAAAACACTACCCTAAGCCCATTCACGCTTCACACACGCGCTTCGGTCTACAGAGTTTTCCAGCATTTTACAACAATTTTCAAAGTGTGGTCGATACGATTCGAACTGTAATTTTAAATTATCTTATAAAAATGTAAACTCCCTTAAAATGTCGGCGTGTGTGTTTCAAAACAAATAGCCTGATTGAGATTCAATTATAGATTACTGGCACAAACATATCTACGCCTGCAGTACAGGCCTGATTATAGACAGATACTTTATCCAACACACGAGTAGCTCATTCAAAAACGTGATCAAGCTGCTATTGCTTAACGTTAGTCAAAATTACAAAAACATTTTTCTCTAAAAAGTATCTTAAAAACAATATTAGAAAAAAAATTCAAGTTAATTCCTACAGAGGTCATTAAAGAAACATTTTATTTTAGTTACTTTTTATTTTATAATTACAATTAATATAAATATGTATATACATACGAAAAAATAACAATATCAAGAGGCAAAATATAAAAGGAATGTCTATGCAATTTTCTATTTTCCTCTCTATACAATATATGGTGTTGAACCATTATTTTTGTTTCTTACTATTTATTCGCTGTCTTTTTTTTATGAAGCTGATGGGGGTCTGTAATTTTTCACTCTATCCACCTCTTGTAAGGATACCTTACATTATTGCAAGGAACCTTTCACTTATAATTTCATATACATCTTTAAATAATTCATTTATAGCTTTGGGAAAGCTGGCTCATCGTGCTGGATTCCAAAGTGAGGATTTCAATTCCTCAGTTCAGGACATCAGGACTTTTAAATTTAAATTAATGAATTAATATTTGATTGAATTAATATTACTGTATTAAAATCAATTTACTAGAGGTATAAAAAAATTATTTGAACTTGGTTGGGTGAATAAAAACATATTTTATAAATGATTGAACATTTGTGCGATATATATATATATATATATATATATATATATATATATATATATATATATATGATGAATAGTTACTATCTGGAGTACATCCGTTCATTCTGCAGTCCATAAATTTGCAGTTCCAACGTTTCGCTAGAATCTCATCCAGCATTGACGAGGTGAACAGTAGTCTCGCTCTTCTACTATTGTTGGGTTCACCTCCTCAATGCTGGATGAGATTCTAGCGAAACGTCGGAACTGCAAATTTATGGACTGCAGAATGAACGGATGTACTCCAGATAGTAACTAATCATCATATTTTTCCATCCGTGAAGGAATACGTATCAGCATATATATATATATATATATATATATATATATATATATATATATATATATATATATATATATATATATCAGGAACGGTGCAAGGTCGTTCTTAGAATTCAAGAGCCACCCTAAATAATTGGTCGAAGTGCGCATGTGATCAAGTCAAGAGTAGTGCAGCCTACAAATCGTATCTTATGGCAAAAATGTAAAGTAAAACTAAAAATGTGAAATAAAAGTTGTAACTTACAATGAACAATACAACATTAAAATGAACATAAAAATACTTGAAACGAGAAGCTGTCAATGAAAAGCTGACCAAGGAACACATCCAAGAAAGAAATCAAACGTATAAAGTATTTTCCAATCTCGAGCCGATTTTGTGCTCAATTTTTTTGAACTATAAAAATTGTTCCAAAATACTGACCAAACTTAACTTAATAAAAGCTATGATTAGGTCGATGATTAACTTGAAAACATGAATCATCTTGTATTTAATAGATTACAAATTTAGGTAAGGTTAGTTAATTAAATGTTTTTTACGTAATAACGAATAGATAGTAGTTATAATTGCAGGTAATTTTCCGGGAGCCCATAAATAATTCTCTTACTAATTTCTTAGCCACTTGCGCAATTCCACCCTGTCTGGTGCCACGACCCAAGGCCTGGCGTGGTGACCGCTCCGACCCTGGACCTACTCAGACACTACTACGGTTCCGACAGCTTTCCCGAAACCATGACGGATTTCTATTTATTTATAAACTATTGAAACGTTACAGATGCCAGGTTTTTTTTATTTTGTGCTTGCTGTGTTGACTCTCCGCAAAACATCCACGACATCAACACTTCTTCACATACTTTCACATACCAGTGTGACGGTGATCCGACATTCATCCGAAGTACATGAAGACGGATTACATCATCCAATAGACAACTAATTACTGAATATCAGGATAAAAATAAATGTTAACCTCGCTTGACCGTTATTTTGCAGGAAACGAAGAAAGCTGGCCGTCGCTTGTCAATCTCGTGTGACACCGATGGTATGCAGTGAGTGGGCATCGCATGCAAACAATAATTAGTTGTATGAAGAAAGTGACAGCTACATTTCTGGATACGGATCTAATACTCAGCACGCACTTGTTCGCAACATCATAGACTACAGGTCACGCAAATCACTTTTTTCGAACATCTGTAAAATTAACAACAAATATATCTGTTTGTCTGTAACTACAAACTTGGCTGTTTCGGAAGCACCATAATAGCATCCACTTAATATCGAGAATTAAACTGTTTAAATGTGTAAACAAACAATTATTCAAAAGTTGGTTGAATAGGGCTACATTTAGAAAAGATCCTACAAAAGCATTTCTGATTATTCTGTATAAATTTAAAGTTAACTGTGTGATTAAGTGGGTATGACACCGGGCTACGAAACTAAAGGTTCTGGGTTCGATACCTACTGTAGTATCGCTAAAGAAATTTCTGAGTTCAGCCACCAATTCGAGTCAGCCTGCTAAAATAAATCTCAGTGTCAAACTTAGGGAATTTATGTATGAGCTGTTGAAGAGTAGTTGATATATATATATATATATATATATATATATATATATATATATATATATATATATATATATAATATTGGGATGTAATGTAGCCCTCCATTTAAACAATCGTATTCTATCTCAGTCTTCAATGGTATAATACAGCACTCCATATAAACAATCGCTTTCTATCTCGCTCTTCACTGATGGAATCTAGCGCTCGATTCTATCAATCACTTTCAGTTCCGTGCCGGGTCTTTCTACACCATGTGTAGTCGAAATACTAATGTGAAATATCTCTCACTGTATTTATTGGATAGTTTATGTAAACCAAGTAAATATTTTTTAAAACTTCGTATTTGAACAAAATTACCATTTTCACTCGAGATCCAACAAGAAAAGTTTTCCACAGCCAGAAAGAGGCGACTGAGAATATGCAATTCCCTCGTAAGATATGCGAAAATACGAAAGCAGAGGGTGGGACACCGGCAGCTGTAGCCTACACTTAGTTACTTATACAGTAGCTTGATAAAAATTCAGAAAACCGGAGGTAAAACTGTGTTTCCGCTTAGGTAATCGATTCCTCTAACAACGATTTTAAATAAACATATTACAGTTCCAATATGGAAAGCCTTTCTATTTAACACGCACATGTGACAATGTTCTATAGCAGTGGAAAGATATCCTGTACATAATATCTATTTTGTTTTAGATTAAATAGCACACAGTAAAAGAAAGATTTAATTACGTTCACTAGGCATGGGTTATTTTATGAATGATATACAACACCAAGTACAAACGTTTCATATCAAAGCAAACTACAGAATTTATAACTGAAAACGTAACTAGAGTCATATAAAAATTTCTTTCAGACATTTCTGTGAAATGTTCGTGTTATAGGTTGTAGGTTTAGTATAATACCATGACGAGTTTGTTCAATCTGCATCATTCCTCTCTCTTACTTAAGGCAATGCTACAACAGGCACAATCATCGGTAAACCTTTCTACTTTTTACACCTTCGTGGATAGTGTTTCTAATTTCAACAAGTCCGTGGATATAGTGTTTCTAATTTCAACACTCCCGTTGATAAATAAAGTTGTGTAGTTTTTAGAACTTCATAGACAGAAAAATCTACTATCTATAATACCATGAAAAAAATGTTAATAATTTTAAAACGCCATAAATTAGGATGTCTACTCTTTAAAACTTCAATTACACAGTAGACTGCACTCTAAAACTTTGTGGAAACAGTGTTTCTAATTTCAACCACTCCGTGCATAGGGTTGCTAATTTCAACACTGCGTATATAAAGTTATCTACTCCTTAACTTCATTGATAGACTCTAAAACTCTGTGGCACGTGCAATCCTAATGTAAAACTCCACTGATCGAATTGTCTGCTTTCTACAACCTCGTGGATAGAACTGTATACTCTGTAAAACTTCATTGATCAAGTTGTCTGATTTCTACAACCTCGTGGATAGAGCTGTCTACTCTGTAAAACTTCATTGATCGAGTTGTCTCCTTTCTACAACATCGTGGATAGAGCTGTCTACTCTGTCAAACTTCATTGGTCGAATTGTCTGCTTTCGACAACCTCGTGGATAGAGCTGTCTACTATGTAAAACTCCATTGATCGAATTGTCTGCTTTCTACAACCTCGTGGATAGAGCTGTATACTCTGTAAAACTTCATTGATCGAGTTGTCTGCTTTCTACAACCTCGTGGATAGAGCTGTCTACTCTGTCAAACTTCATTGATCGAGTTGTCTGCTTTCTACAACCTCGGTGATAGAGCTGTCTACTATGTAAAACTCCATTGATCGAATTGTCTACTTTCTACAACCTCGTGCATAGAGCTGTATACTCTGTAAAACTTCATTGATCGAGTTGTCTCCTTTCTACAACATCGTGGATAGAGCTGTCTACTCTGTCAAACTTGATTGGTCGAGTTGTCTGCTTTCTACAACCTCGTGGATAGAGCTGTCTACTCTGTCAAACTTGATTGGTCGAGTTGTCTGCTTTCTACAACCTCGTGGATAGAGCTGTCTACTATGTAAAACTCCATTGATCGAATTGTCTGCTTTCTACAACCTCGTGGATAGAGGTGTATACTCTGTAAAACTTCATTGATCGAGTTGTCTGCTTTCTACAACCTCGTGGATAGAGCTGTCTACTATGTAAAACTCAATTGATCGAGTTGTCTGCTTTCTACAACCTCGTGGATAGAGCTGTCTACTATGTAAAACTCCATTGATCGAATTGTCTGCTTTCTACAACCTCGTGGATAGAGCTGTATACTCTGTAAAACTTCATTGATCGAGTTGTCTGCTTTCTACAACCTCGTGGATAGAGCTGTCTACTATGTAAAACTCAATTGATCGAGTTGTCTGCTTTCTACAACCTCGTGGATAGAGCTGTCTACTATGTAAAACTCCATTGATCGAATTGTCTGCTTTCTACAACCTCGTGGATAGAGGTGTATACTCTGTAAAACTTCATTGATCGAGTTGTCTGCTTTCTACAACCTCGTGGATAGAGCTGTCTACTATGTAAAACTCAATTGATCGAGTTGTCTGCTTTCTACAACCTCGTGGATAGAGCTGTCTACTATGTAAAACTCCATTGATCGAATTGTCTGCTTTCTACAACCTCGTGGATAGAGCTGTATACTCTGTAAAACTTCATTGATCGAGTTGTCTGCTTTCTACAACCTCGTGGATAGAGCTGTCTACTATGTAAAACTCAATTGATCGAGTTGTCTGCTTTCTACAACCTCGTGGATAGAGCTGTCTACTATGTAAAACTCCATTGATCGAATTGTCTGCTTTCTACAACCTCGTGGATAGAGCTGTATACTCTGTAAAACTTCATTGATCGAGTTGTCTGCTTTTTACAACCTCGTGGATAGAGCTTTCTACTCTGTAAAACTTCATTGATCGAGTTATCAGCTTTCTACAACCTCGTGGATAAAATTATCTAATCTCTACAAATATCTCCGCGTCTTAATTCTTGTAATCCCTTAGTTGGAAGAAGGCAAGAGGTTCTCTTATATTGCCAATATAAAAGCGAATTGTGACTCATTTTGGTAGGATCGCTTGCTTCTTACTTGGAGAATGGTATAAACAAACATTGACCTCATAAAATAAGGAATTCACGAATGAGTTCGACGTTGACATCTGCTAAACGTTACATAATTTGAATAAATACCAAGATAAAACTAAAATATTACCAGGCGTTACCAAAACTCTAAACTGTTCGTCCACATGTTCGGAAGACCAAAAACCCCAGAGCTTAAGAGAAACTAAAGAAGCATTTCTTTACCCGTTCTATAAACTTTCCATAGAATGGATTACAAGGCGTTCGAATTAAGAGACGACGCTATTTACAAATCGACAGGCCATGTAATGAATGTTATTTGCGCATCGCTAAACGTCATGACGAGGCAATGGCGTTGTTCAAGCGGCAGGACAACCGGCATTCGGCGGTATCGTGACCGTCGTCTCGGAGTAAAAGACGTCAGACACGCACTCGGCTCTGCAAAGTAAATACATATCATGGGATGAAAAACGGCGAAGAATAATCACGCAAGCCTTCACTTCAAACGAATACTTGACGTCGCTGAAAGCGTACGAACTTGGGGAGCCAATAAATCGGCAACCCACGGCGACAATTCCTAAGTCGTCGCATGTGTGGTTTCACTACAAGCCATGTTAAGCGTAAAGAAAAACATAGTCACGCGACGGAATTTCAATTTTTAGAGGGTTTAAATAATGCATTTTTTTATTTGTAACAATCATCTCTCTCTCTTTAACACACACACACACACACACACACACACACACACACACACACACACACACACACACACACACACACACACACACACACACACACACACACACACACCCTATAAGGAAAGATTGCTAGAATAACGAATTGGCGATGGAATTGCTAGAGACACAAGTGGACCCTGTAGGTAGGGCGGCAGTGTAGGTGATATCTTAAAGTGAAACCGTTGAAGCCAGGATCGATGTACTGTCTGGTGCTGGTAACCGTCCCCAGAGGCAGACGATAGAACGCAGTGCCGTCACTAACCAGCGAGTAACCGAGGTAGAATATTAATGCTCGTACCTAGTATGTTACTATGGTAACTACCCGTTGGCTGGCTAATAACGGGTCTTTCGTTCTTACGTTCCCCTTCACGCTTCCAGAGTCAAAGTTACGGCGGTAGACAACAAATGAGGTCATCTTGAAAATATTTTACAATAAATACCAATAGAAACAATAACGAAAATTTGTTCACAAAACTAATATACAAATAAAATTTGTGTACGTCGTTTTGCATTCCACGTGGACATATCTTTCATTCTTTAGGCACACTGTAAGCGTCTTCTTTACAAATTTACTATCTTATTTCTCATTAAACTGTGCTGTAAAATAAGAATCTTTATGAAGTCGTTAAAATATTAAATGTCGCCTACCTTTTATCTTAGTACTTTTCAATTTCATTTGGTTTTATTTCAGAATGTTCGAATGGAATTCAAATGTTCATGTATGTGATATAGGGCTAATTTTTTGTCGTATACAATTTAATAATATAAAGTACAGAAACATAACATAATATATTCTCTAAAGTATTGGTAACACGCTGCTGAAGTTACAACGATTCTGCATTAAGCCAATAGATAAGGTTTTCTATCCAAGCAACGTTTTAGAGGTATACATATATTGCTGCATCATACAGTCCTATATTTATATCAAAACATTTCACTAAGGAATGTATGGCAACCTATTAAGCACAATGAACCTCTTCACGCTAATATATAGATGTAAATCATTCAGTATGTAGGCCTTAGTTGATAATTATTAGGAGCTGAAAATTTAATCCTCGTAAAAACAATATATTTCTTACAAACCAACACAAAAAACACCACTTCAAATTGTTACAAGGTCAAATTTAACAAGTTAAGACAAAGAAAATCCAATGTCATTAATAAAATTTTATAATATTTAAATTCAACAAGAAAAATTGAATGAGAATTTCAATAAGGAAATTTAAAATAAAAATCGCTTAAACTTGGTTAATACCATTTATTTTATGTCCATTAAAATTATAACCGTCATAGAACCAGTGTTAAAAATATGTAATAACGAAAATCCTATAAACTTGTACGAATCTTTTATTTATATTTGGGAGCACAAATGTAAATTGAAAATTAAATGATTTGGAAGTAAACTTGCGCTTATTTCTAATAATAAAATAATGGACATGAAATAAAACCAGTTAATATAAAATTTCTCATATTCTATTGAAAGTTGTAAATTTTATAAATTTGTGTTAGAAGAATAATTTATGTACTTTAATCAAAAGAACAAGAACATTTGAGAACCATTATAAGCTACTAAAATTTTTTAAAGTAAAAACTGCTTTTATTAAGAGAAAATGAAATAAATCTTTGAGATAAAATTGCCAAGAGTGATTTTTAATATTGTATTGTTTAAATTTCAATTTAATTAAAAATCAAGTTAAAATTACAAAATGTTTAAAATTTTTATTATTAACCTGTGGTAAATCGGTAGTAAAATTTCTAGAATTTTTCCAACCATTTTAAAGAATAAAAGCAAACATTTCGAATCAAGTTAGAGAAAATAATTCTAATAAATATTTATGCAATAACAAATAATTAGATTCATTTAAATTTTGATAAAATAATTAATAATGTGCTTAAAATCTATCTAAATGAGATACAGCATAATGGTTGGTTTTATAAATGAAGTCCAGGAATCTATCTACTGGCAGATCACCCTCGACACACCACAGGTACCAGGACATGGTAAGTCGGGTGGGATCATATTTTGACCGCGGCTGAACTGTCGCGTTTTGGCTCTACAGCACCCACCATTAGTAAGTCAAAGTAGAGCGTAAAACATACAAGGCTGAGTGTTGTGACAGGGGCTGGCACAGTGGCAACCAGTGGGGTTTGGCCGCGGCAGTGTGTTTCTTATTTTAATAAATTGAACATTATGATTCGTTATCGATTTTGAACAGTATTTCTATAAAAAATTATAAATATTTATTTCTCTCTACTATTTACTCTCAACAGTTTATTATTATTACCGCTTTGATTCAATATTTCTACTTTCATGAGTTCATTTTGATATATCGTTTCAGTATAGGAGTTCTACATCTCGGCTTGAGTGATGTGTAGAGATGAATAGCTGATGCAGACTCTATTAGACGGTTTAAGGTTAGGTCTTACAAGGCAAGGTTTCTGACGCACTTGTTCTACCTTGGGAATGGGTAGCCCTACAAATAATACGAATCACGCCATATCCTCAATGTTCACAATTCAACTTTATAAAAGAATCAACTATATTTTTTACCTCACTTTCTTTCCCTAAGGTTGAAACAAATAATGGTCTCAGCCCCAGCGTTCTGTTCACATGTTCCATTAGAAGTGTTAAATAAAAGTAAAATAAATTAATTTTGTTTTTTTCAACATCGCTATTTGCAATCTATGCGGTTAGAAAAGGGGTAATAAATAAGCGCTCACTGCGGGGCGCAGCACCTGGGCCCGATTGACTTGACTTAATCTCGGAGCTTTTGTAGAGCTGCCTGCACACACGAACTGCTTGCCTCATCATGAATCTAAATTATATTGTAATTGGGGTTGGCTTTAACATATTTAATTCTCGTAAACAAACCCTCTCCACTGTGCTATAGCCTAGAATGGAAAGCGGTGCGAGTTTTTCTTCTTATTTACATATAAATACATTCAAATCTGCAATACAAAAATTAACCGTAGTACAAATTCGGTGATAAAACCTTAGAATGGTATGATGGTATAATTAAAAGGGCATATAAAAAATAGGGGTTTTACAACTATTTCTCGAACTAGTGGAGGTAATTTTAAATTATAACACCTCTGTTGTGTATCAATGATGCTATTATGGCATTCTCATTTACTGATGACGTTACTTTGTTACCATAGTCGCGGAAAATGAGAAAGAATAGTTGACACGAGGTCCACAGACAAGAGCAAGATGAACGCACGCAGAGAGGTAACAATAAGAAGGTATACACCCACTGAATATAATAAAGCTTTTCCTCTTTAGGGACAGATCATTTAGAAACTACTAATAGACAACACAGTTAATCTCATTTTTATTCAAAATGTAACAGACGATATGCAAACATTAGCTTATTCGATCGCGTATACTGAGTATCGGCCATATTTTTTCTTATGTTTTTTTTTTAATAAAAGACTAAATCAATGTTTTCATGTAAAGAAAGATCTACTCATAAGATCAAATAAATGTATCTGAGAGGTTAATACCCTTGAGCACATCCCTTACGTACACTACTACATCTACTATTATGATACAATTAAAATTAAAAAGGTATTTTGCCAGTCGAAATCGAAAAAGAATCTGGGGCTCGTCAAGAAACAAACCCAATCCGAAACGAGGGTTTCCGTGTCAACCAAGCCTGACAAGGTTCCAGTGCTCTTGTCATCTCGCCGTCAATCTTTCCTAAGAGAGTCGTGAACAAGGTGAAATGCTATAATGATCTGCAAATTTGACGATATTTGCGGACAAAGCAAATACCTTATACGTCTAGTACAAATCCCACTACAGCCAGCCCTGCACTAGTAGTATAGTGCGGACTACGTAACCGTGCACTTGGCCTTGGGGGATCACAGTATGAAACGGGGGACAGAGGGTCAGTATAAATATATTCTTACAAACTTAATAAGGACTGTAAAAACGCTGACTTGCATGAGACGGTCGATATTATACAAATTCAAAGATAAATTAGCTTCGGTAAGAAATGACAAACCATCTTCAAATATATGTAGACATATCGGTTGCAGAAGCTATTGATGTATAGCAATTTTGAATATGTAACATATTTTTGGCAGTACACGAGAAATCTCGTGCGATCTCTCAAAGCCAAGCGCACGGTTACATGGTCCGCACTATACCTTGATAGTAGGCCTACATGAGTAGCAAACTGTGTCACAAGTAGATTTATAGCCTCGGTCACTAATAATGTCAGTCTTGACTAACTGTTATGACTAAATTGTAGTATTCGAAAACAATTTGTTTGTTATGCCGCACAATGTATATGTATTTTTAACCATAAATACAAAAATATACAGTAAATATAATTTCCTTATATGAAATATAAAATTTTTAAACTTTCAAAATAAAAGCAATACTCGTATATGACATCACGGAAATGTTACTTATTTAACTTGAAGTAGTTACTCTATTTTGGCGTCAAAGACATTACGAAAGCAATGCCGGCGTTCAAGGACAGATGCTAGATTGTCTTTGTATGCGGAGGGAGAAGTAAAAGCTTGCCGAGTATTTTTGGCATTTGTGTTCAGCGTACAACACGACACGATTGTCGCACATACCGAAGCCATTCATTTGGGGAAACGCGTCTGGTGCCCGCTGAACACAAACTTAGGCAGGCCTAATGAAAACATTCTGATATCAAATCACACTCGTGCAAGGCCACAGGGGTTCAATTATTATTATTATTATTATAGTGAACGGCAGTGTGATGTCCAGTGGTTTAAGTAGTTTGAAAATTTCGAATTTTAAATGAATAAAACCTTCACTCAATTCCGATGATGTCCTTCCTACCTTTTTCAGTTCTCCGAGTTTCTTCTCCATACCTTTCTTTAAAGCATGGGTTCTCAAACTACGAAGCGTGATGGCAAGTCAAGGGGAGGCGCGAGACCAATTGGAATAAAATAAGATACATTCTCATTTAGCTAAAATTTGTTAGTACACAATTTATTAATTTAAAACTAAATTTATACCTCAGATTTTTTACATTGTTAATTTTATTGACCACGATCTTTAAACGATTTAAATGAAATGTTTGCATTATAAAAGAAATACTGTATAGGTAAAGGATATGCAAAATTTTGTAAACTTGTGACAAGAATATTTACAGATTGTCAGCTGACCCATTCAATGTCAAGATAGACTCTCTACCAGAAGTACTGAAAAATAAGGGTTTGGAAGTAAAAAACGATTCCTCTGCCTAATAAGATTTTTACAAAATGAACAAATCTGTTTTTTGGATAAAACACTTAAAATGCATCCCCGAATATCGCAGGCAGCTATTCGATTATACTTGCATTTATCACACACCTAGTTGTGTGAAAAAGCATTTTCAGCACTTGTTGCAATAAAAACAAAATTAGGAACAAACTTGATGTTGCTAATGACTTGCGTTGTGCCTTTACTAAAATACAACCTAAAATAGGCATGCTAGTGAAAAAATGCAACCTCGTCCATTTCACTAACAGATTTTTCTCTTATCAGTTAAAATTTACCTTGCGAATTAAAACTTGAAATGTTAGATCATGTTTCTTGTGAAACTATGTATAAATAAATTGTTTTCTAACATATAAAATATTTCTTTCTTTCTTTTTCATATGGCCATACCATTTATTTATAGTTTAAAGTGGAGGGAGGGTGGGAAGCTTTCATTTCAAGAGAAGGGGGCATGGTACCAAGTTTGGAAACCCCTACTTTAAAACTTGACTTATTCTCAGTCACGTACTCGAATGTCGATAAAATTCAACAAAATCTTGCAAGTCATTATTTTTATTATTATATCTATATATAATGGCCTTAATGGCCATTAACAACAACAATAAATACACTATACCACTAATATGTCTTTACTAGGGCAAACGTACCTTACAAAGTAATCAAAGAAGGTAATGTAGGCAGGACTAAGCTTCATTCGGCCATTATTACCTTAAGTTTGATCACGTGTGTTTATTTTCAAGGGATCAGTCTTTGTGCAGAAAAAGCAAACAGAAATTTTTTGGCGCAACGGGGGATCGAAACCCAGGAACTTTAGGTTAGTACTAACAGACTCATTAGGTTTAGTTTCTTTTTTTTTGTTCAAGATGTGACGCACCTCAGGTGGTTCCACTTTCGAAATCTATCCGTTTTACAGTCACCACCAAAACCATTTTTGCTGCCCCTCAATTTATTCATTCCTTACACTCACAACGTTTATCATACACTCGTCCTCAATTATTTTGTCTCAATCTATAATTTTACCAGGAAGTTCCATATACAATGCCTGATAACATTATGTCATTCTTAACGAGGACGTTTTTACGGCGAATACCAAAGATGGTTACTATTGACAATAACTAGAACTCTATATTTCATCCAGAAACGAGGACTTTATTCATATTTGTTTTTATATTCAGTACTTCTTTTATCTACACCAGAAGTTCTCGATCTTTTTAAAGACTGAAATTTTGCGTACCCTATTGTTGTTGGGGGGGGGCGGTTTAATGAAAAACACTTTTTCCATCAATAACATAATTTGGAAATATATTTTAAACGCATTATAAAAATTAATGAGAAGGATGAGTTTGCCTCTTTTTACATAGTTCCTCAATGTTCGGCTCAAGTTTTGTTGAATACAACCTTAAATTGTCCTCCAACATTAAGCTTGTTTCTGTACTTACTTTTTAGATATGTTAAGCTCGAAAACCCTCTTTCACATAGATATGTAGTTGAAAACCCAATAGGAATCTTTACAGCAGTATTTAAATTTCTCCTTTCCAACACCGATCCAAATATCTAACAACGTAGTACTGAAATATTTTTTGTAACGTCGGATCACATGATAGATCAATCAGTTGTTCCTTCTAGTATGTTGTCAGGTTGCTCAAAGTTTCAATTAAACGAATTAAATTAAAACCTTTCGTGATTACGAAACAGAAATAAATAAAATTCTTTAAGTTTTCAATATCCTGCCCCGCGTAAAACTGAAAATGTGAGGGGGGGAGTGTACGCATCCCATATCCCTGATCCACACAATCGTTTCACCTGGATATACTGTATTTCTAACAATAAAAATAAGAATTTGAATTTCTTATATTTAAAACAGTATATTTTGAAAACGATTTAAATTTAAAACAATAAACAATAAAGGCAATCACACATGTTTAAACCTTTTCTTTTGGCATACACACTAGACATTTACTACATTTATGGACTCAGATATCCTATAAATTTCAAAACCTTTATTAGCTACAAGCTCAAAGTTTTAAAATTGGAGTTTCAGGTAAAACTGGACTGCAGAAATGGTTGGAAACTGCAGTGAATTTGAAAATGTTCGCCATTAACTTTTTTACACAATTGTGATTAAGGCAGCAGATTCGAATTAAATAATTCCAATTATAATATTATTAAAACAGCTCTTTAATACAACAAAATAATGTAATACAAAAAGTAATTTGTTATTAAAATACGAAACAAACGAGCCAACACTAATCTGCTTAGACATAATACAATTTATATGAAAACAATCTTTTTTTTTGTTTGGGAACGAGAAAACAACGTGATATGGATTCCGAGAGTAGTACAGTCAACTCGCCGCTACGAGCAGCACTGCGCGGCCAAACAAAACGCGGCTCCAGCCCATTGTTCAATATCCGACTACGATTATATCGATTAGAATGGGGTAGCTGGCCACTTTGTTTGTTCAGAAAAATACTTAATGTCAAACGATTTAAAATCAACCAATATTTTCGTCAAGACTTTATTTGAAATTTAATTTAGGTAAGCAGCGGAACCGGAACCGTCTGGAGTGAAAGTAAAAACGTCACTATTATGTATGTGAAAGACGTTCAGGTGGTTCCCTTAAAAAATTGCTATATTTATTCAAAAGAGAAATTCATGCTTGAAAAAGCTCGGGTAAAATATATTCAACTAAAATGTTTTCTCACAAACTGCGCGACGTCCTTGGTTCTTTCTTGCAGCTCGCCAGGTCTGAACGTGTTCACCCTCCTTGCTTTAGTCGAGGGGAAAGAGAAAGAAAGTGTGAGGAACAAAGAGAGGGGAAAGGGAAAGCGAGTTGGGGGAGATAGAATCAAAAGTCTAACCTGGAAATTCACCTTGATAGAAACCAATGTTAGACATACTCTTTACGAAAATTTTAGGTTATAAAATGAAATGAGTTCCAGTATGTAATGAAGTTCCAGTATATGTGTTTAGAGGATAACTCAGTACATATTGCCCGTAAAGTGTTTAATGGACAATTTAGGCAGGCCACGAAGAAAACATTCAATTTCACTCAGAAAAAAAAAGATTTTATCTAATCTATCTAGAACAATATTATAGCTAATGGAATAAAGATAAAAATCTGATATATTTACTGTACATAGAGTACATCCACATTAACTGCATTGATAAAAAAACAAACATAATGTGTTGGAAATTGAATTAAAATAAGAAAGAATAAATGAAAGTCCTTGAAATACTTAAAATACTTTATATTTTCATTAGCCTTATTTGTTAGACAGTAATTCGTAGTAGGCAATTATCAATGCGCCCCCATACAACAAAGAAACATCATCATCAGAAAGACCGAAATGTTGTTGCTGTTCATGACGAGCTGGTTGTTAATTACTTATTACACTTTTGCTATTACTTGCGACCAGACTTTTTGTTAACTAAAAGTTGTTAAATTGTTAACTTACACTTGGAGGAACCGTTTTCGTCTTACGACTTCTTCAGCCTCGTATTTTTGCCGCTAGGAATGCTGTAGTTGTGCTTCCACGGTACCATTATTTTGAAAGATAGAAGTGATGTGATCGAAGAGTATGTGTGATCTGTGCCGTGTTTGTTCATTTAGGATGTCATTTTTATGTGTGTTTCTATGTCTATATATTTCATATTGTTCTAGTGTATTTAATTCGTGGCCTTTGTTGCATGTGTGGAGGATGCTCATGTTATTTTCCATACTTTTGCATGAGTGTTCAGTGTCCATGAGGGGATTTGCGAAGGTGGATTCAATATGAGTTCTATACTGGACAAACAGGTAGATCTTTCGCCGAACACAAAAGCTCACTGCACACTACTATTGAATCCACCTTCGCAAATCACCTCATGGACACTAAACACTTATGCAAAAGTATGAAAAATAACATGAGCATCCTCCACACATGCAACAAAGGCCATAAATTAAACACACTAGAACAGTATGAAATATATAGACATAGCAACACACATAAAAATGACATCTTAAATGAACAAACACGGCACAGATCCTACATACTCTTCGATCACATAACTTCTAACTTTCAAATAATGGTACCGTGGAAGCACAACTGCAGCATTCCTAGCGGCAAAAATACGAGGCTGAAGAAGTCGTAAGACGAACGTCTCCTCCAAATGTAAGTTAACAATTTAGCAACTTTTTGTTGACAAAAAGTCTGGTCGCAAGTAATAGCAAAAGTATAATAAATTTAAAAGACATTAAAGTTACAACATAAACTCTACTGTAATTATTAGTTTGTTATGCAAGTTCCTCGGCAATGGCTCAGCAATCGTCAGGTACGTAGATTTTATTCTATATAGCTTTCCAATATCGTGTATTGTGGGATTTTATGAGGTTTTAATTATATTAATTGTGCTATTGCGATTATGCTTGTTGAAATTAATTTTTAATTCTGATAAAACTTAAACAATTCTTTAAAAAATTAATTTCCAGATGTCAACTACAGTTTCAGTATTACACAAGTTAATAATTCAAAACTATTTCCTATCGATCGGGCAGCGCAACATCAAAAAAATATAAATACAATAATGTTTGAACGTATTTGAAGGACCTGAGAACGTTCCACAATGTTCTTAGGAAAATGACTTACTGGACGTTAACATTAGTCTATTTTTACATCGTGAACATGTACTTACTATCGAGAATTTATCGCATTTAATAGCGGGCCAGAGTTTTAAGAATTACAAGTGGCCCTAATACATTTTCCTTTTTAATTGCAGTTAAAGATAATAAAAATCAATTATTTAAATTCTCAGACAAATGTTAATTGAGTAAACATGCGTCTAAAGTGAATCCAGAGAGAAGATTTTGAGGGCCTTTTTAATTATTGCTCGACTGCTTGAGAGAGGAAACTCTGTAAAAATTGTGGAAGGAAAGGCATTCGTAGAATTTTAAAAATTTGATCCAGCATAGGATGTAGATATCTTCAGGCAGCTAAAGAAATCTCAAAATAAACGCAAAAAAGCGCAGAACTCTCAAGTGTGAAAAGTAAATTCCAGCATCAGAACATTTGTTAACAGAACAAGGCAAACTGATTAACAGATAAATTCAAATTAGACGAATGAAAACCGTAGACAGTGGGTAGACACCTCTTACCACAGCGTTTGAAACCAGATCTCCTTAAAATATGTGACTCCATGCAACGCCTCAATTTACCCAGTACCGGAATAATTATGCTTTGGATTAGTACTTTCATCAGCGCACCAGAAGAGCGAAACGATAAGGCCATTCCCAAAAACATTTCTAAGGCAAAACGTCAGATTTACAGAAATTACAATGCAGAAACGGGATCATATATAATTCATTTTGTTCGCTCTTTCTTATTAAAATTAGTACTTTTAACTCTCTGTAAATGCTTATATTGCTTACTAAAATATAACTACTAAAAAACTACCGTACTGTTCGTAGGCTAGGAAAACATCGACAGCACATGCGCAGAACTGAAAACCGAGCGTGACTCATTTCTGCACCAAGGCTCTTCTCGTGCGCCGGTGACAGTACTACCTAATACCACCCACCCTTCTCAACACTTCTTACAATATAGATACATCTTTATGTCTCCCATAGAGAGCAGGTCTACTACAAGTAAGCAAACCTTTAAACGCATGCTATTATCTTCTCGTATTCCTAGTAACAGCTGATTATTATATCCTTCCCTTGGACCTACTGTCACCGCCGCACAAGAAGAGCCCTGGCCAAAGTCAGGTTATTTCCAAAAACATTTCTAACACAAAACGTCAGATTTACAGAAAATTACGAAGCAGAAACGAGATCATATACAATTTATTTTGAGCAGCCTTTCTTATTAAAATTAGTACTTTTACCTATCTGTAAATACTGAAATTACTAAAAAAACTACCGTACGATTAGGCTATGTTTGTAAGTCAGGAATAGATCGACAGAGATTGCGCAGAACGGAAAACCGAGCGCGACTCATTTCTGCACGGTGACAGCAGGCCTACCTAATGCACCTACCCTCCCTTATCCTACTTTTTCTAATCCCCCGATCGAGAGTAGGTTTACTTAATGAAACAATACTGTCCACGCGAAGCCATATTGTGCTCTCAGTGCCAGGGGGTCATTACATCTTTTTTCAAGTCCTATCTAATATCATCTACCTTCCCATACCTCCTTCTTATAAGGGGTGGGGTAATGGTTAATGACCCCCGACAGATCTTACGGAAGAGCCCTGTTGTAGAAATGAGTCACGCTCTGTTTTCAGTTCAACACATGCGCTGTCGATGTACAAACATAATCTAACCTACGGTAGTTTTTTAGTATTTTATAATTTAGTAAGTATTATAGATATTTACAAATAGGTAAAAGAACTAATTTTATTAAGAAAGGGCGCACAAAATAAATTATATATGATCCCGTTTCTGCATTGTAATTGTCTGCAAATCTGACGTTTTGTGTTGGAAATGTTTTTAGGAATGACCTTATCGTTTTGACCTGCCTTGGGCCAGGGCTCTTCTCGTGCGCCGGTGACAGTAGGTCTACTCCAGAAGTCACAGGGATGTAATGACATCCCCCCTCATATTCACAATTCTTTCTTACCGGCGTAGGCGCTAATAGTCACATTGGCTGATTGCCAAGACTGTTTTCGCCTAAGGGATGAGGAAAAGGTGAGATACATACATAAATTATTGTTTGGATTTGCATCTATGGCATACATACTTCGGTCGTAACTGGGATAGGGATTTGAAAGAATGAGATGAATGTACGGTAATTATTTACATTCAAGAAGAAATCGAAACTGACAAAAAATATATACCCGGCGATGGAGAGTCTTCAGCAACACAAAGAGTAGAACTTAGGTTTGCGCCTACAAAAAATTATTTTTTTAAAATGACAAAATAAATTAACTTCCATAACCGTACAAAATAAACCATACCATATACAAATATAAACACACGACGTGCACATTCAACGGTGTATTATACTACATTAAAATAAATCTGTAAATATGCAGTTAGGTAGATACTGATGTAGTACTAATGGACGAAAACGTAAATACAAATGGAGTCCACTTGTCTAAAAAAATAACTTCTTTTGCAGATATTGATAAAAATTTAATCCAGATATGTTATATAAAATAGTCTATCGCATAGTAGACGCTTTTATTTAAAAAACCTTGATAAAAAAAACGTTAATATTTATTGCGTGTATTTTTGTCTTTTTAATTTAGAATTTTTGGGGCGTTCCTTTTATTCTTTGTTATTTTTTCAACGGGTTTAATCCTAGCCTTTCTATAGGTCTTGGTTACAGTGGCGGCCCTACTATATGTGTTTAACTATCGATGTGTTTAAATCCTAGCTTAATGGTTCCTGGCCGACCTTGTTCAACGGCTTTAACCATCGATGGTTTAATCCCAGCCATTCCAAATTTCCTGGTTACAGCGTCGACCTTGTTATACGAATCAACCCTGACCTTCAGATTTATCCTACGAACTGTAGTCGATCCTACCAACAACCCCGGAGAAACTCGCCAGTTTCTCCGTAGCGCAGCTTCCTTATAAATCTCACGCGGTCGAGAATAGTTCCAATAGTTTAATGCTAATAAAAACCGTAACAGCCTAGCTCAATAGCGTTTAAAACGATATAGTTTACGATTCATTAACACCTTGTTTATGGCCGCAGGAAAGTCAGACAACAAACTGTCACACAGTACAGGTTTTAAAATTTAAATTAACCTGAATAGTGAGTGAGCAGACATTGTTCCGCGTAAACAACACATGTTCGCCCAACATATGGTTATTTACTGATATTCCAGTGAAAGTTGGAACAAAGCACAGCGATAGATTGGGGACGGAGGGAAGGCAGAGACCGGCACTCAGCATGCAGTCCAGACATGTTAACCTTGCTCACTGCAGCTCATTACCATAACCTAAGCCCAAGCGAGGAAGCTATACAACGAATAATTAACTGATTCACTCTGCCACGGTTTCTCTAATCATAAATATTCCTCTGACAATCTCTGTAAGAAAATCGTTTTTACCTTATCACATTCATCATTCGAGCATTCTCTCTGCTGAAACTATATATTGTAATAGCCATTAGAAAAACGTAATAGCAAGGAAAACGGCGAAAACGAACAGAAGACCCTCGCTATTCGCGGCCGGAAAAAATTACAGGATATCAAACTAATATGTATCGTATTTTAAACAAAAGAGAAAAGAAATATAGTGTGCAGGTTGTAGGATAATGTGATCTCGTCTTATTTATTATGTACAACACTGTAGTTATTTACCTGATTATTCTCTAAACATCCGTTATACAGTACACTATTACTCAGATACGCAATCCTTTTTTATAAGGATGAGACTGGATTGTTTTGGAAAACAATGCCTTCACGAACGTTCTTATTTTAGGAGAAGAAATCTGCCACAAAGGTTCGTTTGACCGTTGTACTCTGCTGTAGTGCTAGCGGACTGATATTTTTTCAATAGCACATGGAATTTATGGTGAAGGATCTCGACACAATAACAGGGAAAATCTCGACAATCTTTTGAAAACTGCGAACCAAGATTTGACGGAAGAAGAGCTGGAAGAAATAATTACGAAACCTGTGCCTATCTTGGATAACAAAGACGAAAAAATCGTAAAAAATGTATCGCCGAAGTTGACATTAAACTCGATTAAAATTTAAACGAGAGCTGGGAGAGGCACTATCGCCATATAAAGAAGTGTGTAAGGAACTAAGCTAAAATCACAAGAACACAAAGTAAAACAAGTTTTAAAAAAATCAAACTAACAGTGTTTAACAATAAAGAATACGTGTGTCTGTGTGCGAGAGCGCGCATATTTAATAGAATTGTCGGTTGAAGGAAAACGTAAAAAAAAATAAAAATTTGTATGTAATTGTGTAGTAAGTAAATATATACCATACAGTATTGTATGTGTACAATATACCTGTAATTAATGTTAACATTTTCGATGTAGAACGTAACATTCCCCTTTTCATATAGTCGGTCTCAGTATTCGCGGTAGGTTTGGGGAACGTAACCCCGCGAATAACGAGGGATCACTGTATTCCTTGAGTGAAATCTACGACACAACTTAAGGCGACTAAGTACAGTCACTTTAAGTGTAAGATTCGATACAGACACTGAAAATAATTAAACGTAAATTAGAATAAAAGGTACAAGAGGTTTGTAAATATTTAGCATAAAGTATGGCCTTTAGCAAGTGTTGCGAAGAAAGGCCTTGTGAAAAAAATCTGTAGAGAAACCAAAGGACTGACATATGGTCCTTTGTAACCCCCCCCCCAAAAAACTTATATGCTTCTAGCTAAAGTAGAACAATGGAAATAAGGTACCTAGGTGGAAATAAAAATATATTCCAAGTGCCCGTGTCTAGTCCTAACCTCACCATAAGTGTAAAAATTAAAATAATTCGATAGTGAACTAAAATATGTTTAATTAAAGGAATAACTACAGGGTCTTCCGAAACTCATCCTACGTAACGTTGTTTTGGCTTCTTTGTGCATTATGCCTTTACCGTCAAAGACATTTCGTAAACAATTTGGTACAGTATATTTATCAAATTTACTCAATTGATATTTGATACCTCACAAATACGGCGAAAATAATCAAACCTGCTGTTAAAACAAAACAAAAAAAAACAACAAAACCTCACTTTAAAAAATAAGGCGCATTTAAAAAATGAGCTAATAATAATTTCGTGTCTGAAATAAACATCACTTGTAAGCTAATTCACAAATCAACCGGTTAGCTTACTTTAGGAAATTTTATTTTTTCCCTAATAAAACCTATCCTGACTAAAACCGTTGTAAGTTATATTGTAATGTAATAAAACAATAGTGCCTTGTTTAATAAAGATGCCATTAGTGTTTGAAGTTTGTTTGTGTTTGTAAATTGAAGATTGCTTTTATATTTTTCATTTAAATAAATTTAAATTTTTGTTTAGTGTGTCATGCCAAGTTCAATTATTGTGCCCTTGGTGCACTGTAAAGTCAAATATTTATTAAAATATCACACTTGTGTAGGGATAAAAATTAACAAATATTTTAAAGAAACCTAATGAGACAAACTGTTAAGGACAGATACTCTTGTTATAATCCCTATCGTGAATGTTTGACAAATTTTGTGTAGATGTCTTTAACTAGTTAAAATTATTAAACCAATATCTACACTACCACTAAAACTCCGTGCAATATGATGGAGAATAGCACATCGGAGAAAGGAACATGCAAGGGGGATGTTTGAATAGTGTTAGGAAGGATTCTGCCGAAAATGGATGAAAATGCGAAAACAGATGAGAGAATTATACTCACTACTAAAGTATCACCCCCTCGGTATTGTGAGCATGCTTACCTGTAACAAACGAAATAAAACTCCGAGCAATATGATGGAGAATAGCACATCGGAGAAAGGAACCTGCAAGGGTGATAGATGTTTGAATAGTGTTAGGAAGGATTCTGCCGAAAATGGATGAAAATGCGAAAACAGATGAGAGAATTATACTCACTACTAAAGTATCACCCCCTCGGTATTTTGAGCATGCTTACCTGTAACAAACGAAATAAAACTCCGTGCAATATGATGGAGAATAGCACATCGGAGAAAGGAACCTGCAAGGGAGATAGATGTTTGAATAGTGTTAGGAAGGATTCTGCCGAAAATGGATGAAAATGCGAAAACAGATGAGAGAATTATACTCACTACTAAAGTATCACCCCCTCGGTATTGTGAGCATGCTTACCTGTAACAAACGAAATAAAACTCCGTGCAATATGATGGAGAATAGCACATCGGAGAAAGGAACCTGCAAGGGAGATAGATGTTTGAATAGTGTTAGGAAGGATTCTGCCGAAAATGGATGAAAATGCGAAAACAGATGAGAGAATTATACTCACTACTAAAGTATCATCCCCTCGGTATTGTGAGCATGCTTACCTGTAACAAACGAAATAAAACTCCGTGCAATATGATGGAGAATAGCACATCGGAGAAAGGAACCTGCAAGGGAGATAGATGTTTGAATAGTGTTAGGAAGGATTCTGCCGAAAATGGATGAAAATGCGAAAACAGATGAGAGAATTATACTCACTACTAAAGTATCACCCCCTCGGTATTGTGAGCATGCTTACCTGTAACAAACGAAATAAAACTCCGTGCAATATGATGGAGAATAGCACATCGGAGAAAGGAACCTGCAAGGGAGATAGATGTTTGAATAGTGTTAGGAAGGATTCTGCCGAAAATGGATGAAAATGCGAAAACAGATGAGAGAATTATACTCACTACTAAAGTATCACCCCCTCGGTATTGTGAGCATGCTTACCTGTAACAAACGAAATAAAACTCCGTGCAATATGATGGAGAATAGCACATCGGAGAAAGGAACCTGCAAGGGAGATAGATGTTTGAATAGTGTTAGGAAGGATTCTGCCGAAAATGGATGAAAATGCGAAAACAGATGAGAGAATTATACTCACTACTAAAGTATCACCCCCTCGGTATTGTGAGCATGCTTACCTGTAACAAACGAAATAAAACTCCGTGCAATATGATGGAGAATAGCACATCGGAGAAAGGAACCTGCAAGGGAGATAGATGTTTGAATAGTGTTAGGAAGGATTCTGCCGAAAATGGATGAAAATGCGAAAACAGATGAGAGAATTATACTCACTACTAAAGTATCACCCCTCGGTATTTTGAGCATGCTTACCTGTAACAAACGAAATAAAACTCCGTGCAATATGATGGAGAATAGCACATCGGAGAAAGGAACCTGCAAGGGAGATAGATGTTTGAATAGTGTTAGGAAGGATTCTGCCGAAAATGGATGAAAATGCGAAAACAGATGAGAGAATTATACTCACTACTAAAGTATCACCCCCTCGGTATTGTGAGCATGCTTACCTGTAACAAACGAAATAAAACTCCGTGCAATATGATGGAGAATAGCACATCGGAGAAAGGAACCTGCAAGGGAGATAGATGTTTGAATAGTGTTAGGAAGGACTCTGCCGAAAATGGATGAAAATGCGAAAACAGATGAGAGAATTATACTCACTACTAAAGTATCACCCCCTCGGTATTTTGAGCATGCTTACCTGTAACAAACGAAATAAAACTCCGTGCAATATGATGGAGAATAGCACATCGGAGAAAGGAACCTGCAAGGGAGATAGATGTTTGAATAGTGTTAGGAAGGATTCTGCCGAAAATGGATGAAAATGCGAAAACAGATGAGAGAATTATACTCACTACTAAAGTATCACCCCCTCGGTATTGTGAGCATGCTTACCTGTAACAAACGAAATAAAACTCCGTGCAATATGATGGAGAATAGCACATCGGAGAAAGGAACCTGCAAGGGAGATAGATGTTTGAATAGTGTTAGGAAGGATTCTGCCGAAAATGGATGAAAATGCGAAAACAGATGAGAGAATTATACTCACTACTAAAGTATCACCCCCTCGGTATTGTGAGCATGCTTACCTGTAACAAACGAAATAAAACTCCGTGCAATATGATGGAGAATAGCACATCGGAGAAAGGAACCTGCAAGGGAGATAGATGTTTGAATAGTGTTAGGAAGGATTCTGCCGAAAATGGATGAAAATGCGAAAACAGATGAGAGAATTATACTCACTACTAAAGTATCACCCCCTCGGTATTTTGAGCATGCTTACCTGTAACAAACGAAATAAAACTCCGTGCAATATGATGGAGAATAGCACATCGGAGAAAGGAACCTGCAAGGGAGATAGATGTTTGAATAGTGTTAGGAAGGATTCTGCCGAAAATGGATGAAAATGCGAAAACAGATGAGAGAATTATACTCACTACTAAAGTATCACCCCCTCGGTATTGTGAGCATGCTTACCTGTAACAAACGAAATAAAACTCCGTGCAATATGATGGAGAATAGCACATCGGAGAAAGGAACCTGCAAGGGAGATAGATGTTTGAATAGTGTTAGGAAGGATTCTGCCGAAAATGGATGAAAATGCGAAAACAGATGAGAGAATTATACTCACTACTAAAGTATCATCCCCTCGGTATTGTGAGCATGCTTACCTGTAACAAACGAAATAAAACTCCGTGCAATATGATGGAGAATAGCACATCGGAGAAAGGAACCTGCAAGGGAGATAGATGTTTGAATAGTGTTAGGAAGGATTCTGCCGAAAATGGATGAAAATGCGAAAACAGATGAGAGAATTATACTCACTACTAAAGTATCACCCCCTCGGTATTGTGAGCATGCTTACCTGTAACAAACGAAATAAAACTCCGTGCAATATGATGGAGAATAGCACATCGGAGAAAGGAACCTGCAAGGGAGATAGATGTTTGAATAGTGTTAGGAAGGATTCTGCCGAAAATGGATGAAAATGCGAAACAGATGAGAGAATTATACTCACTACTAAAGTATCACCCCCTCGGTATTGTGAGCATGCTTACCTGTAACAAACGAAATAAAACTCCGTGCAATATGATGGAGAATAGCACATCGGAGAAAGGAACCTGCAAGGGAGATAGATGTTTGAATAGTGTTAGGAAGGATTCTGCCGAAAATGGATGAAAATGCGAAAACAGATGAGAGAATTATACTCACTACTAAAGTATCATCCCCTCGGTATTGTGAGCATGCTTACCTGTAACAAACGAAATAAAACTCCGTGCAATATGATGGAGAATAGCACATCGGAGAAAGGAACCTGCAAGGGAGATAGATGTTTGAATAGTGTTAGGAAGGATTCTGCCGAAAATGGATGAAAATGCGAAAACAGATGAGAGAATTATACTCACTACTAAAGTATCACCCCCTCGGTATTGTGAGCATGCTTACCTGTAACAAACGAAATAAAACTCCGTGCAATATGATGGAGAATAGCACATCGGAGAAAGGAACATGCAAGGGGGATGTTTGAATAGTGTTAGGAAGGATTCTGCCGAAAATGGATGAAAATGCGAAAACAGATGAGAGAATTATACTCACTACTAAAGTATCACCCCCTCGGTATTGTGAGCATGCTTACCTGTAACAAACGAAATAAAACTCCGTGCAATATGATGGAGAATAGCACATCGGAGAAAGGAACATGCAAGGGAGATAGATGTTTGAATAGTGTTAGGGAGGATTCTGCCGAAAATGGATGAAAATGCGAAAACAGATGAGAGAATTATACTCACTACTAAAGTATCACCCCCTCGGTATTGTGAGCATGCTTACCTGTAACAAACGAAATAAAACTCCGTGCAATATGATGGAGAATAGCACATCGGAGAAAGGAACCTGCAAGGGAGATAGATGTTTGAATAGTGTTAGGAAGGATTCTGCCGAAAATGGATGAAAATGCGAAAACAGATGAGAGAATTATACTCACTACTAAAGTATCACCCCCTCGGTATTGTGAGCATGCTTACCTGTAACAAACGAAATAAAACTCCGTGCAATATGATGGAGAATAGCACATCGGAGAAAGGAATCTGCAAGGGAGATAGATGTTTGAATAGTGTTAGGAAGGATTCTGCCGAAAATGGATGAAAATGCGAAAACAGATGAGAGAATTATACTCACTACTAAAGTATCACCCCCTCGGTATTGTGAGCATCCTTACCTGTAACAAACGAAATAAAACTCCGTGCAATATGATGGAGAATAGCACATCGGAGAAAGGAACCTGCAAGGGAGATAGATGTTTGAATAGTGTTAGGAAGGATTCTGCCGAAAATGGATGAAAATGCGAAAACAGATGAGAGAATTATACTCACTACTAAAGTATCACCCCCTCGGTATTGTGAGCATGCTTACCTGTAACAAACGAAATAAAACTCCGAGCAATATGATGGAGAATAGCACATCGGAGAAAGGAACATGCAAGGGGGATGTTTGAATAGTGTTAGGAAGGATTCTGCCGAAAATGGATGAAAATGCGAAAACAGATGAGAGAATTATACTCACTACTAAAGTATCACCCCCTCGGTATTGTGAGCATGCTTACCTGTAACAAACGAAATAAAACTCCGAGCAATATGATGGAGAATAGCACATCGGAGAAAGGAACCTGCAAGGGTGATAGATGTTTGAATAGTGTTAGGAAGGATTCTGCCGAAAATGGATGAAAATGCGAAAACAGATGAGAGAATTATACTCACTACTAAAGTATCATCCCCTCGGTATTGTGAGCATGCTTACCTGTAACAAACGAAATAAAACTCCATAAATAACAAATTTCAAACAAAACCATGCAAACACATACATATAAAATACAATAGAAACTAATACAACTGACATTAAATACAATCCATACACGTTATTAGTAAAAATAAATTACTTACATTATTACAGATCAAAGCCTTATAGAATATCTATGGCTAAATCACCATTATCAAAGACTATACCAACATCGAAGTTATAAAAAATTGTTTTGTGACGAAAAAAACTGAAACAAAGAGTTTATTTTGTAAATTTATCTTAGTTATACCCTGATAATGACGACATCCATCAGTCAGAGAAGGAGGGGGTTGCCGACTCCCTGGTTACAGCGACTGTCTTCTTGACGTTGGCTTCAGGTAGAATACTGGATGAAGGTTGTTGGTAAAAAAGAGGGGGGGGGTTTATTGGTATTGTTTTTATTTAAACTCAAGGGGGCTCAGAAATAAATCCAGCAGCTTCGGTATTGTAGGGCGATTTATAAAAAAAAGGTTCTTACAAACAATAGTATATTACTTTTAGGCGAGAGGAAATGTAAAGAAAGAATTGTCAGAACTGAAGACGAATCAACTGCAATGTAGAACATTTTAAACTTTTCCGTACCAAGACATTAGTTATTTGTGTTTGATTTAAAACCTATTAATTTTGTTAGCCTAAGTTGAACGAATTTTGAATTCACTTTTACCTTAAGGGCTCTTGATGTGCAATTAAAATGGGGCAACTCAGACAGACCCACTAGTAAAATTTCCAAATAACTCTATTACAATGATCTGAAAGTCTTAGATCTTTGGTCCAGAGGAGGTAGGGGCACCTCCCTGGATGTCACGCTAGGGAGGAGGGACCAGCTGGCTGACTTTATTTGTTTTGCTGTACAAGAAGTATACTTTAAACCCATTCATATATGACTTAAAATCCCATTCACTGTAGAGTGTATACAAATTAACTTTTGCTTAAATTAAAATGACGATCTAACAACAATAACTAAGTAAATTGGTAATTAACTTTATAATATCTTGTATCGTGGTCTTGGGTTTATTGTCAAGTGCAATATCGCCACTGTGCTCATTAAAGTTCTCTTAAAACAAATTAAATTCAACAAGTAGGATCTGATTTTTTATGGCGCTTCATTACAAACTGACACCGTTGCCCGTCCCAACTGTTCTAGTTACTATGCCGTACATATAACCATTTACTACCATTTAACAATAGACTATCAACATTGCAGAGCTTTCTTTAATAAAGCAAAAAGCCTGTGCGGGACGTCCACAGGCCTATTGCAATCTCAGAATGTATTTCGTATAACCGATATTTAATCTCATCAACCTCTACAACAAACCTTATATTGCTTGATTATGATTCAAGTACGATATAACGAAGGACAGTCAAGTTGGCGACGAGTGTACTATCCATTTAGCATTATTAATGCTTACTAACCATCTGAAACATATTGATTCAGTCCTAAACATACTTTAAGCTATTTTAATTAGTAAATGTATTTATATTTCAATGTCTACAAAAAAATGGTAACTGTAAAAATCTGTTCACTGCCAAATCATTCTAGTAGGCCAGCATAATAGTTATAAAAAATCAGTTATTTATTATTCTTCAACAAAAAATGCAAAAAATAAATAAATTGAATGTCAATTAGTTTATCTCTCAAGGCCTTGACCACACAGGAGCAAGTCCGGAGTCCGAGCCCCCTCCCCTTTAGGTAAGCCCGACCAAGAGTGGAATAAAAGTCTGAGGGCATTAGCCGAATCGAACTAATCTCACGGGATATTGAAGGTAAGGGATACCTGACCGTTCTGAAAGTTCTCCTGGATTAAAATTTTTGAAAAAGAGATAGAAACAGTAGAGTCTGGTTGGAGATCGTCTCATCCTAGGAGGTGGTCATCAATCCAGGTCTTTCAGTGAGGTCGAAAGACTCTTACAGGTTACTGTCTCGGGCCTGGCGTTAGCCAACCAGAAGGGAGTCACGAGTTTGAGGTTGCATTCGTGGGGGCATGGTTTCATTATCCTCCTTATTAGGTAATTATCCGTGTACTTTGACAAAGAGATTAAGTCGTGAGACAGATACTCCTTGTCACCTTTCTTCTTTTACACCACCTTACTTTCTCCACCTTTTAACAACACACACTGGTTAAATGTCACTAGTTTGATTGGTTGTTTCTGAACGCGAGGTATCTTACCGTTTCCCGATCACAGTTCTACCAGGGTAACACGAATCACGATCTTTGTAGAGGTTTACATAGATCGAATCAAGCCCTCTTTACAAACATTTGATACAACATTCAAAAATAAGTACTGTGTAAAGATCGTTCAGTTATGTAGGTCTACATCGAAGATGATTTGTAAAATATTAGTTTTCACCAGACAATAGCTTAAGCATTATTAGACATTTTTATCTGGCATTCTAGTGTAAAATTTGTGCTGAAAATATCTTGTGAAAAAAAAGAATTATATAGAATACCGACTTCAAACATAGAGTAAAACAGGACTTTAGGAAGTAAATATCTTTACTTGGGTCAGTCGGGATACAAGCAAGTTAAGCGAGTAAACGAAATACAAATACACAATGGAATAGATAAATTGCACGTAAAAATTGCAGTAAGTTGCAAGTGTAGGTAAATTGCAAGTAAAAATACACAAAGAAATACATAAATGGACACCGATATATAAAAAAGCTGAGGAACATTTCTTTAAGAAGACAGTTTACTTCTTTAATACTATACACACTACAATGTTCAGTTATAAAATCACGAATACAATAGACTTTTAGTTTTTTTTGCACACAAACAACTTTTAATGCACACTTCAATGTCGACGATGCCAGAACCCACTTAGGCGTCATTAGTCGTTCCAAAAATAAAAAAATGATTAAGACAATAATTCAACGCACCAAAATAGAAGTTGAACGGCTCAATAATGAAACTGGTGGCTGTGTGACGCTAGGTCACGTGGTTAGCTGAGATGTCAAGTCATTTGCCCCCGTTATTAATACTGTAGCAAGTCACTCGATCCTGCTTGGCTGAGAAAAGCATTTAAACAAAACTTTCTTTCCTCGCGATATTTGTTACATTTGGGAAACATTGGAGTTTTGGCAGTACGTTAAAAAAAAATCATTCTTGGAAGCTATTGTATTCTAATAAGATAACTACTCGCTCATGAAAATAAAATGTTTTATTTATTTTAATTAAACTACTTATAATAGTTGGTTTATTTATTTATTTAAATTATGTCCGCATGCGCATTTTTTGGTTTCTTATCTTTTACTACCCATAAATACATTGAAATCTATTTTGTTACTATTTAGTAATAAGTATTAGCACAGTATTATTAATATCTAACAAATTGTATCCACCCAATTCTGCGCATGCGCTGTCGATGTATTCCTGACTTACAAGCATATCCTTAACATGCGGTAGTTTTTTAGTAGGTGTATCTTAATAAGTAGGCTAAATATAAGTACTTACAGATAGGAAGAAACTAATTTTAATAAGAAAACGTGTACAGAATAAATTATATATAATCCCGTTTCTGCGTTGTAATTTTCTGTAAATCTGACGTTTTGTGTTAGAAATGTTTATGGAAATGGCCTTATCGTTTAGTCCTCCCTTCGAACACATATTTTCTCGTGCGCCAGTAACAATAACTTCTGAAGTAGGCGTGCTGTTAACCAGGAGGCAGAGGTATCTTACCCGCTACTAGTTCAATATTTTAAAACACACTCGTCAACTCTATCAACGCACACGGACAGATACAAATTCAATGCCATTAGCCAAACCTACGAATATTTGTAAATTTACAAATTGTTCCAAGTATCCAAATATAGCATTTAAACCTTACTTAATAGCATTTAAGCAGAGTAAATACACAAGGAAATAATTGTCTAGCCAGTTTCTAAGCAATCATAAATAAATCACGTAAAAGTACTTGATTACTTTAAAAAAATGTAAACAGTACAATATGGGCGCGCTAACAAATTACAAAGCAGTATATTTATCTCTCAATCGGACGGCGGGTTTAATGTGTGATGTCATAACCAGACAATACTTAAGGATTTGATTAAAAAGGCCGTGCCAGATTGTGCGGCCAGAACGCTTAGCCCGGCATCAACATCTCATCTCATCTGCATTCTCTCGACAAACCGGTCCGGCCGCATCGTGAGCTCAACCAAGAAAAAAAAACATTTCCATTTTCTTATTTCTCCTTTTTTTATCTGGTTTATTTCTCGAGCGGAGCAAAGAGGAGGGGGGGGGATAAAGAAATGCCGTGCAGCCAAGGTTCACACGATCGTAAAGATTATTTCGCCGTTTTACAGGGGTCGAACGGAGTTTAACGGAAGGATTAGGCCGCGGTGTAGTCTACTTGCCGGGAAGTTGTAAATGAATCGGACTTCCCATAATATTCGCATACGTGTAACGCCAAACTTTCACAAACACTCGCAAGCGTTTATTCCCCAATTTAACAATATTTAAACCGTTCTATAGATATATTTATACGTGCTAATCTGCAATGTACGCAGAAAAGAGAATGGAAACATTTGAATTCAAAGGAAATTATTACCTTGTCGCGTAATGCTTAATGTCAAGGCACGTTACAGGCGATGACAAGCATACGATCCAAGAATTTTACATGTTCGTCCTAGAGATATTTCATCATCGATTTATACTTTTAAATTGTTTCAATTTCTTCTAGTTCACACTCTCCTTAAACACTTCTTGTTCAAATTTTCAATCGTTAACCAAATACTTTTTATAAATCCACTACAGTTCAAATACATTTTTTAATTAAATTTAATGAATTATTTTAGTTCTATATGGAGAATAACCATTCAGAAAAGGGGCGAAGTATGCAATATAGTTATTTCGTCCCATTTGCTCAAAAATAGTGATAACATATGAATTCGTAAAACAGCTGATTTCATATTATAGGTTATGTGGTACAACAGCTATTTAACGCCTAGATTACGTTACTTAATTTATATTAACGCTTAGGTTATGTTACTTCCGAACGTATTGGACTACAAAATTCAAGTAATTATGTAATTAAAAGTAACTAAAATATAATTTTTCTTTGTCGGAAAGTAGGAATTGACATTAAAAAATATTTATATTATTAGTTTATATTACTAGTTATATAATATTGCTGACACTGCTATTACAATATAATCAATTTTTATCCAACCTAAACAATTAAAATTATCTCAAAGTAAGTCACATTCAACAGATCCTAGGGGTTCTAAAAACTTTATGCATACTAATATAGATGTTTTAAAGAGGTGATTATTCTTAAATAATCACTGTAGTTTATCACTTTAATAAAAACTCCCATACAATTATTATTGCCAAATTGTCAAGTTTTCAATTACGGCCCAACGTTATGTTATGGAAAATTAAAATATTTTCATTGTTTTTCTACTGTACGTAGATTGTTTTCCAACACAAAAATGTATCACTAATTGCTACCAACAACAATGTAGATATAGTCTGTGATACAGGATCGTTAGTTTCCAACATGTTCGTCAAGGTTGTTCAAGGTAATAATAATTAATTATTGGACTAACTAACAGTTAACAACTAACAAACAAAATTCTACTTTAACCCTGCAACTGGTGACTAGAAAATTGGTTCAAGTGATATGGTCTATTTCAGTGCTTTGTATAAGACATTGTAAACACATTATAAACAATATTCCATAAGCATAAAACATATTGTATTAGGCTATAATATATAATTCCATTCGTTATGAATTGGAGGATAATATTCGTATAGTGAAATGAAAGGTTTTTAATACCGTGTGTGTGTGTGTGTGTGTGTGTGTGTGTGTGTGTGTGTGTGTGTGTGTGTGTGTGTGTGTGTGTGTGTGTGTGTGTGTGTGTGTGTGTGTATGTGTATATATATATATATATATATATATATATATATATATCCATGGATGTATAAGTTTTGCAAATGCTGATAATGTAAATTAGCAAAAAGCTTCAATAAATATTAAAATGAAGTAATATATTCTTGTTTATGAAAGTTGTCTAATTTCACCATATATATATATATATATATATATATATATATATATATATATATATATATATATATATATATATATATATATATATATATATATAACACATTATTTCAAAAACAAGAATACTTTTAATGAATATATTTATTCACGGCTTTTCACCGATAAAATAGTATCAGCATCTTCAGGAAAAGATAGTTATTTTATCGGCGAAAAGCTTTGAATAAATATATTCATTAAAAGTATTCTTGTTATTGAAATATTTTTAATTTATTAACTATATTACAAGAAAACATATCACCATATTTAATATATTTAATATATATATATATATATATATATATATATATATATATATATATATATATATATATATATATATATATAAAAGAATTGAATTGTTTAATATTCCTGATGATGTTGGTACTGTTAGCCAACGAAAAGATTTGAATTGTAAATTAAATTATAATTCTTGTGTTTGTATTTTGACTTATTTCTTTATTAATACACAAGAATACATATTGCGATATATATATATATGTATATATACACATATACATAGATTTTTTGGACTAGGAGATTGACAGACTTACCTTGGTAAGAGTCCACACTGTAGTCTTGAAATAGAAACACATAAAAGCACTTAAACAACAATGATATATTTCAACCACACAGTGGTCTTTGTCAAACAGTGTGGTTGAAATATATCATTGTTTGAGTGCTTTTATGTGTTTCTATTTCAAGACTACAGTGTGGACTCTTACCAAGGTAAGTCTGTCAGTCTCCTAGTCCAAAAAATCCAAATAATGTTTACCAACCAAAACTATATATATATATATATATATATATATATATATATATATATATATATATATATATATATATATATATATATATATATATATATATACTTGATATTTTACGTAATCCATTGTTTTTCCGTTGCACTGACTTTATGAAGTTAATATATTACTATTGTAAGTAATTTTATCCACCATTAAGTGCAAGGTAAAATCATTGTACTTAATGGTGGCTAAAATTAATTACAATAGTAATATATAAACTTCATATATATATATATATATATATATATATATATATATATATATATATATATATATATATATATATAACTAATAGCTATGCTGTTGCACCTCAAGGCCTCCAATTTGCTTTATAAGGAGGCTCTGTGAACATTAGGTAGGACTGACATTGAAAGATATATAGAGAAGGTCATGGCTCTCGCATACATAAATACATCGAATATGTTATTCCATACTAACGATCGAGAAAGGGGAAAGTTTTTCTAGTATCCTGGTGCTAGTTTCTGAAGAACAATGGGGTTAAAAGGAGGTGAACTAATTGCCACGTTTGCTTCAGAAAGGCAAACATGGCAGCAGTTAATGCTAACAGCTGTTCATATTCAAAAGGTTATTTGGAGGTTACGTTCAAATATTTTAAAAATGCAGTTTTCTCTATGTTTAAATACGAATATATCGTCTATTTGATCCCATTACGTCATCAGTATGGTTTTTTGCAAACAAGTTTTTATCACTCCTAAATTATTTTACTTTCTGTATTGTAATTTAGTAACAGGTAAAAATGTATATTTATCGATTCTTACTTTCAGTTTAAAATTATTGTTTTCTTTTGTAACGCCTAGTAATGTTAACTGATATATTGAGAGGTAAAATGTATAAACAAAACATTCATATTTGTAAATATGTAAAGTTATATAATAAAACAAGTTTACGTTTTTATTTTATAATTTAATCTTAAGCATTGGGTAGAGAATAAAAATATTATTATAGTAACTAAAAGCAGAATATGATTCCAAAGCTTAATTCCATTGGAAATGTTTCCGTATATGTCTAAAAGTAATCGGGCGTAATATATTCTACGTGTAAATGTAAAATTCCGTCTCAGGCTCGTTATCTGTCGAAGACCGTAATTTAACAGCGTGCCTTCTTTGTTTGAGAACCAACATTTGATTAGCAGCTTGACTTATCACGTAAAGTGAAATCTATTCGATAAGGAGATGCAAAGCACTTAGAAACATGGGTTTCAGTACAAGAGTAAACCGTCACAAATGTTACACTTGTTATACTTGCCACATTTATACGGCAAAATAAACTTCCATTACAACTTAAACATAATTTTAGGCAATAGTGATTTTTATATATACTGAGCATGATTAAAACACGTAATTAACAAAAATCATAACTTTAAATTTAAATAATTAGAAATTATAATTTTAAATTAAAATTACAAATATCATAACACCTGGTAGGGCATCATTGATTGAATAGAATATCATGTACGAAATAAGTTATGTGTATGAAAATACGTTTACATACTACAAGATAAAGATAACCTCTATAACAGTGCCGTTAAAATATACATATATATATATATATATATATATATATATATATATATATATATATATATATATATATATATATATATAGAGAGAGAGAGAGAGAGAGAGAGAGAGAGAGAGAGAGAGAGAGCTGGGCCGGCCACATCTGGTCCGACCAAGATTTTTAGTGATCCTCTCAAGTATTAAATCAAAATTTAAAACAAAAATAAAACCAACGAAAGAAAAAATAACATCTTACATTTGTTACTCACTATCTATCATTATTTTGTTATTAGTATTATTATTTTAAGTGAATATCTAGCAATATTGCTAACACAGGCAGTTCATAGACAGGGTCAGGCACGCACTATGTTCTCGTTTTTAAAGTTTCAACGATGACAATAATAGTTATTGTTTATGTAACTACGGCCCGAGAAAACGTGCGTCAGTGAAAAATCAGCTGGTTGGAGAACCAGATGATTCAGACTCTGAAGGGTTATGCGAGTTGTCTGCCCACAAATTCAAATGGAGGGCGCGGTGTTTATGTTTTAACAACGGTTTTACGTATTAATTTACTGCACCCTTCATTAAATGCATTCATTTTCCTCCTAATACAATTCACATTTTATAATTGGATGCGCTGACTAAACCATCGCCTTAAGCCATATCACCAACAGATAAATCCGACGTAGCCGTGCCCCCTCCGGATCGTGATTGCAGTTGAAGACTCACAGCCGCGCATTATAGTCTATTATATAATTGTTGGGTGCAGAACTGTAACCGCCTGGCTTGTTTATACGCCAACTGTCGGCCGCATTGCGACCGCTTCCAACCATTCTAGTTTTCCTGCGCGCAGTTTTAAATTAATTCCAAATGTAATGGGCACCGCACCGTGTTGGGAACGACGACTCCTCTTAGTATGACAAAACTAGACTGTACTGGCCATTTTAAATAAATATTAAACTGGTTTTATTTATAAGAAATGTTTTTTTTATATTATTATTCCGCAGAAGAAGTAGAAGAGACAACGAAACTGGAATTACCTACCATATAAGGAACTGCAAAGTTTGAATACCTTGAATTTACCATCTCGGAAATTGAGTGCATCACATGAAGTGAGTGAGGAATATAGTAACCCAAACCAAAACGATCGTTGGACGACTAAAGAACCTACAGAACATAGAACAACAAAAAAATACTCAGGCTTTACCAAATCGGAAACCGAGAGCATCAGATGAAGTGAGGAATATAGTAACCCAAACCAAAACGATCGTTGGACGACTAAAGAACCTACAGAACATAGAACAACAAAAAAATACTCAGGCTTTACCAAATCGGAAACCGAGTGCATCAGATGAAGTGAGGAATATAGTAACCCAAACCAAAACGATCGTTGGACGACTAAAGAACCTACAGAACATAGAACAACAAAAAAATACTCAGGCTTTACCAAATCGGAAACCGAGTGCATCAGATGAAGTGAGGAATATAGTAACCCAAACCAAAACGATCGTTGGACGACTAAAGAACCTACAGAACATAGAACAACAAAAAAATACTCAGGCTTTACCAAATCGGAAACCGAGAGCATCAGATGAAGTGAGGAATATAGTAACCCAAACCAAAACGATCGTTGGACGACTAAAAAACCTACAGAACATAAAACAACAAAAAAATACTCAGGCTTTACCAAATCGGAAACCGAGTCCATCAGATGAAGTGAGGAATATAGTAACCCAAACCAAAACGATCGTTGGACGACTAAAGAACCTACAGAACATAAAACAACAAAAAAATACTCAGGCTTTACCATCTCGTAAATCGAGTGCATCAGATGAAGTGAAAAATATACTAACCCAAACCAAAACGACCGATGGACGACTAAAGATCCTACAAAACATACAACAACAAAAATACTTTTTTAAAGTAGGCTTTACCATCTCAGAAATTGAGCGCATCAGATGAAGTAAGAAATATACTAAGACAAACAAGAACGGCTAAAAATCCTGTAGATCATGCATATGAAAACAACAACACATATATTTAATGAGGAGGAATATGGAATACCTGGATAATAAAGAAAGAAGAATAAAATAAAATTTCACACAGAAATAGAGTGTATGAAGACATGTTGATAAATTTAAGAGAACTGAGAGAATATCCAATAAAGATTAAATGAACGCTGCCAAAATGAGAGAACGCTCTAGTATTATACCGGTCTACTTGTTACACGCCATTGTAAAAAGAAAAATATAGAATGGTACATTGAGTAGGATGGTCTGAGAAAAACAAATGATGCCCAGTACAGACAAATTAATGAATTGCGTGTGCAAGCTCCCTGGGGTCAAAAGGTCTACCAGTTACACCCTCTTATAAGAAGAAGGATTAATAAGGGCACAAGGAATTAGGAAGGCAATAATGATACTTGGTGTTGACAAACTATTGTACCGGGTGGGCAAAGTAGCATACAAGAAGACTTTTCCCAGTTCCTTCCAGTTTTCATCGCTCGCCATGTTTATCCTCTTGCAGTGTTTTAGTACATTTCATCCATTGCAGAAAAATACTATTTCTGATTGTGCTTAATTTTCTGGGGTTTAAATTCTCGTCAAATCTATATTTAGAAGAGTTTCTAATAGTTTTTCATTAAACTTACAGCTGCACACTACAAAATACAAGTGGGTACTTTTGGCGGGCGAATTTCACAACACTTTTTAAAGTAACATATATATAAAATCCTTCTTCATGCATTGAAGGTTTCTTTAGACGTTACAGAGAAATAAAACAGCATATCTGCATCCATGGTGGTATTCATATTCTGGGACGTTTCTATACTTATTTTATTTTCCTCCAGTAGTATTCATAGGGTTCGTTCAGCTTCTCAGGGCGTTGTTCAAATTTCTGTTACCACGCCATAATATCTCGTCTAAGCGCTTTCGTGTGGCTTATTAACCATAAATCCACTTGTCTATAAATACACAGATTTCGATCTTGCACAAAACATCATAAAAAACTACTCAACATTACCGAGTTAAGTGTGCCATGCAAAGGTTAATGCATACTAAAGAACAAAAGGTCCTTCAAGCAACAAAGTTAATATATTCTGTTGAAAGTTCTTAAAATAAAACACCTTTTACAGGCATTACTCTGCACAATGAGTCATACACATAAGAGAGAACATAGTTGATGAATTAGTCTAAGCAGAAGCTTTTATGTACTGTATTGCAAAGTTATAGTTTAAAATAAAAAAAAACTATGATTCCCGTGACGACACTACACGTAAAACTTAAGTTAGAAGATTAGTTTTATGTAATTTATATTTTACTGCGTCACTATACTGTCTTACCAGAATTTTTTTTTTTGTTATTATATCAGTCATCAATATTAAAATATAACCACGTTTATTGTTTATATATATATAATTTTGTTTCTATCGACGTGATAACAATTTCTTTTATATGGTATAGATTCAGCGTTAGGATTAACGCCTAGGATTTTCTTCTTCGTTCTCGGACGTCACTTCTCCAAATCTAGAGTAATCTCAGTCTTTTTCATGTACACAAATTTTACTCCAGAATATGTTAACAATATCGGATAAGCTTTCCACAGGAAAAAATTCTCATAATTCTTAGTATTAAATTTGTCTAACGTAAAAGTCAAGGTTTACAGGAAATGTTATCAAACCTTTTTAGGGTCCTTACAAGATCTGATTCTCCCTAAAACCCTACAACACTGAAACATGATATAAAAACCCATCATTAGCGGATTTTAATTTTCTTCGATTGCATATCTTCTTGTCATTCTCCTCCTCATGTCGCAAATTTACCCTTTGAATCATACAATGGTAATTTAACCGTGGTAGATAACCATCCAAGAGAAACTCTCAAGAGAAATCTGTAACACATATTCTCAGAGTACAATGGGAGACAACCATCCAAGAGAAAAAAACTGGAACACAATCTCGGAGATTGGTGTGGGAGACAACATGAAACAAGAACTGTAAAGATATGTCTGTAATAAAATCTCGGAACGTGTTGTGGGAGACATAAATCTAAGGAAAGAAATGTAAAGAGAAATTTAAAATAAATAATTCGTGAAATATGAAACACCGTCTTAGGGCGTTGTGTGCAAGACAAAGATGTGCCTATCAAAGATAGGCATTGCCTCGAGATACCTAAAACACAGAGTCGCAGAGATTACTGTGGGAGACAACAATTTAAGGGTGAAACTGTGTAGAGAAATTAGTATTATACAATCTCAGAGCGTGTTGTGGGAAAAATCTAAGAATAAAAATGTAACAAACAATTTGGACTTTATAATCTCACAGCAAGTTATAGGAGTGGACTATCTAGAAATGAAACATTAGGCTGATGAATGGAACACTCAATGTCAGAGCACGTTGTAGGAGACAGCCATGTAAGAGATAATCGTTAAGGCTAACTCTGGAGCATATGATCTCAGAGCATGTGGTAGGTGGCAACCGTTTACGAAGTAACGTAGATACCAAAGTTAAGTCCTCTAAAGTATATTTTGATCAACAAAAGCAGTTCTCAAGCTGTACATACTTTATTAACGTCTTTTGAAATCTTTAACGGTTTTTGCTGCAATCAAACTTCATACAGTTATTTTACTTTGGAATATTAAGGAATAGGCTTATAAAGAAATCTTAATAAAGGAAAATATTGCTAAACACCATCACCAGAAAGTTTTCACTTTCTCCATACCCTTAATGTTTCGTTAGATGAGTATGAAGTCTTCATCCAATTTACTTTGCTTATTCGTAAGTCTTTCCTTCCAACCAACATTGTCAGATGTTATATTCCTCTTAATATCTTCTTTCAAAAACAAAAAAAAAAATAATTTTTCTTTGATTCCAACTTTTTTATCTCAGAATGTTTCAAGAGATTAAAACAATTATAAAAACCAATTATTGAAATAATAACCGGCAAATTTGGAGCGACAAAAGTCGAAACAAATAATAAAGATAATAAACGAGGGAATAACGAAAACCGGCCTAGTATAATGAACAATTAGACGCCACACAGTGACCATTAACCGGCCGGCAATCGTTGCCCGGCACACAATGGGATCATATTGAATTTGAACAAGTTTAAAATAGCATTCCTCGCGGAAGAATGCTGCGAGTGGCGTATATACGTCATAAAGCGGCGAGGTTTATGGCACACGAACAAAAAAAACACATCAATTGTTCTTGTTTTTACCGTAATCTAGTCCAACGACTTCTCGGCTTGATTGAGTTGTTTGCGCCACCACGAATACCAGATGGGCATTCTTTGGCCGCAAAAAGTCAGCATAAGCAATTTCATTACCGACCAATCAATCTGCTTCTTCTTCCCGAACGCGGACGTCTATTTAGACATTCCGCTCCGTTCGGTTAAACATTTTCTGTGAACTAAAAATTAAGGCAACAAAACACTGCAACTATCAGCATGTAGTTATTCGTGAGACGATGATTAAAAGGAAATTAACAAGTGAATAAAATACAAACAGCGATTGTAGTATTTTACTGACTATGGTTTTTAAATTAGTTAATATTGTTATAAAACTATTAAACGAGTTGAAAATAAAATTTTCACGTAAAGATAGTTTTTAGTTAAATTTCTTCATTTTAGAAGAATTTTAAGAGCGTATAACTTACAATACTCAAGAAAAATCGTCCAAGGAATAATATTTATTCTAGAAAATTAGTATCGTGAGAATCTATAAATCCCTAACGTGGTATAGTTTAAACAATTTGAGACGAGTGACGCTCTCTCACTCTCATTAATGGCACTACTCTATTTTCTTCACTGATGTAAGAGTGAAGGTAACAACACATGAAACTGCTGGTACTCAGTTAAAATGCAAAACTTACAAAAACTAAGCTTACATTCTTGTCGTTGATTAAAACGCATATACGTACATGGTACGGCAATAGAACCTTTTTTTAATCTTTCCATAGATCAAATTCTCCTCGTATATATATATATATATATATATATATATATATATATATATATATATATATATATATATCTTGTTCAAATTTTCAATCCTTAATAAAATACGTTTTATTCATTCACTCAAGTTCAAATACATTTTTTTACACATGTAGAGGATGACTATTGATGATAATGCAGGTTTTTTTCAAATATGAATTCATTAAATTTAATGAATCATATTTAGTTTTATATAGGCGAAAACCTTTTCACAAAGGGGCAAGGTATACAATAAAATAAAACGCTATATTTGGCTTAAAATAAGTGATAACATATGACTTCTTTAAACAGCTGATTTCACGTTATAGGTTATGTTGGAGATCAGCTGTTTTAACGCATAGATTATGTTACCTTATTTTTATTAATTTTAATAATTTAATCAAAAGTAACTAAAGTAACATTTTACTTTGTTGACGTAAGTAGGAATTGACTTGAAATTTTTGTTTGTTTATATTACTTGTATATAATTAAAGAATAAAAATATGGTACAATTCACAAATATAAGAATTTTTATTTCATACGCGTTTAAACGACTAATTTGTCGTCATCCTCAGTGAAGATACACAAATCAAATTAACTAAAAAAATATTAAACATAACCTATAAAGTTTTAACAAAAGTAAAAATCTATTTATTTAACAAATTTGTCTATTTAACAAATTTTTACTTTAGTTTTTACTTTTGTTAAAACTTTATAGGTTATGTTTAATATTTTTTTAGTTAATTTGATTTGTGCATCTTCACTGAGGATGACCACAAATTAGTCGTTGAAACGCGTATGAAATAAAAATTTTTATATTTGTGAGTTGTACCATATTTTTATTCTTTAATTATAGCTTTCACTTAATAGCCAGCTCGAATATTATTTACTTGTACAGGCGCGTATCCAGCGACTTGCTTTGGGGGGGGGGCGATCGATGCATTATATATATATATATATATATATATATATATATATATATATATAATATGTGTGTGTGTGTGTGTGTGCAAAAACATAGAACAGAAAAAGTTCTTTCTACGCTTGCGTTAGAAATCGGTAACGTGATAAAGATTCGTAGCAAATTAGACTTTTTAATAAATAATTATTCCAGTTTCGATAACACTTATGGCTACAGAATATTATTAATTTCATAATAAGCTATTATTATAAAAATGGTTTATTAATTAATATAAGTAGTTATTCTTCCAACACGAACAATTCCGGACTCAACTGCGAATATTACGCTTTCAAAATTACGTATTGAAAATCGTATGTTCGAGACTAAGCTTCACTAGCGCTATCTGTTGTTAAAACGTTTAGACGTTTCCGAAAGTATGCCGAGGGAACGTGTCACATTTTCAAATTAAAAATTAAAATTTTATTTTTTATTTTCAATAAAAGACGAATTAACTTAAGTAAAAGTCTAATTTAATAGAAAGTCCTAATTTAATAATATATTGTCGATTTTTAACCCAAAGTTCTTGAGGTCCCATCGCCCCCTCCCCTTGGATACGCGCCTGCTAGTTATATAGTTTAGTTACTTTCAACATGTCACATTATATGTTCTTAATAAAACTTTTAATATATTAAAGTTTTAGTTTCATTGAAATGACATATAAGATCACACTTCAGAAATGCAACTAAAACGTCACTACATTACTAAACTTGATAATTCACTTTCCATTTCCTGATAAAGAAGGAAAATATATGATACACACGTACATCCATAATAACGTTATTTTCACATACAAGCCAAACACACTAATATGAATGATATCACACAGAACATGAAAAACTTTTGAAACTAAAATAAAGTTCAGGCTATAAGTTAATATAACAAAAATATTATCTTGCACACACTTATACACATTAGGCGTACCTACGTAAGATCAATATAAAATTCCACTATCAGTAAGTATGACTAAAACAAGCGTTTATGAAAATGGAGACATAAAATCGAGTTTAATTGGAACTTAAATACCATTCATATTTTGTGACAGACATATACAGAACTAAAAAGCCAACTCTGAAATAAGTTTTTAATGTTATTGGAAAATTTTAATCCTTTATAAAATACCTATTTTAAACTTTTAAATTTAATTCAATTGTACATTACTATCGACGGAACTTTAACTTGAGACACTGACGAAGGCCGCCTAGTGCTGTGTAAAACGCATTGTCTGAGTAGTTTAGCAATAAAGCTTTTATTAATGTACAGACAAATATTTACATTTTATATAACATTCGTTTTTCGATGTAAGGAACACTACAGACTAATTATTTATATTAAATCAAAACAAAGCCTTTTGTATATCGATGTAAAACGTTTCAGGTGACGGCTAATTGAGCAATCAAGACAACATAAGTGTGATTTACCTTTGTTATAACAGTTGAATTACATAATTATGGAAATATCAAACTCAAGAGACAGATATGTTTATCTAAACATCGAGCTTGTGCCGACGCGACGGACGGCACGTCAATGTCAATTCAAATCGAGTAATAATACATCTATAAAATGACATTAATGCAACGAATTGTCAAGTCGGGTAAATGCGGATGCGGAAGCCTATGCGTTATGTTACGTCACGTCAAACAGAACACAATTAGCAATGAATGACAATATAAACCTTTGCCATTCATCAATATTTAATTCTACGTCAGTTTGACAAGTTTGATGCCTATATAAAATTACATTAGCGGGTTAAACGTATCTGCGTGCCTCCCCGCCGCGCCGGCATACTCGAGATACGGACCAATGACAATCCGTCCTAACTCTGACACGAGAAGATATGAATAGATGAAAATTATTTTTAATTGGAAAACAAAAGCTACCAATTAACTGACACACATCATAATACATAATATTTTAATTATAAAGCACGCAAAGGACTGGTGCATAAGAAATTCTGGATAAAATTAGAGAAAACCCTATTGTCTGCGGAAATGTTATCTATTTTAAACAAAATTTATAAACGTTGATCAAATGTACCAAGAAGTAACTTACATCAATGTTTTTCAACTTTAATATTTGGCATCGCCTAAAAACAATTAAGGCTTAAGTTAATATCGCTTAAAGCTGTGGTTCTCAATCGGTGTCGCGAAAAAAGCGATTACGGATTTTCTATCCGCGCCTTGTCTTCAGTGAAATAAACGTCAAGCGAAATAAGCAACCATCGCAGTATTATATCTGCTCTGGGTATTCCCAAGTAGGCAAGTAATGATTTTTTTTAAAGGAATGATACTTTTTTGAAGGAAGTTTTTTCTCTTACTTCATGATTACATACACGGGATACTTATACTTTCCCTCGGATTTTTAAACTGTTATGGTTAGACAGTAAATGCTATGTACATACAACTAAGCCGTGCAAGTGGTATCTTTTTCTAGGAATAAGAGCAAGGAATGAAGGTAGAATTAGGTAGAACCAAGAAAATGGAAAACATGATCTGGTGCTAGAAACAGAAAATATTATGCCCGTGTGGAAAGGGTGTCCAAATAAATATATTTAACCCTACAACTAATAACGCTGCAATCTTATAGCGATAGACGTGATTCGGGCCTACCATAACATGTATCTTATAAAATTGTGAAATATGTGCAGCTTGGTGAAAATATTCAGTAACAAGGATTTATCAAGACTAAACATCCTACAAAAGCGATGACTTAGTACAATACGCACATGATACGTTAGTCTATCCGTTGGTACACGTAATTGAGGACGCACACATCTCGTCTGTACGTGGTGGCACTGCGTACCTATCCACTACCCCATGAAAACATCCTACGCCGCCAGGGTGTACACACTTCATTTTGAGAGCCCTTGCCGTAAAGGACATATGTAACTAGATTAAACCAGATTTTGAGCAAATATTCTATGAGCTTAGCTTGTGAGGTTATGTTAAAAACAAATAAAAACATACAAAAAACTCACAAATTATTCATTTATTCTCTGTTTGAAAAGAGAGGCTTTTGTTTCCTTCTTTGCATTATTTGTTGATGACCTGTGGAAAGAGCTCATTAGCTTGTTACACAGACAACCGATCCTGACCCCCTCACTGTTAGAAAGGAATACTAACTGCATCCGCATGTACCAGTAGTTACATCACGAAGCTGAGCCTCGGCACTACAGGCGAGGGAGAAACGGACGGTAGAGAACAATGTGTTCTTGCAAACTTTGGGTTTCATACTTCGGACGAACCATAGGGTCTACACTTCCTTGGGGGTTTACATTATAAGTAAAACCTTTTAAAATTCAAATGCATGCAAAGCCTGAGAGTAGATATAGCTGAGTAATAACCGGTAGGATAAGTTTCGAGAGGAAGAGACAATGGGACATCACAGGAATTTAGTCGTATTGATTGCTTGCTTGTACTTCACTGTTATTTTATAATTTATCATCCATAATCTTTCTCAGACCACGTCTGTCCTGTCACATGTAGGCTACAGTAAACATAAAAGAAATGTTATATTAAAGTCAGGAAGTTATTACAACCAATCACTTGGCGCAGACGAGAGAACAAGCTACATGGTTAAAACTGTAATATGACCATTACAGCATTCCACACGAGTTTGGAAATAGTTTGGAGAAAAATGTTTCCTGTGAACCAAAGGTTGCGTACGAATGCTTGTTGTACCTACTGCGTTCTGGTGCATAGCAGATGCATTCAGGCCGGAAAGAGTCAGTTCTGTAGGGTAAATGTAAAATCAAATAGGCAGGCCGCTCTTATTGAAAATTCAGCTTAGAAGCACCCCCTTGAATAAATAAGTTATTCGCAAGTCCAATGTTTATGAGCTGGCAATTGTTATAAGAACTAAGGCAAGCTGGACATGTACTAAGGATCTTGAAATTAAAGATTATAAATAAAGGTCATATGTAACGAGATATAACGAACCATTCTGAGGAAGTACAAGGATCAGGAGTTCGGCTTTTGTTCTCACGAAATAATTACTAATCAAACTTAAAAAAAGCGTTTAAAATGTTTAACGGTGATATTTTAAAATTCAGAAATAACAAGTAATATAAAAATATTTAAGTAAATACCTAGTGAGGTTACCAAAAATTTTTTTATTTTAGTCACCCTAAAGAACTATTTACGTGGTAACCATGGCAACAGTTTAAGGTTGCACAATGGAGGTTTTGACGACAACCAGATGGGAGGGGGATTCATCTTTGAGAAATATATTTCTAAGTACTGGAAAGTTGGCGCACTGCCAAGGCGCGCTAGATTTCGAACATAAAGATTCTCAGTTCGAATCCAGCTGGACTCCTCAAATCCAATTATTTAATTATTAAATAGATATTTGAAAAAACTGTATTAATACCAATTGTCATCCCCTATAGATTAAAAAAAATGTATCTGAACTTGATTGGATGAATAATAACGTATTTTTTTAACGATTGAAAATATGTACAAGATATATATATATATATATATATATATATATATATATATATATATATATATATATATATATATCTTGTAAGATATATTCGGGAGATTATTCAGGAGATAATTATTTTCCTGAAGATGCTGGTACTGGTACTATTTTATCGGCGAAAAGCTTTGAATAAATATATTCATTAAAAGTATTCTTGTTTTTGAAATATTTTTAATTTATTAACTATATTACAAGAAAACATATCACCATATTTTATATATATATATATATATATATATATATATATACACAAACAACATATAGCTCAGTTTCATACAGATTCTTAATTTAACTTTTGTGCGATGAGATTTATTAATTTTTGAGGTTTCAGCGCCAAGTTTTATTATTTTTTCTGTGTTTTGACAATATTCCCAATCACCAGGTAATTTTTTTTGCGATATTGATGACGTTTAGATAATCGATAATTGCCCTCGACGATATTTGACATATATCGGCAAAGTACCAAAGAATTGGTGAGGTAATCTACAGTTGTGCACTAAAACTGGAGTCCTTTTCTTGCTTCTACTATAATCTAAAAAAATACTCCCGACTGGGTATAGCTACAATGCCATAATAAATCTTACTGCCAACCGACACTACCCTATCACAACAAACTCTAATACAAAACTATAGGCTATAGTTTACTGCTTATTAGAATTTACAGTTGTAAATAAATGCCAAAGACAGATGTTGCTATATGATATGTTGTGCCTTAATAGCATTTACGAGCCAATAAAACCAGATTTAATCACAACAATATATTTTACAAAACTAACATTCGGATTTGCTAAGAGCGTTCAACATACTGGTCCGACCTGCACGCAGGTGTTCGGCCCTGTCCCAGAACGATGGAGTCTATGATAAAACATTTTATCTATATCTTACTAATGTACAAAGCCCATATGCCGTTAGTGTATTGTTAACTCGTAGGCAAATTTCACGTCTAAAATGCCCTGTCATAAAGCGGAATAAAACGAAAAATAAAATCTATGACAACGATAAAGAGCCAAATTAAACATTTAACAAATTATTTTAAAACATTAGAAAAATATACAGCCGACGGCACAAAAAAAAAAAAATGTTTCGACTTCTACTGTACCATCGTCAGAGCACTAAAAACTCAGAGCAAATTTCACTCCTTACAATCATGACCAACAGGTGATTTCATTTACTAATTCTTTCACCCAATGAATTATTTGACTCGGGTTTTTTGTCACATTTCATATTTTTTAATTTCGAACATCGATTTTCTTTTATTTAATCTAATTTAATTTTCCAGCCTAATTTTTTGAGAGTCCTTGCGTCTTTTGTGTTTATAAAAAAATACTTTTTTCAATTTAACCCGCATCCAGTTACTTACAAAACAATATTAAGAACAGTCTCACCTTGCATACGTTGCCCCCCCCCAAGTGTTTTGGTATTTTTTTTCGAACACAACACGTTAAAACTTTAAAAAATCGGCTCCTATAATACTAGAAGTCGATCGAAAAGATTCTTGTAAATCCAATTACATTATTCGAGACCACTATTTATAGCGAGCTCCTATTCAATAACAGAATCATAAAATGTAGTGAAGTATGTTGCAACGATGATCACCATTTTGCTTTTACAATTCAGAAAAACTTAGCTTACAAGTGCAACTTATCGCTGGAAATGCAGCAATTTTTGTTGACTGTTTAAAATTCTCCAATGTATCATTTTTTTTATGAAACTGTGACGTCCTCCGGGCAGTACTGTGGATGCCACGGCATTCGACAGCCGTCGTTTCAATCTTCCAAGGTGACTTCACAACGGCAATGTTGAAAATTATATTTGCCGCAAATTAGAAGTGGCAACATTTCTATTTAACATTATGAATCCGTGCAGAAAGTTTACAACCAACGGAACGCGACAACATAGACTCGATAATTCGTCACCGGATCACCCATCTATTCTATAAATACCGAATCGTCAAAACGAATATTATTATTTGTTTTCACCTTGTTTCAATGTATGCTATTATAGCCGATGAAGTCTGTTATGAAGGACCTAATTAAGGGATACTTGTTTTAAATAACAATCACAGTAAACTCGATTGGATTGTATTATTCTCCTAAAATCCCCGTAATAAATAGAAAGGCAAATAATTAAATTCTTATATTAACGAACAATATTTCGCTACAAGTTTAAATCATTCATACATACTGTTTGAAACTACTGACCCTTGGTTAGGATAATAGGACTACTGTGGAGTACCATTGTTTGTTATCACAAGCAATTATCGATTAATTCAAGTTAAAGTTCTGGGATCGTAAATGATTCAGTTTTACGACTCCGAAAGAGAGAGTATGTCTACTTAAGTGGTTAACGCCGCAAATGTGATAATACGATTCGCCTAATCACTGCTCCAATGGGGGAGTATACAGGAAGGCTTCCTACATATATGCACGATCCTTTCCTCATCCTTCGTAGGCGATAGACTTTACAAGTAAAAAAAATCATACAATATGCGCTATTAAAAAAGTACAGTAAACTCTCTATAATCCGGCCCCTCCAGTAATCCGGAGTTTTCGTCAAGGACGGAAGATGTAAACAAAATCGATATGTAAATATAACTTGTATATTTTTCATTGCTAGTCGATATCAGTGACCGAGTTACCACACCACCCAGTTTTAAAGTTGTAGCTCGTGATTAGTAGTGACAGACGATTAGTAGTTATGTAGTAACTGTTACTGAAGTGCAGTGTAAACGGAATCACATTTATTTTTTTTTTTTTTTTTTTTTTTTTTTTTTTACTTTTAAAGGTAAGTTAACCTTTTATTGTAAAGTATAGACCAGTAAATTCATTCTCGTTTATCAATTCAAGTATAACACAGGATTCCCGGAAAGCTGGCCTGAGCAACCGGGCGGGTCCACAGGTGGCGGATAGTGGGACGGCCTACAGAAATGTAGGTTACCTGTGAATAAGGATTCCGGAAGGTTTCTGAATATGCAGGCCTGGACCAAGGCTATGGTTCAAAGGTGAGGAATGATCCCTCCTCGTCAGTCAACCGGTTGGGCTTGGTAGAAATAACCGAGTGCTCTGACCGGGGAGACTGGGGTAGTTGGGAATTAAGTCCTCACAATGCTACTCTCACCTCCCGGGTGAACCAAGGGCAATGCGACAGTGAAGTAGGGGCGGGAAACTGCCCAAACGACACAGTTGTAAAAAAGAGAGTAAAGCAGGCTGTTCATCTGAGCAGTTAATAATGTCCTGAACTTGGGGTGTGCTTCAAGGTCAGTGACTGAATACCCAATCCAAGGTGGAAGGCGTCGTGCCGAAGGATGAATGGCTGCAGGGTATAAAATGCAGTCCCAAACGATCCCCTTGAGGAACCAGACAAAACCTCATTGTATGTTGTCTTGCCAGGGCAGTGGGGGCTCTGCTCTGGTCGACCGTTATTTCCCCCATACTCGTGGGACTTTAATGGACCAAGTAAGTATAAGAATTAATTTCGAGACTGCACAGACAGTGGGAGCCAATGAGACGGTAAACCGTGAGTCTGTAGCAGATGTGTCAACGGCAACCATCACTGGGGGTGCGGGGGCGGCTGTCAAGCTGCCGACTGCAGAAACCGGTGAAGTGGCTGTAGAGTTGAGCACGATGTCTAGTCCTGGGGCTGCTCTGCGGACCCAGGCGACTGCAAATTAAGCAGAACAATGATCAAGATCCTCCAAGTGAACCTACAGCATAGCAGGGCGGCGAGTGCTGTAGTGTGTAGGATGCTGGACAGGGGAGAGGTGGACTTGGTGCTCATCCAGGAACCATGGATTTCTGGAGGAAAAATATGCGGGCTGGCGACATCTGGAGGTAAGTTGTTGTATGATAAGGACTCCGGTGTTCCCAGGACGTGTATCCTGGTTAGGAGGGGGTTGTGTGCTTTTGTACTAACGAACTTCTGTTGCAGGGATTTGTTAGCAGTGACGGTGGAGCTGCGGGCGGAGGGGGGGATGAAGAGGCTGAACCTGGCCACGGCATATCTCCCCTTTGACTGCGCGGGGGCTCTGCCAACACAAGAGCTGAGGAGCCTGGTCGAGCACTGCGAGGCTGTGGATGAGGAGCTGCTGGTGGGGATGGATGCTAACTCCCATCACACTTCGTGGGGTAGTACAGGTACAAACACTAGAGGTGAGGAACTTTTAGCTTATCTTAGCTCTAAGAATCTACTAGTCCTAAATCAGGGGGAAGAGCCGACGTTTGTCACTAGGGCCAGACAGGAGGTCCTGGACATTACGGTGGCATCGAACCAGATGGCTGGGTATGTACTAAATTGGCATGTGTCGGATGAACCATCTTCTTCTGATCACAGACATATTAGGTATGATATCTCTCTAAATCCAGCCATGCTTCGCCCAACCAGGGATCCAAGAAGAACAGACTGGGACTCCTACAGGAGGGACCTGGGTGTTCGGATTGAGGAGGCTGGATTGGAGTATGGTGGGAGGAGAGAGCTAGAAGACTCTGCCACATTGGTTGGCGAGGCTATAATAGAATCCTTTACCGATAACTGCCCTCTCAGTGAGGGGAGGAAAGTAGGGGATCCGTCATGGTGGAACAAGAAGCTAGCCAAACTTCGGAAGACCACCAGGAGACTCTTTAATAGAGCAAAAAAGAACGGGGAGTGGGACCTGTATAGGAAAACACTAACCGAATACAACAGGGCAATTAGAGAAGAGCGCAGGAAGTCCTGGAAGGAGTTTTGTCATGAGATTGACAAAACTCGGGAAGGGGCACGACTGTATAAAGTGCTCTCTAAGGACCCAGTTAACCCGGTGGGGATGCTAAGAACCCCACTGGGAAATATAACAAAAACGGCAGGGGAAACTGTGGAGGAATTAATCAGGACACATTTCCCTTCCAGTACCCTGAGGAAACTTGGGGGAGCAGACACTGAACCGGTTACCAAACTCTCCACAAGACGTGGTAAGAGGGAGGACTGGGAAGTGGCAAGGAGGATAGTAACTCCACAAAGGGTAAGATAGGCTATTGGCACTTTTAAACCCTACAAATCTCCAGGTCCAGATGGGATCTATCCTGTGCTGCTGCAGCAAGGAATGGATATGCTGGTGCTGGTACTTACTAAATTATACTTACTTCTTACTTCTTACTTCTTATTACGAGCTTCCAAGGTTGGCCTCGATGGCTCGATGTCTCCTATACACACACTCTGCCAATGGCCAGAAACAACTTCTTACTAAATTATACAGGCTAAGCATTGCTCTAGGGCATGTGCCGGCAGCCTGGAAATCTAGTAAGGTGGTCTTTATACCTAAGCCCACCGGTAACCAATCGGAAGGGAAAGGATACAGACCTATCACACTCATGTCCTTTGTTCTCAAGGGACTTGAAAAACTGGTTGATAGGCATATTAGGGGGGGTGCTTTGGCTATCAAACCACTGCATTGGAACCAGTATGCTTACCAACCGGGGAAATCTTGCGAGGGAGCTCTCCATCAAGTGGTTGGTAGGATTGAGCAAATGATCGCTAAGAAAGGTTGTGCCATAGGTGCCTTCCTCGACATTAAAGGGGCTTTCAATAACCCCTCAGTGGAGACGATGGTAAGTGGTGCAAGACGTCATGGAGTGGATGCGACCACTTGTGGTTGGATAAGTTCCATGTTAACAAACAGAAGCATTTCTGTAGAGGTGGCAGGGGAGGTCAGAAGGGCGGAGACAAGTCTGGGCTGTGCACAGGGGGGGGTTCTCTCTCCTCTGTTGTGGTGCCTAGTGGTTGACAACCTTATTGAACTCCTGAATGAACAGGGGTACTTCTGTCTAGGATATGCGGACGACATAGTTGTCCTGATCCTGGGCAGATTCCCTGATACAGTCCTTGAGGTAATCAGAAATCCTCTACGACTGATTGAAGAGTGGTGTAAAAAGGAGAACCTTAGGGTAAATCCAAAAAAGACTGCTCTCATTAACTTCACCAGACAGCGAAAAGATCTGACGACCAGGATGCCCCGCTTGTTTGGTGAATACCTTGAGTTTGTGGGGGAGGTGAAGTACCTGGGAGTTACTCTGGACAGGAAACTCACCTGGAATCCACATCTTGAGAGGACAGTTAACAGGGCCAAAAGGGCACTGATGACTGTGAGAAGAATGGTGGGTAAGAAATGGGGACTGAAGCCATCAATGATGCACTGGATGTATCTGAGGGTGATAAGACCTATGATTACCTATGGAGCTCTGGTGTGGTGGACAAAGGCCAACCAGGCACAGACAAGAGCTAAACTGAGCTCTATCCAGAGATTGGCCTGTCTGTGCACACTGGGAGCGATGTCAACTACACCAGGTGCAGCAATGGAAGTAATGCTTAACCTCCCTCCCCTTGAGCTTGTCCTTAGGGGAGAGGCGAGGCTAGCGGCATGGAGATTGCGCAACTCGAGCAACTCCCAGCTAACCTGCCAGGTAACCCTGTCTGGGCTAACCTCCCAGATGTCTCGGGACATATGAGTATCGAGTGCGTGGTCAAAGAACCCGTCTTGGAAATGGGCAGCGACCACATTACTCGAATGTTTGCACCTGACCAGGTCCACCAAACTGTGATGGAATGGTCAGGGACATTAACATCGGGAGCTCAGATCTGGTACACAGATGGCTCCAAGATGGACTTCGGCACTGGAGCGGGGGTGTATTGTAAAAACCCAAGGGTAGAACTAGTTTTTTCCTTGGGGAGGCATACCTCTGTCTTTCAGGCCGAAGTATATGCTGCTATAAATGCCTGTCTGGGAGAGATAGCGAGAAGGGAAACACATGGGGCCCGGATTGCTATTTTCTCCGACAGTCAGGCAGCAATTAAGGCACTAAACGGACACGTGGTCACCTCGGCCATAGTCAGGGAGTGCCTAATTAACCTACAAGCTCTGGCAAGGCACAATCAAGTCAAGATTGGTTGGGTGCCAGGGCATAGGGGAATACTTGGAAATGAAGCCGCAGATGCGCTGGCCAGGGAGGGGTCTTCGACTCCCCTGATTGGACCGGAACCTGCGGTGGGTATTTCCAAATCCATGGTCAGGATGACAGTGCGAAGGTGGATGGCTGAAAGACACTGTGAGCACTGGATCAGGGCCGAAGGGATGAGACACAGTAAGCTAACCCTTAGGAGACCTTCCTTGGGGCTGCAGAAGAGTCTCATCTATCTGTCTAGGCAGGAATTAAGGATAGCCACAGGACTACTCACGGGACACTGTGGACTAAGGAAACATTTGCATAAAATGGGTATCTACAAGGATGAACCAGTGTGCAGATTGTGCGGGCAGGAACAGGAGACTGCCACACACATTATTTACAGATGTGAAGTACTTGCTGAGAGGCGCTTCAACCTCTTTGGTGATGGAACGGCTTTGGTGGATGCTGAAGGTAAAACTCTAGTCAGGAAACTCCTAAACCTGGTAAGAGGGAAGGGGTTATTTGACTAGATCAGGGAGGTAAGTACAATATACCTTAAGGTAGCAGTGCTTCGGGCAATTCAAACCCGCTCCCAAGTTAAAAAAAAAAAAAATAAAAAAAAAATAACAGGATTATTTACCAGTGTTCTCTTATTTTGGTATATATAGATAAATATTGTTAAATGTACATTGTGTTTTCTAATAGCCTTCCAGTAATCCGGCAGTATCTCAGTCCCATATCTGGCGGATTAGGGAGAGTTTACTGTATATATTAAAACCTTAGCAATATAATATCTCAAATTACCCCAGAACTGACAACGGCAAATCTATAGAGTCAAGCCAACACTTTCCCCTTCCTGCACACGGCCTTCTTTACAAATCCGGCTGCATAAGGTATGCCATTATACTAAAGAAACTTTATTACTATACGAAACTTATATTAATCACTTCATTATAAATCTGATTGCATTTGCCACAGATTACTTCAACTACTTGAATGTTTACGTATCTGCATAACTCATTGGGAAAGGTCTGACCTGGCTTTGTGCGTGATGACCTCCCACTATTTACATCCTTCAAGGCCACTGGAAGGTGGAAATGCTTGCCAGAAAACCTCTCGTTTCATTAGAACGCACACTATCTTATCCAACGCAAATTAAACATAGCTTTACCAACTAAAGAAATATCATGCATCTGCTCCCCTCTCGACCGCTGTCTGTTGTTTTGATATTAATTTCTGAACCCGCTCACCAACTCTATTTCTTCAGATTAAACCTTAAGAACCATGCTTTTTTGTGGGTTTCAAGTCGAACAATCTACAATATATTCCCAGTTAGGTTAGATTTAGTTATAAAACAAGTAATATTCATTTTTTTAAAAAGTCAATTCCTACTTGAGTCAACAAAGAAAAATTTATTTTAGTTTCTTTTTATTTGATAATTACAAATAGTATAAATATGTATGTACGTACATCAGAATAACAACATTAAGCGGCAAAATAGAGAATTTCCTTGCAACTTTTTATTATTTTTTTTCTGTGCATGGTAATGACTATTATTTTTGTTTGTTACTATTTATAATATTTCTTTCGTCGCTTGCATTGTGTTGTAGTTTCTTTTCGCATTGTCCGTCTGTGAAGCAAGTTTCGATAACGTTAATACAGTTTGTCTGTTGATGTTATTCATTTCATTCATTTTTAATCCTAGAGCATTATTCATGATATTGTGTGGTAACCGTGGCAGCAATTTAAGGTTGTGAAATGGAGGTTTCAACTACAACCTAATGGGGACAAAAGAAAAAAATCATATACAGTACATCTTTGAGAAATACATTTCTAGCTATGGGAAATTTGGCTCTGTGCCAAAGCGCCAGACTTCGAACATGAAGATACTCACTTCGAATCCGACCTAGAACTCCCAAGTTTTCATAATTATTATTGAATAAATATTTGAAAATTTCCTACTAACATCAATTGCCATCCAGTATAGGTTTAAATGTATTTGAACTTGATTGGACGAAAACACGTATTTTATTAAAGATCTAATATTTGTACAAGATATATTTAAAGAAAGTGTGAGGTAATAGAAGGAATTGAATAAAAACACATAAGTACGATTACCCATTAGGCTGGTCAAAAGTCTCAGGCAAGCCTATGTTGTATGTAGGAAAAACGACTCCAAGGAATGTGTTTAACAGTGAGGTTATGTTTCTCAGGCGAAAATTAACCTAAGTTTTAACCACTATTTACAGTTGTCGCCACTTGAAACCACTTATTTCTAGTTCAGAATGTTTTTAAAATGTCAGAGTTGGTTAACACTTTCTCAAGTTTTAACTTTTAATTCATTAAAACGCAAATTTTAACACAGATTATTTTTGAAAATAAACCCCAAAAGATTAATTGAAAAGTGTATGTGAGTAATAACACAGAAACTAAAATAAATTGATTAATGAAATATATATAAATATTTGAGTACATTTTTAGCCTTTCCTAACATTATAATACTTTCCTTTGTTGACGCGTTTCGAAATTACTCAAATTTCAAAAAAAACTTAAATCTTTTCTCTTAAATTGAGTAGGAATAAAGTTTGGAAAATGGAGTGATTCCGAAACGCGACGACAGAGGAAAATATTGTAATGTTAGGAAATGGAGGAAAATGTACTCAAATGTATAGAAATATCCTAATAGAAATGAAGACAAGTATATTGAGAATTTTAAAAAAATCTTTTAAAATCCAGTGAAATGAAAAATGAGAAAATGTTTCAATGCCTTTTGGAAGTTAATTTTGCTGGCATTGCCCTGCATGGGTAGAAAAACTGTAAATTCCTTCAGCCTGTAACTCTCAGTTAAGAATAAAACCTTTTGAAATGAACAACAAAGAATTTCTTTCAGGTCGTTGGTATGAGGTTTGCCCTGAAAGGGTTGACTCAAAGCAAATTCCCACAAAACTGTCCTAACAAAAGAAGGGTTTCTATTTTTGTCTGTGCAGTGGAAATTCTGCAATGAGCTCATCATTTTGGCATTTATAATGCTATTTCGGTAATACATGGAATTCCTAATCTTTTCTTTGTTTCAATACGTTGTCAAGTGAACAGACAAGAGAAATAAAAATGACAGCTCAGAACATTTCCCTTTCTAAACATTAAACAAGGTTACCATATAACAAGATTGTTTTACTTCAGAGATTTTCACACACACAGTTTCACTCTGTATTCATCTTAAAGTTTAAATTCAAGTTATTTTTCTATCACAAAGAAACATTCTTAAAAACTGTCAGGCACATAATGTGCACTACATAATTATTATATAGCAATAACAGGTTCAACATAAACCTTCTAACCAAATCTTAATAACCTAAAAACTAATAGTGAAGCAAACAGTGTCTTTCTTTCTTACAAATTGATGTTTCTAATTGAAACCAGTTTGCATAATTAACACTTGTTTTGTGTATCATGTTTTAATTTGTATAAAATGTTTGTTTAAAAATAAACAAACCCTAAAGCGATATTTAGTAATACAGCAATATATTTTTTTAAAAAGATTAAAACCGTAATAAATTCAAAATGTTTACCTGGATAATAGGTTTTACTATTTCAAAAAACTAAAATCATATTGCTATGAATGTATAAAAATAATTGTAAAATTTAATTCCTTTATAACAAATTACAGTATATAAAAAATTTAGAAATGTAAATAATTATACAAATCTGAGAACCCGAAATTAATGGATTACCAAGATAAATAGACGAATTAAATGTGGCCTGCATTGTATGACGGGAAAGCGGAAAATACTGAACCAACAATATAAGTCGAAGATTTGAAACAGAATAGTTCAGAATAAGGAACGATACTCACTGTTTCTAGAGTGAGTCACCGAAAAAGAGTCACGCACTATCGTGTTTACGTTTCGATTGTTTGGAAATTGAAATACGTTCAAAACATACGTTTCAAATACACTACAATATGTTCAAAACCAAAAAAATCTGTTAACTGTGATAATCGTATTTTAGTATTGCCTCTTTTATTTATGCCATTCAAGGGGTGATGCGGGCAGAAGTCTCTCCTGGGGCAAGCGTTCATTCTATTCCCTCCGAGGGTAGGAAATTCATTTTTGAGTCAGATTATGCTCTTCGCCTCCTCTTAACACAATATTATAATTATCATGTTAACATAATATTTAAAAAATAATAAAATTTTTTCCTACAAATTTTCAAAATTTTCCAAGAGAACACTTTTATTTATTGTATGTAAATATTAGTTTCGTAATATATAGAAGCAAAGGCAATCAAATGGCAATTTCGAACGATAGTGAAAAAGAGGAATTATCTGGCAATACCGATTTCTGGTATGCCTTTTTATAAAGTAAAACGTTAGAAAAAAAAACAAGACCTCAATACTGTTATTAATTTTATAAACACCTTTAGAAAAACAATAAAACTTAAAAAATACATTATAAAAGGAAAAAACTCTGCAATTGCACAACACAAGCTTCGGCTAAAAATTACTGACGGCTGATCAATCACTTTTATCTGCGTACATGTATTTTTATAATCAGGAAGTACGTAGCACTTAATTCTGACAGACTTGTTATGTATTATCTCACGTTACTCTGCATACGTCAAAAGCCGGACACGTCAAAATGGCGGATGTTACAAATTTAATTACAAAACAACGATACCTCACCAATACGATTTCCTCTCCCTTGCCTCTGGACATATGTTAACTCAAGTGTTCATGTACCTTTTTCAAATTTCTTGGAAACGTAATCCACAAGTTATTTCTGACATGCCTTTCTACAGGTGTGTACTGCTTGAAGGTTTCAAATTCCAGTATATTTTTACTATAGTTGGGAATAGAAAATCCAACTTAATACTAATTTAACTAAATTTCTTGAGTTAGGCTGGGGACATACAGAATGCAACTGGTGACGGCAACGCAAAGTAAACTTGAGTTGCTATTAGAAAAGTTGCTAGTCGGTTTACAAGATTGTTCATATAAAGTTGCTAGTTTAGTTGTCAGTTATTTCGTCGTCAGGAGAGGATGCCGTCCTTGTCTATATTTTAAGAAAGATGGAGAAATAAATTTCAGCTGGAGAAAGATTAACAATAACACTCAGTTAAGGTTAACTGCTCATTTTGTATTTCTTTTTATGTAAAACTGCGAAACTTAAAATAACATTACATTACAATGAAATCAAAATTAGTTTTTAAACAAATGAAATTTTATAGTTTAAGGGCCGATTTTATATATTTTGAAAAAAATGTTGGTAACGATTTATATCGTCTTGAAGGTAATGGGTACAAAAATCATGACCAGAACCAGCAATATTTTGCTTTTCTGACATACTTACCAGAATAATAAACGACATTCAACGAAACAGAAACAAAACAAATATAAATAAAAATAATAATTATTAAAATACGGGAGCAATCTTGAGAAACGCATACACGACACGACAAATACTGCTGGCAACTGGGCAACGAGTTTACACCATGTCGTGACCGGAGCAACTCTAGTTTCTGTGTCACTCGCTAGTCGCGTTTCTATCACTTCACTATAAATATGTGCAGCAACTCTATATGCTGTGAAAAAGCAACTCAGGTTTGCGTTGAGTTGCCGTCACCAGTTGCCATCTGTACGCCCTTATTGTTTCATCAAAGATAAAATACTAATATCCCATTTCCTGATGATAGAATTTTACGAAAATAGTCGACAATTATCAAATAATTACGAAGTTATAAAATTCAATTAGCCTAACATTAAACTTTTGACTATAGTAACCATCAAAGCCCGCCTCTAAAAATATAGAGAAATTGACGCTGTGGAGATGTAAATTCAACTAAATAATTTTCAATAGTAATAGAATGATTTGTAGTCTCGCAGTTATAAATAAGTACAAAACTATCAACGTAGTGCTAAGAGAGTTTTAAAAATAACACAATATAATTTGCAACCAATAACTAAATATTCCATTCACGTTTTAACTTATGGACATTCCCAAACAAATCCAAAACGCACCACAATAACGAGTAATATATACAAAAATATATAGTTAATTCCTAATGGGGCCAACAAAGAAAAATTTCATTTTATGTTTAAAAAGTAAGCTGATAGCTGTCTATAATTTCTCATTCTATCCAACTCTTGTATTGCTTCTTATTGCAACAAACCTTTCTCTTATAATTTCATGTATATCTTTAAGTAATACATTTCTAGTAATAGGAAAGTTGGCTCTGTGCCAAAGTGTTTTATTTTAAACATGTAGTCATTCTGTTCGAATTCCGAAACATCAGCTTCTTTTAAAAAATTTTAATTATTGAATAAATGTTTCAAAAAACTGTATTAAGATCAATCGTCATACAATATAGGTTATAAAAATGTATTTGACCTTGATAGGATGAATAAAAACGTATTTTATTAAATATTAAAAATTTAAAAGATACATAAGGAGAGAGTGAGCTAATAGAAGGAATCGAACCATATAAACAAACATTAACAGTACTCCAAAGGTAAATTTTAAGAGTGTACTTAAATCATTAAACACTAGTTTATTAACATAGAGTTGAGCAGACGGTTTCACCTTGATCAGTGATTGACTTACAAATTATTTGGTTAGTGTTAACCAATCACTGATGAAAGCGGCATCGTCGCCGAAACTAGTCTGTATTAAACTAATGTTGAATGATATTTTCAGTACAATATTTTAAAATTTACCTCAAGAATTGTTCTCACTAGCTAAGTTCTAATTAACAATAATGTTTTTTGTTAATATCTATTTTATATTATTCCAGTACTAGTCTTGGACATGGCCTTAAGGAAACCAAATGCTTGAAACGTCATAGGAAATATTGCTGGGATAATAGTTATATATCGCCTTGTGTTATTCCTCAGAGTCTAATTCCTTACTACACATTTTTTTAAACGATATTAAACAATAAAGACGCTATAAGCGATACCAATAGTAATAGACCCTAATTAGGTGAAATAATATTTTCACCTAATTAAAAGGATCCTTTTAGGTTTTCAATGTGTATTGCAAGTTACATTTTAAGTTATATGTTCTAGGAGAAACCATTGAGGTGCTCTGTATAAAAAGCTCAGTGTAAATGTCGAATGTAAGATTCTGCAAATAAATATATAACTATGACAACGATAAACAACCAAATAGAAACACAACAAATATTAAACAAACCAAAGAAGCGGGTTTTTAAACTTAACATAAGGCGTAAAAGCATCTAAAATTCATTATGAACTATTAATATCTTTTAAACCTGTACTGTAATATAGTTTTACATATAGTCTATCCATTTTGGGAAGGCGGGTAAAAGATTAAGTCACCGCCCGAGCTCCCAACAATAGCTTGGGTCAGGCGCTCGGCGGCCGGCCGCCCGCGCTAATGAGGCATAATAAGCACTCCACTCCAAAATATTATCACATAAAAGTAAGCGTATTTTTTAATTTTTTATTACAGTTTTGATGTCTACGTGTGATTTCATGAAAAACTAGTCCAAACACGACGGTGTTATGTCAATTAGTAAAATTGTACTCACTACAATTTTTTGTAACCACTAATTTATAGTACATTATTAATAATCACTGTTGTTATGTTCTTGACACTGTTTACGAGATACATGGTAGGGCTTCTAATGTTAGCTATTGCAACTGTTACAATACAAAATTAGTTGCAGTTCGAAAGCCCTACGTCGCAGTGTGCATATCTATTTGAACCAAGGACAAGCCTATTTCAATAATCGTATTCAAGATTATTATAAGAATAAGGCACATGCTTATTCGAAATATACAAACATAATATCAAAATAAAGATTATAATATCCAGGTATACGTTTTTAATGTTTATATTCATAGCCAAAATGTGAACGAATTGTTTCAACCGATTATGAACCACCACAGGCTTAGGTTTGTTGGCTAATTTTATAATTTTTAACAAAACTTATTCTAATTATAGTTTACATATGTCACACTTTTAACTGCGCAGCAAGCATGACACTAACAACAGTTTCCAAAATCTAAGATGTCGTAAAGCAACATAAAAAACCAAGGAGAGCATTAAATTGAGAAAAATTTTACAATGTCAAGCAACCAGTGAAATTAAATATCCTTGTTATGTTGAAATTTAATGACGAACAATAAAAGTACACCAGAACATAAACATACGCCCATAGCAGTAGTAGGAACAGAAAATAAAACCAAACACAAACAATATGAGTGATTTAGTGCCAACAAAGGTCAACTCCATGCAAGTTGACAACCTACCTCATAGCCCTTTAGAGGAAGTGAAATATTATTTGCAGGTTTAGAGTCTGACTTAGTCCGACTATTGTTTTCAATGACAAAAAACATCTTTACAATTTTAAAAATATTTTCCCGGGGTGTGTTTACATTTTGTGCCATAACATGTTTAGAATTAAAATACAAAATTTTCATACTTTAATTATGGGCAGTGGGTTCATTATAACGCATTTTCTGCCTTTAGAATTTTACAACATTCAATTATAACAAATGTCCACAGTTACTGGTATTTGAAGTTAATTAAAGACTGACAACATAACATTGTTACATGTAAAGATGAGGCTGTTATGTTTTGTATTGTATAAGTTTTACAACTATACCAAAGGGCATTAGATTTTATAATAAATACGTAAAGGAAATTGAACAAGTTACTGTATTTGAAGTTTTGCATCTGTCGGCAACGATGAATATAACATGATTTACAACATTTTACGAGACCTTCTTTAAAGTAACATTTTTCATCATATTTGCATTATATATAAAATATACGACAAATAACAACAACATACTCTTTTAGTGGGCTAGCAAAACTATATTATACCTTTCAGCCTACAGGCCATAATACAGGTTACGTGTTTTTACTAGTTGTAAAAGATCCAACGATGTTAGCAAGAACATTCATAAAACAACATAATCACATACTACAGTTTTTATTGTTTCACACTCGACCACAGTAAATTTTCATGATATACACGATTACAAATATTAACCCCAGATAAAGCTGTTTAAAAAAAGAGAATAAATGGCAACAAGCTTATGAAATTCAATCGGCACAGACATTTAAACTCAAAGGAACTAAAATCTTTCCATTTACCTTTTCTATTTATAAACATAACACTGGAAATCAGGGGTTCCCAAACGTTTTGGAACCACCCTCTTCTTGAAATGAAATCCTCTCACGCCCCCTCCACTTTATACTATAAATAAATGGTATAAGCCTATGAAAACGAAACAAACATTATATATATATATATATATATATATATATATATATATATATATTAAAAACCATTATATGATAAACCATTTCAAGTTTTTTCGCAAAGTAAATTTTAACTTATATAACAAGAAAATCTGTTAATGTGATGGATGAGCTTGCATTTTTTTCACTAGTATGCCTACTTGAGGTTTTATTTTATTTAGTAAGGCCACAATCCAAGTCATTAGCAACCTTAAGTTTATTCCTATATTTTGTTTTTATTGCAACAAGTGCTGAAAAAGCTTTTTTCGCTTAAGTAGGTGCTTAAAAAAGGCAAGTATAATCGAAAAGCTGATTGTGATACACTTGTCAGTATTTTATCCAAAATGAAGATTTGTCCACTGTGGCGTCGTTGCCACACTGAACGGCAAACTTTCGTTTCGCGACAATTTTGTACTATTATTTTTTTAAATCTGTCATGTTGATTTAATTTCAGGTTTATAAAATTTGAACAACCTTTAATTAATATTTTTTTTAATAAATAGATACACATCATTTATATTTTCTGAGCATCATGGTCAATAAAATTACCTATGTAAAAAAAATCTGAGGTATAAATTTAGTTTTAAATTTTTATAAATTGTGTACTAAAATTTTAACTAAATGAGAATTTATCTTACTATTTTCTAACTGGTATCGCGCCCCCTGACTTGCCTTCATGCCCCTGGTTTGGGAACCATGCTCTAAACTAAAGTTTCTAAGGACAAGGATAAAACCCTAGATTTTTTCCAGTGAAGAAGCCTTTTTAAAAGCACATGCAATGAATCCTCTAGCTGCATGACAATTATTAATTCAATTTTAAGTTGTCTCCTTTCTCTGATAGTTGCCTCTAATTTGGTAATAATGAAGTCTAATTTTTTTTCGTTTTTACACCTTATTTAAATGTTATTGGTTAAAATTTACATAATTAATCAATTAAAATATTTTTTTTCTGTAATAACATTCAACCGCAGAGTGCATAAACCTTCCGTTACGAATGCCACGCACTTTATTGGCCATAGTACGTCGAAGTTCAAACCAAACTTACATTACTGGCCAGTATTTTGAGGTCAGTTAAAATTCTTTACAGAAAGCAATAAAAATTTTCCAGTGCTTAAGGAAGAATAAAAAATTCAAGGCCTATTAAATGCTGTGATAAATTGATTTAAGAAATATTTAATTTAACGTTTAACATTGAGCGATGAAAATGCAGCATCACGATGGAGCGTGCTACAATATCTTGATTCCGTAGATTGAGCGATTTGATCTACTTAGCAGAGCGGCAGTGGAGTGATGGATATCAGTCATGACAACCACGGAACGCGTCCAATTACATCTGCATTCCAAAATTCATCTAGCTCGACACGCAGATAGTTCGGTCGCCATTTATATTGTTGAGGACAATATTTACCGTTTAGTTGTCTAGTTATTTAAACCAGAAATGAACGAAGGATTCTAGTACTTTCTCTAAAAAATAAATCATTTGTCTTATCCCTTCTTGAAATCAATAGAAAGTTCTGCTTAAAACACAAAACACGTAAAGAAACACATATACATACAAAATATAAACGAAAGAATTGATATTACAAAATATAATTCTTAAAAAACTATAACATAAATTTTTGTTCTTTAGTTGAAAACATTTATCTAGACTTAAGTATAAAACTTTAATTTGAACTTAATATAGCCTTACGTTATAAGGAAGGACGCAAGAGGGCTTTTGTATTAGAAAAACGTTATGATAAAATTTGAGAAATAGAGTTAAAACTATTTAATTAATTACGTTTAGGACAACAGTACAAAATCAACTGAGATCGAAAATAAGTACATAATTATACTTCTTACCTACAAAACATGATACCGTACACAATATAATATAAATATTTACTTGCAGTTTTTGTGTTGTACATCTAGAGGTTTTTGTATAAATTACACTTTTTTGTATTAACTTGGCAAAAAACCCATGCGTTGTACATCTTGAGGTTTATAGAAATACACCACAGACTCACACCAACACAACACACCTGAGCAACAAACAGTCTTGTCAGTGATTCACAGCATTGAATAATGCGCTGACGAAACGCGAAACGCGACTGCTGAATAAATCAGTAAGTAGTGGTTTTATTGCCAAGTTAATACAAAATCGTGTAATAAATATTTACTATTTATAAATAACGTAAAATGCATATAATAAATACCAAATAACTGAAACAATTTAATGAATATGTTTAAAACAGATACATCTCATTTAGAAAATATTAGCGTATAGCCGACTATAGGCAAATGCGCGGACAGACGCACTCCAACTAGTTCTGTCGAGATTTAGCTGAGTCTTAGACGATTCCGTTGACGAAACGTTAAATGATTCCAAACCGTATTTCGACTAACCTTTAAATTCTTGAATAATCACTTGAACAGAATTCGGACCCGGAGAGTCGTATTAATACAGCTAAAACGGGTCTAAAAAAAAAAAAAACTGGCAAAACCGCCAACTATCAATGGCCAAGTAACATTTTTGTGCATATTCTTTTAGGTTACGTTGACAAAATTTACGATTTTAAAATACTTTTATATATTTTATCAAACAAAATCAAATTATAATACAAAATCACTGTAAACTACTTATAAAAGTGCGCCATTGTGGAATCCAGTCTAGAGACGGATTTTATAAGTTACTGAGTTTTTCAACCTCTATTACAAACGTTTATCTGAAGAAAACGTGTAACGCCAAAGACACTCGTGAATGTATCATGTAAGAAAAAAAAATATTAAGATAATTGTCGATCCATAGATAAATTCAAATAAGGTTTTTACTATAATTTTGTTTCAGGTTGGTCTACACCAATTACTTGGAGAAAAAACTAGAGCCTATATTAGATAACAGTTTTCTTTTTCCTTCTCGAATAAACTATCATTAACAACACACCATTTAAACAACAGTTACAAACCTCCTCTCTTGTTAATTCAGAGTTTTTACAGGTGGTGAGAGGTTCTATACTACTTACATTTTTAAGAAACAAACTTCTTTAAAAAAAGCACACTAAGCAAATGGCGCCATTGTACAGAAAGAAACCCTTTGTCAATAAGGCCTACCGAAGTCTGTATAGGCCTACATACGTACGTATGCTCGAGCGCGCGCGCACGCACGCACGCACACACACACACACACACACACACAAATATTCTAACTAAATTTTAACAAAATTTATATAAATTTTGAACCTAAAAATAAATAACTGATAATGAAGAACAAAAAACGCGCCTGCTGAGAATTTTCTCAGTACTATTTGTCAATTATCTTTTACCATAAACATAGCGAAAAGAAGATTAACACGAGACATACTTGGCCGTTATTATATAAACAAAGTTATTAAACTACACGGTTACGCAAGTGGAAAAGTTTAAAATAGGATTTTATACTATGAGTAAAATATAGAAAATACTTATTTTTAAAAATAAATATATTGTACATTTTGATTATAATTCTGATCAATTAAAAATAAAAATACTGAATAGAAATTACCTAAAAAAAGTAATGCAAATATTTGTAAGAATGTGTCGATAATCCCGAATCCATTGACCGGGGCTTGTAACACCAGCCTCGCCGAACTTAGGATGACGTTGCGGGGAAAACGTTTCAGAGATCCCCGATAACGCTTTGCACACCAACACGTTTCCCAACAGTTACAAATACGCTCAACTTTAAAGTTTAATAAGTAAAATTCTTTTTTCAATAATTTATTCACAACTAAATTTACTCGTTTTTGTCATTGCAAGAAATATATTTATATATCACAATGACGACGCTTCGAGAATATAATAGTATTTTTACAGGGTAATTTTTTTTCTAGTGGCAACGTTCTTGTTTTACAACAGTAAGTAAAAAAGCTACTAAACTTTGGACTGTGTTTGATACATAGCGAATTTTACTTAATATTACAAACTTCAATAACCATTAAACGTACATGTAACGACAATGAAGTTATAACTGTGGTTCATAGGTAATATTTAAATTCGTCAATAAGTTCAAATCATGCTCTAAGATCCTTGCTATCCCCTGTTTGGACTTGTACGTGTATATTCTTATTCCACATTCTCTTTTCGCCTTAAAATTCATAATAAAGAAATGTTTCGAGGTTTTACCGCTTTTAAGTCGTCAAATTTTTACGGTTCTATTTTTATCCAGGTGATAAGCCAGTATGATTATTGTAAGGTTGTATGAGAAGACTAATAGCCTCGTTGTAAAAAATAAGGTAAATGGAATTAAGAAGGTTTTCAAGTAAAGGACATTATGATCCCTTGGTATTGGAACGAAGGGAAGTATAGCATCCCGAGAGCAAAATCGACCTAGAGGTGAAAAGACATCCGAGAAGGAAAACCTAGCACCAACATGTATACAGTGTAGAGTGATGATGTTGAAATGGCTTTTATTGAAACAAATCAAAATTATTGAATTGTATACTGATTGCGAATCTTCGAACTGTCGAAGAACTGCGCACTTTGTAAATGGGAATTTCATTACCTAAACAAAACGTACCTGTCTGTTAACGTGATCCTTATTTTTACTGCTATATACTGTAATTATATGTGTTTAATGTAAACAGGAATAAATGAACCTTGGATCAAAGACTTAAAGCGCTGAATTTTGACTTGACCAATCGCCAAGTAAAACGACTAAAACAATCTCCGTATTCTAAAGTGAACCATATTAATTGAAATACATTGCGTCGTGATTGCATATACAAGATTTAGTTTTTTAGACTATACCCCGTCTCAGGTTAAGTTGAGGCAAGACAGGTAGATGGGGAATTGGGAAATGCTCGGCCGATGAATAGGCTGGGACACCCCGGTGAGTACATCCCATTAGTGGACGCATGATCGATTACTCAACTTAAAAACGTAAATCTAATAAATACGCATAAGGTTTTCTCAATTCTTATTAAACAAACAATTGCGTGTTTATCTCTTGTTAATCGGCCAATTTTAAGCGTGATTACCGGCTACGGTTCAGTAACTAAAATTTGTAATAAGCTAAAGTTATAACACTTCGAGCCGACCGATTAACATGAAACAAACACGCGTTTTCTCAAATAATGCCTATTATTGGATTAACGTTTTTTCAAGTTGAGTAATTCGCCATACGTCACTAATGGGATGTACTCACCGGAGTATCCCGGCCTATTCATCGGTCGAGCAGTTAATAATCCCACAGCTACCTGCCTCGCCTCAACTTAAACTGAGACGGGGTATAGGCGTTATAGAATTGATGCCATGATGAGCCATATGTCCTTATTGGCATTTTATCATCCCCGTAGTATACAAAAGATCGCCTCCATAATTCTTTTACCATGTTCTTAAGCGAGATATATAATAAAATGGTGTTAAAAATACAGGCTATCTAAATTGTATTTGTGAAATGAATTTCAACATTTTCCCGCTGACGACCTGTTTTTGCCTATGCAATATAAGCTTTTAACGCAAATGGAAGTAATAAAATCAATATTCCGATGAAACAGGCTTTATCTTGTACATTAATATTACAAGATAATGTAATCGCCGCTCGCTGCTAGACGAGTATGTTGGTTTTGGATTTCCCAGCATGAGACCAGCACAGAATTGATTGACGTAGAATTAATGGCCACAGATCAAGCAAGATAACTCGCCTCCAAATCAAACAATTGTAATATAAGCCTAGTCTATACAATTTTCTTATTTAGTCCTAAGAGCGGGATGCTAACATTCAGGTAAAAAGCTGAGTGTGTGAGGGACTTTACGAGACGAATGTATACATTTTTAAAAGTATATCCTAATGATCCCACCAAAATAAAACCACCCCTCCCATTTATTTTTGTTTCTATTGCAAAACCAAAAAATTATTACAGTTTACTATTACTCCCCACTTAGTAAACCTGGTGATCTTACTACAACATTTGAAGAATAAATCACTTATATGTTTAAAACACACCCAATCTATTTTATTATATATAAAATATATATTTATATATATATATATATATATATATATATATATATATATATATCGATATTACATTGAATATGCCTATTGATAGAACAAGTAATATAATTTTTATTTAGAAAGCAAGATTGAAAGCGAATTTTCTATTTTCCTATCTATGTATGCTTTGGACTATTATTTTCTTTTGTTACTATTTATATGCCTTCTTTTTTCGTCGCTTGCATTGTGTTGTAGTTTCTTTTCACTTCCCTTTCGCATTGACTGTTTTTGAAGCAAGGTTCGATACCGTTAATCCAGTTTGTTGATTTATTTTATTCTTTTCCTTCATTTTTAATTCGACAGCATTATTTATGATATTATGTGGTAACCATGGTAACAATTTAAGGTTGTGAAATGGTGGTTTAGATGACAACCAGAAATCTGAGAAAGACATTTCTAGCTATGGGAAAGTTGGCTTAGTGCCAAAGCGTTGAAGGCTAGACTTTGAACATGAAAATACTCAGTTCAAATCCGACCTAGACCCCTCAATTTTAAAATTTTTTTTAACATCTATTGTCATCAACTATAGGTTAAACAAAGTGTATTTGAACTTGATTGGATAAGTATAAACGTATTTTATTAAGGACTGAAAATTTGTACAATATATAGTCTATATATGTAGAAGGAAAGTGTGCGGTATTAAAAGGAATTTAAAGATATAGTTACTGTTTTATGTCTGAAGTTTATAATTAATTTGATTCATTACGACCAATTAAATACCATAAACATTTTTAACAACCTCTAATTACTTGCAATTTAAAACATCGCCCTTTAAGTTTGGATTCCAAACGGCACCCTTGTCAGAAGCTAAAACGTAATGTATATTATCTATCAAACAATACTGAAATTGCATCATAAAATTTGATGCAAAATCTTCAAGTCAAAGTTATTTTAAATTTTCATTGTCAATTTTACCCCTTCAATTAACTTCTAGACAAAATGAATAATTTTATATGGACGGATAATTTTTTAAATAACCAAATATACTGTATATCATTTATGCAATTTCTAACATTAGGTCTGTATATTTACGAACATCATAATATTAAAACTGAGAAAAAGCTTTGCACTATGGATCGGCTTGAATCCGTATTATGCATAGGCATGTATAACTAAATGGTCGAGAAGGCTCATAATGAATTTTCTAAATTAATCGAAGGAAACAAATAACCATTAGAAACTCTATATATTGTAGATGAATCTGTAGTTCTGCCTAGCTAGACCTCCAAGTTGAATGCTTACACCCAGACAGACGTAGGTGGCGATTACACTTCTCAGTATTTAATACTATAAGTTATGTGGAGAAATCATTAAAGGTCCAGACATGCCTCTTAGTTGGTCTAGTTGCTATATTTTCCATTAGGGTATCACAAAGAACAAGGGCAATAAAAACTTTTAGAAGGCCAACCTATTTGCATTTCTGAATAGAGAACTAGAAGGGACATCAAAAACCTCTTACTATGTCTAGCTACTACAAAGCATGAAGGACACCATCACTCTCTTAACAGGCCTAGCTGTCAAGAATACCACAAATCCAGTAAAAACCTTTCAGCAAATCTACTTCTAGTAGGCCTAGTTGTTATACTTTTCTCTGAAATATCACAATGACACCATTACCCTCTTAGCAGGCCTAGCTGTCAAGAATACCACAAATGCAGTAAAAACCTTTCAGGAAATCTACTTCTAGTAGGCCTAGTTGTTATACTTTTCTCTGAAATATCACAATGACACCATTACCCTCTTAGCAGGCCTAGCTGTCAAGAATACCACAAATGCAGTAAAAACCTTTCAGGAAATCTACTTCTAGTAGGCCTAGTTGTTATACTTTTCTCTGGAATATCACAATGACACCATTACCCTCGTAGCAGGCCTAGCTGTCAAGAATACCACAAATCCAGTAAAAACCTTTCAGCAAATCTACTTCTAGTAGGCCTAGTTGTTATACTTTTCTCTGAAATATCACAATGACACCATTACCCTCTTAGCAGGCCTAGCTGTCAAGAATACCACAAATGCAGTAAAAACCTTTCAGCAAATCTACTTCTAGTAGGCCTAGTTGTTATACTTTTCTCTGAAATATCACAATGACACCATTACCCTCTTAGCAGGCCTAGCTGTCAAGAATACCACAAATCCAGTAAAAACCTTTCAGCAAATCTACTTCTAGTAGGCCTAGTTGTTATACTTTTCTCTGAAATATCACAATGACACCATTACCCTCTTAGCAGGCCTAGCTGTCAAGAATACCACAAATGCAGTAAAAACCTTTCAGGAAATCTACTTCTAGTAGGCCTAGTTGTTATACTTTTCTCTGAAATATCACAATGACACCATTACCCTCTTAGCAGGCCTAGCTGTCAAGAATACCACAAATGCAGTAAAAACCTTTCAGGAAATCTACTTCTAGTAGGCCTAGTTGTTATACTTTTCTCTGGAATATCACAATGACACCATTACCCTCGTAGCAGGCCTAGCTGTCAAGAATACCACAAATGCAGTAAAAACCTTTAAGCTGACCTACTTGTCTGGACGTCTCACTATAGTACTCATGGGTTATCGAGAACCCATAGTAAGCCTAGTTGCTATACCTTTCTCTAGAGTATCAGGAGGACGCCATCACTCTCTTAGCACGTCTAGCTGCCCACACCTCTCAAGAATACCCCAAAGGCAATAAAACCTTTCAGCAGACCTACTTGTTTGTACCTCTTATTCGAGTATTCTAGGAATATCGTAAACATTAGTAAGCCTAGTTGCTATACCTCTCTCTAGGCTATCAGTGGATTCTATCACTCTCTTAGCAGGCCTAGTTGTCCACAGTTCTTAAAGACTCCACAAGGGCAATAAAAGCGTTTCAGCAGACCTACTTGGCTGGACTTCTCACTAGAGTACTCAAGGAATATCGAAAACCCATAGTAAGCCTAGTAGCTATACCTCGCTCTAGGGTATCAGTGGATACTATCACTCTCTTAGCAGGCCTAGTTGTCCACAGTTCACAAGGGCAATAAAAGCGTTTCAGCAGACCTACTGGTTTGTATCTCTCATTCGAGTATTCTAGGAATATCGTAAACATTAGTAAGCCTAGTTGCTATACCTCTCTCTAGGGTATCAACGAGTACACCATCACCTTCTTAGTAGGCCTAGCTGTTTACAGCTCTAAAAAGTACCACAAGGATATCAATAGTATTGCACTTCATACAAAAGTACCGCAAGAGACATGAAGCACCTTTTAGTAGCCCTAGTTCTTTATACTTATATAGCGCAACTCTTATGGCGTCTTTATGTGAGAAATATCAGAAGATAAGCCCTCTGATGTCCGAAAATAACAACTAAAAACCCTTACGCACCAGTTTAAAAACTATTGTTAAGTTCTTAAAACAACAAATGGAAACTATAGCCTACACTTCGGATTTCAACGCCACTGATTAACTAATAAACTTTAAACACACAAATTAAACAAATATTTATGACTGCATTTTAAATTCAAATTACGCGGCACGAAAAGTAGTGATTATGCAGAAATTTACATATCGAGTTTTATAGATGAGTCTCATTTATTGCTTTTAGGAACGCATTAGGCCATCTCCTGAATCTGCCTAACTGCCCATCACTTTATCTCATGAACGACTGACCTACATTTTATACACGCCGAGTCTGTTAAGAGCGTTAACTCTTTTTTCGCGACAAAAAGGCAATAAAAATTATGTCAATTTGGAATAAAATGTTTAATCGTTCGACTATAAAAGGAATGGAACCACTTTAAAAAGCATCAAAACCACTATCGAATGAAAACATTTCGATTAAAAGGCAACAGAATTTTCAGTGACGGTAACAAATGTAACATTTGTGTGAATACGTAAATACAGGTGTCAACGCTGACGAAAACCCATCGGTGATGAGTAAACAGAAGATACTGTAAATAAATTTTGAATAATATTCTATTTATTCAAGAGGAACACGTATCTGCATTACTATAAACTCAACTACACAGACTTATTCCTAAATATCTAAGAACTCAAAACCTGTAATATACCTATGGTAACTGGTGATCCAGCGGTAACATTATACTTAGAGAGGAATAATAATCACAAAGTATTATTACGAGAATTATAACACAAATAAGAAACACCCTTGAGAATAAAGAAAATTAATATAGTCACAAACTACTGTACAAACTTTTAGGTAACGCACTTCGCGGGCTTGCAAAGTACCGCATTTAAATAAAGGCTTGTAAGACTACAAGCTTATTGCCACGTGTCAACCATACATCACGGCAATATAGTTTTAGGTGTTGCATTTAAAAACTTGAAACATTTTTCATAAAACAATTTGAAAGTTTCCATAAAACATTCTCTATGTTTACAAATACATCGCTACATTGTTTAAAATATTAACTTTCTACATGTAATCTATAATGCTACCCGATGACGGAGAACTTCTTCAGGAATACTAAAAAAAAGTTTTAAAAAACTTATTAGCGACACTACAAAAAAGTTGGAACAAGAAAAAAATAACTTCACTTCATAATGCACACACAAAACGTTTTAAAATCACGGTTCTTTTATACAAACCAGACAATTATGCAGCTCTTTTAAAACGTAAATGTGAAAGGGAAAGAAGCAGAGAAATGTAAATTTTCCCGTAGTATTATAGTGATCAAGAAGTATGTCTATTATCGCCTATAAAAAGCAGCAAGCCTTCAAACGTAAATGTGAAAGGGAAAGAAGCAGAGAAATGTAAATTTTCCCGTAGTATTATAGTGATCAAGAAGTATGTCTATTATCGCCTATAAAAAGCAGCAAGCCTTCAAACGTAAATGTGAAAGGGAAAGAAGCAGAGAAATGTAAATTTTCCCGTAGTATTATAGTGATCAAGAAGTATGTCTATTATCGCCTATAAAAAGCAGCAAGCCTTCAAACGTAAATGTGAAAGGGAAAGAAGCAGAGAAATGTAAATTTTCCCGTAGTATTATAGTGATCAAGAAGTATGTCTATTATCGCCTATAAAAAGCAGCAAGCCTTCAAACGTAAATGTGAAAGGGAAAGAAGCAGAGAAATGTAAATTTTCCCGTAGTATTATAGTGATCAAGAAGTATGTCTATTATCGCCTATAAAAAGCAGCAAGCCTTCAAACGTAAATGTGAAAGGGAAAGAAGCAGAGAAATGTAAATTTTCCCGTAGTATTATAGTGATCAAGAAGTATGTCTATTATCGCCTATAAAAAGCAGCAAGCCTTCAAACGTAAATGTGAAAGGGAAAGAAGCAGAGAAATGTAAATTTTCCCGTAGTATTATAGTGATCAAGAAGTATGTCTATTATCGCCTATAAAAAGCAGCAAGCCTTCAAACGTAAATGTGAAAGGGAAAGAAGCAGAGAAATGTAAATTTTCCCGTAGTATTATAGTGATCAAGAAGTATGTCTATTATCGCCTATAAAAAGCAGCAAGCCTTCAAACGTAAATGTGAAAGGGAAAGAAGCAGAGAAATGTAAATTTTCCCGTAGTATTATAGTGATCAAGAAGTATGTCTATTATCGCCTATAAAAAGCAGCAAGCCTTCAAACGTAAATGTGAAAGGGAAAGAAGCAGAGAAATGTAAATTTTCCCGTAGTATTATAGTGATCAAGAAGTATGTCTATTATCGCCTATAAAAAGCAGCAAGCCTTCAAACGTAAATGTGAAAGGGAAAGAAGCAGAGAAATGTAAATTTTCCCGTAGTATTATAGTGATCAAGAAGTATGTCTATTATCGCCTATAAAAAGCAGCAAGCCTTCAAACGTAAATGTGAAAGGGAAAGAAGCAGAGAAATGTAAATTTTCCCGTAGTATTATAGTGATCAAGAAGTATGTCTATTATCGCCTATAAAAAGCAGCAAGCCTTCAAACGTAAATGTGAAAGGGAAAGAAGCAGAGAAATGTAAATTTTCCCGTAGTATTATAGTGATCAAGAAGTATGTCTATTATCGCCTATAAAAAGCAGCAAGCCTTCAAACGTAAATGTGAAAGGGAAAGAAGCAGAGAAATGTAAATTTTCCAGTAGTATTATAGTGATCAAGAAGTATGTCTATTATCGCCTATAAAAAGCAGCGAGCTTGTAAAGAAATTTGAAAGGGAAAGACGCAAGAGAATGGAAAGTTTCCTGTAGTTTTAAAGCGATCAAGTAGTATGACTTATTGCATATAAAAAGCACAATACCTGTAAACAGAAATATGAACGAGGAAGTCGCACTGTAATCGAACGTTTCCTGTAGTTTTAAAGCGATAATGCAGTATGTATCATCGTTGTAGTCATAGATAGGATTAAGTATCTTTAAACTCAGTTATAGATAATGTAGATGAGGATCATGTGCAGCAAGTGGACAGGGTAGGTAACTTAAGTAAAACCACTCTCTACCGTAGTTATAAAGAGGCGTAGCTGAATAACGTTATAAAAAGAGCATAATGATCAGCTGGTACTGGATGTTACAGCAAGCACCGTATACGCGTGTGCGTTCCGTAACACTCTAATACCAAACAAACTAGATATCAAAATAAAGAAAAAGATAGTACCAAATTATTTAGACCACTTCCAACGCTACACAATACATATTACTTTGAAACAAATTTACAGAGTCGAAAATTAAATTACAAATACATAATTTTTTAAATTTTAAGACCGCCTCAAGTACTTGTGTCTTCCTTTATACAATTTTCCATTCAACTCTTCTAATCATCAAACTTGACAGTGTGTTCGGAGCACGTACAACCATTTTATAAGATATTCTGAGGCGGATGAAACGAGGAGGAGCATGCAGCCAACAGTTGTTATCAGCTGGCTGCTTGAGGAGCTCAGATAATGTTATCGGAGCAGCTGTAACTCCTGTAAAACAAACATAGGCCTGTAGCCTACACCTGTGTCTTTACAACCTATTCAATTCGAACACACTCACACGCAATAAATACTGCTTTATTTTGATGGGTTGTGAATAATCTACGTTTTATTTGTGAAACCTGAAATATATACGCTTTTTAATGAAACAACTAGGTTGAAACATCTATCTATGCTTTTTGAAATGAACATCTGTCAAGTTAAAACATTAGTTTTTTTAATGGAGCAACATTTTTGAAACCTGGAAGTAAATTATTTTTTAATGACGCACAATTTCTAAAAGTTAAAAACATCTATGCTTTTAATTTAGCAACATTTTTGAAACTTGGCACAGCTATGCTTTTCTTAGTGAAACTTTCATTTACGTTATATTTTTTTAATGAAGCAGCTACGCTAGTATTCCCCAACGCAATCTATCTCAAACTTGGGGAAATAAAACGTCACGTACATTTCAAGGTTTCATTTTTCCCCTCTCAATCAAAACTAACAATTTGGACTAGTTGAGTAGTTATTTACGGCCAATATTAACGCCTGTAACAGAACCAATGTTATGCAGTTGATTTGAATTTAATAAGCCTGTAAATTCTGTAAAGGACTTCATCAGTTAAATTTGTAAATGATCTGGAATGTATAACAATGATTAATGATTAGAAGTAAACTGTTTTTTTTTCTGTAACATTTGCAATATCTACACATCATATTGATTTTTTTAAAAAATCGCATATTTGGTAACATAAATTTCTCTTAAATATCTATTTTAATGATTTTTTTTAATATATAATTTTACAACCCCTTTTTGAAGGAAGTTTTTCTCTTACTTCATGATTACATACACGGGATAAACTTATACTTTCCCTCAGATTTTTAAACCGATACGGTTACATAAATGCTATGTATATACAACTAAGCCCTGCAAGTGGTATCTTTTTCTAGGAATAAGAGCAAGGAATGAAAGGCGGAATTAAGTAGAACTAAGAAAGGGAAAACATTATAATCTGGTACTAGAAACAGAAAAAATTATGCTCGTGTGGAAAAGGTGTCGCGAAAAAAGCGACTAGCGAAATAAGTGACCATTACGAATTTTCTAAATGCGCACAGTCTTAAACTTCAGTGAAATGAGCGACCACCACAGAATTACGAGTATATCTGCTCTGGGTATTCCACATTCTTTGCAAGACAGTTTGATTTTTTCATTGTTTTCTGATTTCCATCTCAATTCAACCAAGTTTTGGACTGGCTAAATGTTAATAAGTCATTTCTATCATTTAGGCGTGTTTTAAAATCAGTGTTAAGAAAGCTACGTCAATGATTTTTTTAAATATTTGGTTTATAATTTTTTGTAACATTATATATATACTTTTTAATATTTACACGTAAGTATCCATTTATGTCTATATTAATGTATGTTTCTTTTTTTTATGATCGTCAACTAAATCCAGGTTTTAAAGGTAAGAGGAGAGAGTACAGAGACAGCCATTACGTCACCATTTTCTTCATATTTCTTCATCTTTTTTTTCGATAGCTGTATACACTTTCTTATACTTCAGCTTTCTTCGTTTTCCTTTCAAATTTAAAGGGTATTGGAAGTGTAGCTTGGTCGCTTATTTCGCGCATCCGGGATTCGGTATCCCTTGGTTGAATAACCTAGGTAGTGGTAGGGGTAGTTTGGCCGCTTATTTCGCACATCCCGTCATGGTCGCGTATTTAATACATTCGAAGCAAGTATATGCTTAAACTTCCGAAGCCGGGTTACAAAGAAACCACAACCAAAGTTCTTGCTAGATATATTTTAAGAGGTTCAAGTGACAAATGAATGAAAGAAAACGTGCTGCTATAATTACTAAAAACGAACACAAACATGATTACTTAATGTTCTCCTATCTGTTATGATTCCAAAAATTTATTTTTTATTGAATTGGAAACAAAAATGTTTCGACTAGAAGACACAAAACGGACGCGTCGAATGACTAATTAAACAAAAACAAACATGACGATTAGCGAAACTGCTTGTTTGTTATCAATCAGTTTGGCTGGCTGACAGTTTCATTGACGTATCGTTGCATTGTGTCCGGGCAGGATGTGCGAATTCTAATACCCCTTCTCTTTCCCGTCATAGGCAATAGATTGGCCGCATCAGTGATTCTAAATCAACCTGAAAATCTACGCACGATCGCTTCATCACAGATGCGTCGCATACTGATGCATCTTCCAAGAAATTGTTTAACGTTGCTACATTTACATGGCATAGTAGAACAGGATCTATAGTAACAGAGAATAATTCCTGAGATAACCAAATTCGTAATGAATAGAAATACAACAACGATATTATGCAGTAGGTGATTTGTTTTTCTTTACAAAATACCTGTTCATGTAATGGTGTTTCAAAATAAATAAAATGGTGTTCACTCGTGCAAAATAAATATTTTTAATAAAAATTACATTAGTAAAATTGTCAGTTTGTTTTTGAAAAAATTTATTGACAAGTTTAAATAACAGTTTTATATAAAATGTATTTTAATTATATGTTAAGGGTTTCGTTCTTAGGATAACAAGCTTAAGTTTTCATACTTAGGATGCCATGCTGAGGATTTCATACTTATAATGCCATGCTGAGGATTTCATACTTAGGATGCCATGCTGAGGATTTCATACTTAGGATGCCATGCTGAGGATTTCATACTTAGGATGCCATGCTGAGGATTTCATACTTAGGATGCCATGCTGAGGATTTCATACTTAGGATGCCATGCTGAGGATTTCATACTTAGGATGTCATGCTGAGGATTTCATACTTAGGATGTCATGCTGAGGATTTCATACTTAGGATGCCATGCTGAGGATTTCATACTTAGGATGCCATGCTGAGGATTTCATACTTAGGATGTCATGCTGAGGATTTCATACTTAGGAAGTTATAACAAACATTTCGTACATAGGATGTCATCCAAAATATTTCATACGGATTTTATGCTAGAGGTTTCATTTTATAAGGATTTTACACTAACTTATGTTTAGAATATCATGTTTATTCATACATTTTACTTCTTTTACGCTATTATGTCAATTTGTGGCTTTACATTTGAATATCTGTTGAGTTTTTATTTGTTACTTGCATCGCTTATATGCCGTTCTCTTGGGAATTATTTTTGGTTTTAAAGCGAAGCTATCTCGCGCAAACATTCGTTGTTGCATCGTCAGAACTGGCATTGGGTGAAAGTTTTTTTCTTTAAGCATGTGTAGCCTATGTCTTATTAAAGATATGAAGTTTTTGCAATGTTGTTGGTTATACCCCAATGCATTGCGGTGTTGTGTGTTCAAATACGTGGTATATCCAGTGATAAGGCAAAAATATTCCAACATCAAGAAAAACCTGGGTAAATTTACAGAGCACTCATATGTAAGCGATAACACAATATAGCCCACCTTGTATGTGGAATGTCATCAGGAACGAAGTAGAAATATTACAACTTGTCAAGACTAATCTAAATTTAATAAAGAATAACCTCACTTTAGAATTACTCACAAAATTATATACATTCAAGGTTACTTTACTATTATACATATCACTATGGTTTACCCCAATAAAATATATATGCGTTACAACATACAGTTACAAATATGCGGTTAGGTTAGGTTCGTTATTAAGAAAAATATTATTAAATAGTTTTTCAAATTAGGTAAATCGCTACCTATGTGACGTGGCCTCCATATTGTGACGTTTGAACTCAACTCATCACCTTAATTGCATTATCGGCCCAAGATTGCGGTTTCCTTAAAATAGTACTTTTTCAACCAATTTTATCATAACAGGTTATTTTGCATTTATATAGTAATATATTTGTAATTTAATACGAATCAGTGTATTATAGTTTGGTTTCTTTAGCGTGTAATCTATTACGAGTGATTCTGAAAATTTTAATTTGTTCGAAACATTTCAATTATGGAGTAGCGGCGAGAAGTGTTACTACTTTTCGTGTTCATGAGGCTTTTCTTGTTGACCAGTTAAAATTTTAATTGTAGTAACATCTACGCGTGAGGTAGAAATGAAAACAGTTGGAAAACTGTGCTTGTTTTCTCCACGCCTAATTGTTTTGACGATACGATAATGACTTACTTCATGAACGCACTTGACAAAAAAAACCTTAATTTCGTATGTAGTTAGTAAAGTCTTGGAGACAAAAATTATATATATATATATATATATATATATATATATATATATATATATATATATATATATATATAGAATACAAATGTATTTTCCTGTTAGAATATTTTTAAGATCAAATAATATACACAAATACAGGGATATTCAATTTATTGAATAATAAACTCAAAGCTTTTCGTTGGTTCACATTACCAACATCCTCAGGAGTTACAATACTAAGAATCAGACTAAGATTCTTAGTATTGTAACTCCTGAGGATGTTGGTAATGTGAACCAACGAAAAGCTTTGAGTTTATTATTCAATAAATTGAATATTCCTGTATTTGTGTATATTATTTGATATTAAATATATATATATATATATATATATATATATATATATATATATATATAGAGAGAGAGAGAGAGAGAGAGAGAGAGAGAGAGAGAACTATGGCGAGCTAGTTTCCGGAGTTGTGCATGTCATTTTCAAGCACAAGTCTTTAATTAGTATATTCCTATAATTACAACTAGCAATTGTTGGGTTGTACATCTTGAGGTTTTTTTAAACAAACACTTATTTATTAATTTAATTAGGTAAACAAAACCATTACTTAATGATATTTCTTAGCAGAAGCGTTTACACTCTGAAAGAACGCACTGAAATACAAAACTCTTTAAAAGAATAACTTATTATGAAAGTACGGATGTCGAAAACAGATAAACAGGGTTGTGTAAGGCAAAGGAGTAACAGCTTTTCTGAACATTGCCATAAAAAAGCACTGGATTGTTGAGTCCTCTATCAGGGTTGCAGGACAACATCAAACAAGTCACAGCAGATCATGCATTCAAAGTATTATCTTAAACTACAAGAAGTGTGTCCAACTATGGTAATAAATCCTGCTTTAGTGTGGGAATGTTATACACTTGTTATAACTTTAAAAAAGATCTTTTCCTTTCAACCAATAAATAACTTTAATATACTGTATTCTTAAAAAGTAGGCCTAAGCAATTTATAACTCCATTAACATAGCCAGGTTGTGAATAAATTTCCCTATGAGATGGCGTTTATAAACTTACATAAGAGGGAGTTTGTAATTTGCTGTGAATTTAATGTATTTTTGTTCACTGTAATACCAAAACCCATATAAATAAACTATTTTAAAGAGCACAAACCTATTAGAAATAGCACTTTCTATATAGGTGTGTTTTCATGTAGCTCATTAGTTAATAGTTTCAAAACAAGTTTTTTAGTAAGACAACAAAAACAGATTTTGTACTTAAACTCAACAAAGAAACCTTTTACCGCATACTACAAAAATTCTATAAAACGTATCGAATTCTATTACAAATAGATATGTAATCTCTCAGACATGGTATTATACTGCCTACATAGTATCACTGAAACTTTATCAAACTGATTTTAGGATGCTACTTTCTATGTAGGCTACCTTGACTGAATTTCACTTTTTGGCCGACGTTCCCAAAATCGAAACCTGTTTAGCCAGTTAGTGACTAATGATTCTTGTTTAGACTTTGGGTTTGTCTGATTGTAGCTTACTTTGTTTATAGCTTAGTTTAATCTGATTTAAAACTGTCAGCTATAGGAAAGATTCCAGGTTAGAAGTTTTCTTTTGAATGATTAGTTATTTATAAACTAATTCTGTATCTATACACTCATAATAATGGTAAAAGCAAATTTTTAAATTGATTAGTGAATAAAAGATTTGGCAATCAATAAAATCAAAGAATAATGTTTTTCACATTAATCCATACAGAACATTTTTTCAATATTTGTTTAAATTTGAGTTATTTTTGTTCTAAAAGAATAATAGTGTTTGTTTAAAGTTTGTACTTTTGTTTTCAAGTTATTGTTATAGCTTAGTTTATAATTGATGGGCATGCAAACAAAGGTACACACACAAAACAAACAACACTAAATTTTAGAAAAATAATGGCATACAAATAAGATTTGAGTTTTTGTCTAATTAGTTAATAATAAATTGAATACAGACTCACAATATGTAATCTAAATCAAACTCTTTTACATGACAAGGTTATCACCACAGCGAACAAATATAGGCTATATATAGAAATTATTAGAATAAATAAAAAATGTATTACTAGTTTCTGTACAATTTATTATTAATACATTACAACGTAATATAGTAATATTCGCACAGAATGTTCTCCTCAGTTCTAGCAACTCACCAGCACTAGTTTATTTAAGAACAAGGCTTTCCCAATTATTCTTGGTTTTGTTTTGTCTTCTTTTACGAACCATTTTTTTTTCATTTACCTGCCTATTATAATATTCGAGTTTCTTTACGTTTGATTTCTTACTTCCATTCAGGCAAATTTTTTGTTCAAAGCCAAATTTTTATTTTTGTAAAAAATTATATAACAGTAACGTTATACCACGTGACGATGGAATTCTCACACGCCTACTTACTACAAGAACCAGCAGTCTTCTAAAAAAAGTACTGTTATTAATTAACTCTCGAAAGTCAATTCGCAAATATACCAAATAAGAATCTTAAAATGTACATTAAAGTGTAAATGATATATATACGTTCGCTTGTATAATAATCAAAAACAACTGAGGTTATACAAATACAAGAATTATTTATTTTTATTTATTCAAAGCTTTTCGTTGATAAACACTACCGACATCATCAGGAATGTATTTATAATATACAATCATATAAATAATAATACTATGCTATTAATAAATTATAGTTATCAATAAATAATTCTTGTATTTGAATATATCACTTGTTTTTGATATATATATATCACAAAATTATATACCCTACTTTTATTTTGTTTTAAATTTCATAGTGACAAGAGCAAGCCTATATGAACTAGAAATATGCGGAATAAATGCCATTACATATTTAAAGTCAAGAAAATACAGTATAAAACCATTCTGTGACGAAGATTCTATAGAAACAAATTCCAACATTTTTACTATATTAGCCTTCACTTAACGAAAACCTCTGATTAAATCGTCTTTATCAGTCCGAAGTGTTAAAAAACAAATCAAGTTTAGAGATACTGTATATAGAACGGACATAATTTCAACACTCGACGACGGCTAACAATACAGAGACCACCCAGGATCTAGGAGTCGCAGATGTAACGCAAACGTATGATAGCAAGCTTAGAGGCAGTCGGGGGCAGGCGGGGGAAGCGCTATTTATATCTACATTTCGAGTAGGAGTGCATTCCCGCGTAACACACGTGTCCCAGTCCCTTGTTCTGTCTTGCCACTGCAGTCTCAACACAAAACTAATGCTATTAATCAAATTATATATTCACAACGTACGGCCAGAGCTACTACATACGAGCTGTTCTCCATATCGGTTAATTACTTAAAACTGAACATTGCGAGTTCCATTCTTTCAATTAAAAAAGCTTATAATAGTCTAATTCTTTAAGGACGAGAAAATTCTACATGGATTGTAAAACTACAACAAAATCATAAAAATAATTAAAACCACAACATTAAATACACAAATTACAAAACCTCTAATTAATTAGATATTTTTTTTGGACCTTTGAGGTAATCATACAGCATGACCTAAAAATGTGAGTATATGTTACTACCCTTTTAGGTTTACCCTTAAATACTTTAGGGTAGGCGCCTAAACCTTCGGAAGGAGATATATGGGGAATTATCACGTCTGCATAGTTGCTTACGTACATAAAGAAATTCTGTCTATCGGAGACACAAAGACCGTCTACCCGTTACATACCCGTTTAAAGAAGGATAATAAAGGGTAGATTGAATTAAGCAGTACAAAGGAGAGGAAATTATAGTTTGATTCAAAGCAGAATAGGAACAGGTCTGTGCCGGGGTAGGGATGCGCTGTTGTCAGTTTGAACGCTGTGACCCGCCACTGCCAGCAGCTATTAAGTTAGAGTTGGCAACAAGGCTCACCGACTCGGCAAAATTTGGATTTACCATCCGCCGAGACGGTGGAAGCCCCCCCCCCTCTGACAGCTTTCACTTTCGTAGAGTCCTATTCTGTTTTATATTAAACTATATTCCCTGGCATCGCATGGGCAAGCCTTGCTTTCCTGAAATATACTTTCACTCGGCCGTGGTGAAGAGAGTTCTGACCCCCCCCCCATGCTCTCGGATGTTACCCCATCATCTTATTAGTATTATTTGATCTATCAAAAACAAATCGAATAATTTTCCTAGAGTTCGTAATTTTTTTCATAACGCAAATTAGGAGCAAGATTAAGCTCCTGTCAAACCAGGCTTATTCTAGCAGCTAGTTTTCGCTGCGAGATCCAGCTAGTTGCTGATTATTCAGCGAACTGGACTTCCTACCAGACGAAGCTGGGCAACTAGCTCCAGTCTGCTGATGTAATTGTGTGTACTTAGTAATGTGCACGAAGCATGTTTAGAAGGAGAAGGTGAGACAATGGATCGAAAGAACGGATTTGATCGGAGCATCATCACGGTGTATGTGTGAGCTTAAAGTATAAAACCAAAACCCATATCTAAAATGCTGACGTCAGAATTAAAATTCAATGACCTCCTTGAAATGGTACCACTACTGATACAGAAAAGGTACGCCAACATGAGGCAAGCAATACCTTGTAAAACTAACTAGAATTACAAGATTCTTGGCAACTGGTGACAGTTTAGTCACTCAAATATCTGTCTCACACCACAACATCAACTTTTCTGTTCGAATTCTGAGCGCAATTTATACTGCCATTTATCCAGGTAATACATTCTGAAGTCAGACGAGTCTGGAATGATGATAGACTATAGCTAGAGGTCACGTGACTTGGTAGAGATCCTTCAAGTGCTAGCAATATTAAACAGTTTCAAATCCTCCAGATATCTCCAGCGGCTACAGATACCAGTTCATGCCAATGTTTCTAGCCGCTGGAAGAGTACTCACACGATGCTGGTTTTCTGTTTGTTCTAGCTGCTTGTTACTAGCGGCAAATAGGACACTACATGTGATAAGGGTATACAAGGAGGCCTATTGACGTAGTTAGGAATAAGGTAAGGGCATTAAAGTATCTGGTAGAGAATAAAGGAAGGATCATACCACACGCAGAAGGTTGCGTATTTGAAAATCTTCTCTCTATCGAGGCCTAAACAGGTAATAAATACACTGTTTGTAAGTAGAGGGAATCAGGTAGGTCTAAGACAAAGACATAATGATAAAGTAATCATGGCATCGCCTCTTTTCTTGAAGTAGACCCGTTCTATACCACAGTGAAACGGATGTCTACCCAATACTCTATTTATTAAAACCTGTCACGGCGACACTTTTTATAATTTAATATTTAATTGAAACGTAGAAAAACAAACTATTCGAAAGTAAAGAGCACCTTTCGTTATAAAAGTGAAAAGTGAGTTTACCTACTTTTGTAATAATAATATAAACATAAGCTTGTGTGTTACTTTGGAAGGATATGAGTAAAACTAGGCCACAATACGCAGATATTAATGAGTCACAGTAGAAAAAATAGATTTTTCAAAAAATGTGGTCACAAACACGACGTGCAAGTATAGTGCGGAACACGTAACCGTGCACTTACTTGGCTTTGAGAGATCGCAGTAGGCGAGACGAGAGGAAGAGGGTCAATATAAATACATTCTACAAACAAGATAAGGGCTGACTTGAATGAAACTGTCGATGAATTCGGTGATAAATTAGCTTCGGCAAGAAATAACAAGCAATCTTGGAAATATGTATAGATATATCAGATGCAGAAGTTGTTAATGTATAGAACATTATGAATATGTAACATGTTTTAAGAAGGAGTACACGAGAATCTCGTGCGATCTCTCAAGGCAAAGTATGCACCGGTTATGTAGTCCAAATTTATACTTGTAAAGCAAAAATACAGTGCCAATCCAGAAGGCTACACACAATAGCACCATGTACCTATCTTAAAATAATAACACCTAAAACCAACTCACAAACAATAATTTATAAATTTTTAGTACTTGTTACCATAGGCCTGTCAATCTAGGTTATGTTAAACTTTGGTGATTGGGAGTTTATATAAAAGAGTTCCAAAAAACTAATGCTGGGGTTCTGAATGAGCATTACTGAAAGTCTACTCAAGATAACTAAATGATTTAAATGTCAGATTGAAGAGAAAAGAACGAAGCATTTTTTCTATGCTTGATTATGTTGTTCAATATCTTAAACTTGAGGAAATAAAAATAGTTCTGTCACATCGAAATAAATTATGACACTATGATATCGGTGAAAAGAAAAGGCACACATTTCCCCCCCTCCCCAAGTTCATTTTTGGTGAATCGCGCACTTGTTCTTTTGAATTCCATATCCGACAATTGTGATGATGAACAACACAACTTCTGTGCAATGCAGTTTCGCCTGAAAACACTACTCTTTAAAAAAAAAATCTCATTTGCATCAATCTCATTTGATGAGGCTGTCGTCAATCTCATCAAGCATGAAACTGGCAAACACGGTAAACAACACTTACTTGTTTCAACTTCTGATTGATGTTTAAATAATTTAGTTGTCAGTATCGCTCGTTTAATTCCATATATATATATGACGTATATTTTTTGTTTCACGTAGATGGCAATTATCGAAAAAAATCAAATTACAGTATGGTTTTAGTATCTAAAGAAAAATCCCCATAAATACAGTTCTAAAATATGGTTTTATATTATACAGTCATACGGATAGCCTGATTTCGAGTAGAAAAAAATATCGTCATCAGTTTAACAGTTTCTAGGTCATTAGCTACATTATCATTTCAACTATAATTCCGTGACGTGTCTAGAGTTTCTTGAGCGTCTCGATTAGTTCAATTAGTTTCACTACATTTACGCTCATTCAACACTTCTTCGCCGGGAAGGTGCACACTGCATCTAGTACGAGGGATTGGTGTACCAATCAATATACCGTTTCTATGAATAGTTAGAAGGCTATATACCGCGAGCGTCAGACATCTCTTCGGGATGTCCTAATGCATTGACACAGCAGGTAGGCTATACAATTACACATAACGTCACGCCACTTGCACGAAGTTATATTTTAACTTTGCAAGTCATCAAACATGCAATTACTAAGTGAAATTAAGTAATTATAGAATTATCCGTAGATAGGAAATTATTCTATTTACAATTCGTTAAAGTCAAATAAATTGTTTTTATGCAACATCGTTTTAAAACAAATGTAATAAGTAAATCAAATGAAGAAACATTAAAAACCTGGAATATGAAATTTTAAGAAACCGTTACCGTATCAGAAGCATGCCTAGAGTACCGGTCCACTACTCCAGACCTTCTTTCTGTTTGTCTTAATCCTCGAATTATATTGGTCTTGGCTTTCTTGTTCGTCTTAGCCCTCCTGTAAGAATTTCCTTCCACTTCGTCTAGGCCTTCCTGTTCGTCCTAACCCTCCTGTTACCCTTGGCCTTCTCGTTAGTGTAGGCTTCCCTGTTCGTCTTAACCCTCCTGTTAGGCTTTGCCTTCCAGTTCGTCTAGGCCTTTCTGTTCGTCTTAACCCTCCTGTTACCCTTGACCTTCTCGTTAGTGTAGGCTTCCCTGTTCGTCTTAACCCTCCTGTTAGGCTTTGCCTTCCAGTTCGTCTAGGCCTTTCTGTTCGTCTTAACCCTCCTGTTACCCTTGGCCTTCTCGTTAGTCTTTGCTTTCTAGTTCGTCTTAAACCTCCTGTAAAAATTTCCTTCCAGTTCGTCTAGACCTTCCTGTTCGTCCTAACCCTCCTGTTACCCTTTGCCTTCTCGTTAGTGTAGGCTTCCCTGTTCGTCTTAACCCTCCTGTTAGGCTTTGCCTTCCAGTTCGTCTAGGCCTTCCTGTTCGTCCTAACCCTCCTGTTACCCTTTGCCTTCTCGTTAGTGTAGGCCTCCCGGTTCGTCTTAACCCTCCTGTTAGGCTTTGCCTTCCAGTTCGTCTTAGCCCTCCTGTTAGCCTTTGCCTTTTAGTTAGTCTAAGCTTTTCTGTTCCTCTTAACCCTCTTATTAGCATTGGTTTTTCTGTTCGTTATTCATCTCGGAGACATACGGACAACCAGATATCCTAACATTTTGTCCAAACGTTTTTGTTAAGTATGAAAACGTACATGACTCTAAAACTATTTTACAATTACGATTTTCACTACTTCCGCTGCTTGGAGAAGTTTTCCGGCCGCAAGTGCTTCATCACAGATGGCGAGCGAATGAACCACTTGAAGACCGGTTATCCCCGCAGCCACCAGACATGTGACCACGGTAAACAATAGATTTTAGACAAATGTTCCAACAAATAGAAACTATGAACGAAAAATAAAGATCTAATGAATTCAAGAAAACCTTTTACAAAATCATTGATGGTTTAATTTTTATAACAAATCAGACTCTACTTTCTTTCCCCTGTTACAACTGACTAGGTCTGGCCGAACTGGAATGTACATATTGGTTCTGTGTTAGGATATGTAATTTTTACTTTTAGCCGTGCACAAACGGACTAAAGATTGGTTGTAAGGATATCTTGAAGGGTATCCCGGGCTAGCGCTGTGCCGTTAATCTCTTAGTCATTGTTTATACTAAGTGATAACTTGGGAATCCATTTCCGAAGAAATAGCTAACTTTCACGCTTCTACTAGCTTAGAAAATTCTTTCGGGACTGTAGAAACGAAGGGGCAAGCTCTACCGGATCTATACCTTCCTTTAACTAATCTTATGGCAGTATTCCATTGCTTTATGGAAAAAATACAAAATGGAGTAGTATTTTGCCCGCCAAGCCCAAAGAAAAGCTCAGGGAGATGAGTTGGTCAATGTTTTGCTTCGACTTGTGGCTTCCACGGCAAATTAGACAGCGTCAAATGTGCTATCTTTGAGAAACTGTCAAATACCATTCTAATTTTAATGTAACTTATAACTTATCCTAATTTTTTGGGAAAACTAATAATATTTTTTTCAAATCTGTCTGCGTTTAGAGATATTTCTTATGTCTTTCGTTACTAAAACAAATACTGGACTTCGTGTGGAATAAGAGTTCTGATATGCAGCAATTAAATAATCTCTTCTACTATAACTGAATTCCACAAAAACAAAATATGTTTGTAGTAATTTGTAGTGATTTTCTAATTAATAAAAGAGTTTTCATTTAATACATATTATATTATCTAACAGAAAAAAATATGTACAAATTAATTATAAACAAAAAATTAATCAATGACTGTTCTGTTCCCTAGATGTAAAATATTTAGGCTGTGGCTCTAACAGAGGTCTAACCTCTGACTAAGAAAGGTGAAAGAAATCCTATATACAAAGGAGGATGTCAACCAAGAAGTTCTTTTTGTTATTCAGGTAAAAGGGTCCTGATTTCCAAGAACCACTCTACAAAGACTAATTTCAACCTTTCATATCCCTTCATACAGTTAAAATTAGAAAACCCAAGCTACAAATTAGAAAAGCTAATGTAAAATACAATCACATTTCAAACCAATTTGATTTCATTTAAATGTATACTTGATTTTTTCTTATTTATATATGTTACAAACCAAAAATATTAAAGTTGCTTGATGTAATCACCTTGGATTCACTGATTAAACTAATTTTAAAAATACTCAAATAAGTGAATAATTAATAACTAAGTAATAATAATTATACTAATTAGCAATTACATATTCACTTAGTTGAGTATTTTTAAAATTAGCAAAAATATTAGTTAAAATTTTAAACATGATCCTATTTTACAAACACATATATTTATTAATTAAAAATTTAGAGATTAACCTCTTTTTAATAATTGTTAAACACTATTTCAGATTTGTCACATTTATAACGATTAGTTTAATTATAACATATTATTATTTTCCCTAACTACTCTGTATTTGTCTGAAGAGCTGAATGTAATCAGGCTCCCTTTTTGTGTTGAGCATTAACTTACATTGTCTTATGGTGAAGTGTGCCAAAAACCCTTTCATTACATTTTGTGCATTGTTATAGTGGAATCGACATTTTTCAAAAACTATAGCTAAAAATGGAATCGACATTTTTCAAAAACTATAGCTATACTACAAAATATCTAGTTAATATTGGTTTGGTTAGAAAAAATAACATTAAATTCCTAGCATAAACTAACGGGAAGCTGAATTCGAATATTAGAGTTCAAACAATTATTTTTTTCCTAACTGCACTTAACCCAACTGAATACTTTGCAGCTATATTGTAATATAGCATATAGTAATATCAACAGATTTTGGTTTTATAAAGAAATATTAATTTATGCTCGTGTTTTTCTTTTCAAATTTTAAGGGTTATTTCCGGTGTTTGACATTTATAAGAACTTGTTTCTTGTTTAGAATGTATACTTGTTTTTAGTTTGCTTTTTTTATGATGTAAATTTTGCAATCAAATATAAACAAACCTCCTGATATCTTACAGACTTGTAACTTTAAGTGTGACTTGATACTGGATGATACAACACAATAATATTGGGTCATTGTACTAAAAAAATGATGAATAACATAACGATATTTAATTTGAAAACTATCACACAAGGCTTAAAAGTCACAGAATAATTTTTAATGGTTTTTAAAAAGAACTAAGAGGTCAAATGATTTTGTTCTAGATCCATTAAAAACAGTACAAAAGCTGTACTTATTCATATCCACATACATATTGTTTAATTATTTAAGTATTAGCTGAATTTAAATAGAAATAAAAATATTTGTAAAACTTGCAACAGAAACAGTGGCATGCAACCACAGATAATTCTAAGAACTGTTAGCAGGAAGTAACTGTCACTGGGAAAATTTTAATAGTTCATATATTTTGCAATGCAATAAAATTGTTGCTGACTATATGTAAACATTCATATGTATGCGCCAATTTTATTTATTAAACATTTTTTTTGAATTTTCAGGTATTTTTACTACATTAAAATTCAATGTTAGAATATATTAATACTTAATATTAAAATATTAAGAACAATTTTTATGGTTTATGTATCTAAAAATGGAAATTAGCTCATGCATGGACCTGGGTGGAACTATGGTTTGTCGTTCTTTTTAAAAACGGATATTAAAAACTTGCACAATTTTCAAGTAACATACGAAACTATCTATCGTAGTTGAGCATATGATTGCTCACAGTTACTTTTTTTCTTAAACAGAATAGTGTTTATTAAATGTTTACAACTAAAAATATTAAGTCCAACATATCTTCTAGTTCTACCACAAAACTATTGAATAATAATGCTCTAAAGACTAACCTGTTTTTTCTTTGATTTCGCAGAGAACGCTGAACAACGATGGCTTCATCCGGTGACAATTGAGAGTATGTTTCCTGCAAACAAAAATTATTCATTTCAACATTTGTTTTCACACTTTTCATCAGTTAGACAAGTTTTGAAAGTAAGCAAATTTATTGCTTTTATTTTTCACTCTTTAACGAAAAAAGTAAACCTGATGAAAAATTCCTTATAATCCAATACTAAGAACAAAATATTTCATCACTGATTTCTTTCTTTTTTTGTACGTGTTGAAAAAAAAATAACGTCTGTGATCGGAATTCAAATCAATTATTAAATAAACAGAAGAGGGCCAAAGCTGTCACTTAGTTTGATAAGAACGATTTATTTTATATTTGTTTACTTATATAACTAGCCTACTACTGTAACTTTACAAAACCAAAGACAGGAAGTATATAATCTGTAATTTTCGAATTATTCTAAATATTTCAAGGAAACATTGTCACAGGTCATATACATACTTCGTCAAATGCATACAACCAACCGAGGTAACATAAACACCCAACAATTTCTAATAATGCAATTAAATTTAGAATATACAGTACTAAAACTGATTATTATAGAAACATTTAATTGAAAAAAAACATTCATATGGAATGTAAGAAAATCATCATTATTACTAAACATAATTTTGTGAGCAACATATAGGAATATAATAGTTATTTTTAATTACAATTATCTGAACTTCTTATTGCATTGAATTGATTTTAAAAAAAAATGTAATACAATAATCGCGCAAAAAAACTATTACAGGCCTATAAATAGTGTTTGTAGTTTGTTTGTTTTGTTAATAGTTTGTAGACAAACAAATTTAAAAAAATATAAAAAGCAAAAATGTTATTTTTTAGGTATGTTATAAACCAAATCCACTGTTATACTCCATTACTTCCATATAAAAACGTGTACAATGTATCCAGTTAGGATACATTTGGTCATTTAAAAAAAATGAAATTTTGACTCTGCTACATATAATGGACCATTGGTAAAGTTAAAGTATTGGGTTCCATTGCCATACATATATGAATAATCATCTTGTTTATAAATTGGCGTATAGCCAAATTGACAATGAGGAAACTGTTTAGTCAGGTTTTTCTTTCATATTTTGTTACATAAAGTGCTACGATTTCTGTTATAATTATATCCTACTTTTGAATTTAATCTTTCTAGTTTTACGTTTCGCATAAGGATTTCGACAAAGTTGGAAATGTTATCATTTTCTTATACATTTTGTCTATACCCCCTAATAAAAAAACTTGAAAAATATTGTTACCTGATATGTTGACATGGAATAAATTTGGGCAAGTTCGTTTCACATTGCTTTATAAAGTTTCATCATGTTATGTCTATTCCTCTTTGCTGACTAATATTATAGCGAATTAAAATATGTTTGTATATAGCCAAACCTATTCTAAACAGATACTATGTATTTTATTTATATATTAATGTAGTAAAATACATTCCTCTGTTTTATTAAGAAACTTCACGTTTCTGGTTTGTAACACTTAAAATTACTTATTACACTTTTGCTATTACTTGAGACCAGACTTATTGTTAAAAGTTAAATTGTTAACTTACACTTGGAGGAAACGTTTTCGTCTTACGACTCCTTCAGCCTCATATTTTTGCCACTAGGAAACTGCAGCATTCCTAGCGGCAAAAATACAAGGTTGAAGAAGTCGTAAGGTGAAAACGTTTCCTCCAAGTGTAAGTTAACCATTTAACAACTTTAGTTAACAACAAGTCTGGTCGCAAGTAATAGCAAAGGTGTAATAAGTAATTTACAACCAGCTCGTCATGAACAGCAACAAGATTTTGATACTTAAAATTACATTTTTTCTTAGAATGTATTTTGAATAACATATGTGAAGTGAAAAAAAAGCGAAGTTGGCCACATTTTATTTTATGGCAAGGAAGATTAATGCTGCAATATCTATTAAAATTTAAAACTTTTTTAAAGCTATATGTTCAAAATTAGATTTTTTAACCCACCTAACCTAAATTTTTTACTAGAAATTCCTACTACAGCACAAAATTTGAAAATGAAAATAATTTTATAATCATTATAAACAAACACAAAATATATATCAGATAGAAATTTCTCTAATATACTAAAGTTCTTCATTATTCATCATAATTCACAGATAAAAACTATGTTTCATTGTTGAATGCAATTAAAACATTCAAATATAATTTGTAAAATAGATAGTTATAATTTATATATAAAATGCAATGCGTACTTTACAGTTTTAATGACATCGAATACAATGAAAAATTCGAACTGGACTAAACTTTAGAAAAACATGATTTGAAGTAAGAAGAAATCTCACGACTTATCTTTGTTCTAGGCTTTACAGAATACTGAGAAGCAGTTCCGCCATCCTTTATGCTCCTGACAGTTGTTTGTATAATAAATGATAAATACTGTATAAACAAAACCATGACAGAAGAGTTAATCTATTCCATAATATTTAATTTAGGTTATCATTTTGAAAATATGGAAGAATGGCATGTATTTGCTGGTGTTCCTGATAGAAAAGATGAAGATGTTTATTTGGATAATGTTATCAGAGCATGAAAGAAAAGGTTGAAAAGTGAACCGTAAATTTATCAACAAGATTAGTAATCTCATTCAATATTAGTTGCAAAGTCAATAAAAATGACCGTATGTGAATAAAACTAGTCTGCTTTCATAGCTACAAACACGATTTCTAAAACCATTTGGAAAAAATCTGAAGTCAGTTCTACATATTTTCGAGTTATTTTATATAAACGACACGTATAAAGAGTTAAAAAACCACTAAATCTTTAAATATTCCCCCAAATATGTAACTACGGGCATTCCTCGCCAACCTGTGCTCTTATGTCGCAGTTCATAAAATACACATAAAAACCGGAATGCCAACCCAAGCAATAAAGATACTTAGCCTCTAAGCTTATATATACTAAACAAGTTTTGTCTTGTTTTATTCATATTTCATAAACAATCTTGATAATGCATTATACACTTCTATGATCTAGATTTCAATTCATTCTGACATTTAAATCCAAGTTACTATGTGGTAGTATACAGTGAATGGCCTATGCCATAAATTAAAATAATATTTATAGGTCTATTATTATCATAACACGTTGCATTACGTTCATATTTTTAAAATAGTCATAAAAATGTCAGATTATAAATAATTTTGATGATTTAATTCATATTTAAAACTGGCGGCAAAGTTTTATTTCTCAACAAAAGCAAATACACATTAAATAAAGCAGGTTTTGAAATGTTTGGACAGTACAGCTCTAGTTTTAAAATTAAAGATGGCCGACCTACTTTACTTTGGCCTACTAAGCCTACATACATTTAATTTAAAACATCTAAATTGCGTTTTTAGAAATACATAGGAATAAATCTTGGAGAGTCACGTTTTACTCGCAAAGATCTTCATTTTCATGATGTTTCTTTAATGTTTATAATTTAAACAAACGCTATAATTAAATTTAAAAGCCCCCTATTAATTTACAAATATCGCAGAAGAATTTATAGTTAGGATTATTATTCATCACTCAGAAACCTCACGCAAGCGTTCGTTTATATTAGTAATAATAATATTTACAGTTGAGGTATTTATCAATTATTTACTTACTACGGGTATTGTAAAAATATAATTTTAAATGTTAGCATATACATTTACAATTGTGATTACAGAATAATGGGAAAATATCGTCGAAAATATTGTTTTGTAATTATCTGAAAATTAAACTTACACAAATTTAGTAGGACCAAAATATTTAACTTGAAATAGTAAAATTATCTAGAAATAGTTATGACGACCTCGTTTGATCAAGTTATAGTAAACGTCCACATCAGCCAAGGCCGTATCTTCGATGTGGAGCATTCATGGAATCTTCCTAAAATCTTGTTCATAAAAAGGTAAAATGATGCTGAAGTAAGCGTCCATATGCATTCCCACACTCAACAATTGTAATTCAATGCCAATATTTCAAATTCTGAATTTTACGACTATTAAATCTAACAAAGATTTTAAATTAAGAAACTAATTTACTAACTCTAAAACGAAGTTATTATAGTCCTGTTTGTACAGTTGCATGTAAACAAATTTAAAATAGTTTTGTTTTAGTACACACTGTTTTAGAAAAGTGTAATTTTGGACTGAACAAAAAATATAAATAATTCTCTAAGGATTTTGACTTATTTTTTAAGAAATCATTGGTTGACATATAAATCATAAATGTACAAATATTTAAAGGAATTAACAAAACTTTGTCACTGCCCAAAAGACTTGAAAATTCTTTTGGCCAGAATTTAAAATGGATTAACTACAAAATAAAAAAGATTGTTAGTAGGTTCCAATACTGGTTTATATCAACGTTTTTGCCAATAATTATTATTAAGATTGAAGACAACACATGGCATCGTGGAATTAATCAGGAACTGGAATACGTATTGAGACAAGAGTTTTTATATTTATTTGTTATTTAATGGTATACAGGATAAATGATAACAATAAAATTATATATATATTGTTTTCGATCCCATAAAAACAATCATTAGACCAGATAACAACCTTCTAATCTAACTGGGCTTTAACTTAAGATGGAGTGAAGACAGCTGCAAGTTACACTGACCTGTAACTATGGAAATGAACATAAGAGAGGGAAACCAACAGTGCATTACCTTAGACAAAGCTGTCTTCAATTGAATTTAGAAAGGTTTGGATATTTTGAGCGATTGATGTTGCATAAGATAGATGTAACATATTCTCAACTGCCAAAATCTTATTGCTGTCTTTAAAAGTGCCAGACCCATCTGCTATAAAACACTCAATTCTTGTTGTAACCTGAGTTTTTAACTACTTCTAGCCATTCTGTATTAGGAGTACCTGAAGTACTCCATATCATTATGGATTGTAAAAGCATTAAAGAGGCTTACATTTCCAGCTAAGTTAAAAATGTATAAAGTACATTGTTTATAATATACATTCTGAAGATATTAATAACTTTTAGTTTAAAACTCACATCAAAGTGTAGATAATGTTATTTCGTATAAAATTTTTAATTATAACTGTACAGATTTATTCCTGAGTAGAGTCTATTGATATTGATGGAGATCTTTTCAAAAAGGCACCGTTTTCTGAACAACAAATTAACAAATTTTTTTCTTGAGTAAGAATTGGTTACAATAGAAAGAATTATTGAATATTTGAAGAATTATTTGAATAGATTGCTAATTTTATAAGGACCACATTACAAAATTTGTGTACAGAATTCTACAAAACCTGCAGACTATATAGGCTGTGTGAAAACAATGATGATAGTGTAGGATAATAAAGTGTGTGTATACATTACATTGTTTTTTAAAAAAATATTTTTTTTTTTAAGCAGAAGATAAATAAAAAAAATATATAGTTACATACTTTAATAAATGTTTAAATTTTTAGTTTTGTTTAAAAAGAAATACTATTATGTATACCAAGTGAGTGGTAAATTAAAATCAGTTTTATACATGAAGGCCTTTCTACTTGTGCTACCCCACATAATAAGCCTAAGTGGAAAAACGTTTTATTGTGTTACTTGGTATGTAATAGATAATAGGTATAATAATACAAATAAATAAAACCCAAAAGTAGATGATAAATAGTAAAAGTAATTTTAAACATTAAGTAAATAATGAACAATGTAATCAGCCCATAGTTTGTATTACATGTGTAGTCTACATAATATTTTTCAAAAACCAATAAAAAAAGCTTGGAACTATATTTAGTACTCGCAAATACACCAACTCCAAATCTTGTGATATAAAATACCCAAAAATGAACAATAAAAAGCAATTTTTCAAATTAAATCAATTGGAAGCCTTTCAATATTTAAACAAAAACCGTTTTTATTTCATACTCTTAATTTTTATCTCATTTTAAGATGAAAAACATATATATCTTGCCCTCAAACATGGCCTCTCAAATAAATTTAACAATCCTATAAATAAAAAAAATATTTTTTATATTAAATTAATGAAATTTTATATATGGAAGGTTTTTTTTTATTCAAGATCCATGAATAAATAAGAAAAAAGTAATAAGTACTTTCAATTCCTGCATTGTAATTTAAAATTCAGAAAAAAGATTTTTCTAATTTAAAAAAGAGAAAAGTTTGAATTGTTTTGGAAAGTAATGCTGCCATATTTTTTTATAGCTAGATGTAATAAATCCTGTTCTTTAGCAAATTGTTTTATTTTGTTCCTACTAAATCATACATGTTTCTCATTTGTAGTTGTTATTGAAGAATGAGTATATAATAGTAATAAACTGATGTATACCCATCATATCAACTTTATTTATATAATTGAAGATGAAAATTAAAACATTTCATTCAAACTAACTGACTCTGGAACAAATTACATCAAAAACATGGTAACAATCGTGACATATTCCTCCAAAACACGTATTTTCAAGCGTTCTTTTCTTATAGCACGCTATTATTAATTCTAAATCAACTACATGATGATTTACCTCTTTCTACAAGGAAATAACACAAAGGGCAATTACAATCTGATTATTTCTATTTAACTGATCAAACCAATAATATCCTTTTTATAAAAGCAGTTTTATAAATTTTTTATCATACAGGATGTCATGCATTTATTTGTCATAAAGTGCTGTTTTAAAACATTAAAAAAATTTAGGAATAAAATAAATAATTACTAAATGAATTATTTCAAGGATTAAAAACAAACAAACGATGCTTAAACAAATGCTGTAACTTAAGGTAATACAATAAAGCAAATGCCTTACACATAATAAAGTATAACAGTAATAGTTCTTGAAAACTCTACCTAATATGACATATATATTCATTGCTATTTATAAAAATCCTATTTTATTAAAGCGTATTTTATAAATAGAAGAAAGTCCCACTAGAATGTGACACAGCCAACGAAACCTAACCTTTCCGAAACTTAGTTTTAAAATCAGTTGCAGGCTATATTCAGAAACAGTTAATATTCTTCAACTTATTGTAACGTTATTTTATATATGTACAGTATATACATATGCACACATATACAAATATCTATAACAATAAAATTGTACTGACAAATCTTTAGTTTCTAAATTTAATTTGTGAATAGTTTAATATCAATACATTCTCATCTATACAAATTAACAGATCATTATAAATTTTTATAGGCATATAAAACTTTTTTGAGCACAATTATCTTACTTGATTGTAAATTAATTGTCGGTCATACCTTTTGTTCAATATCTTTGTTTTATTTTTAATATTTCTTGAAAGTATTATTTTAAATGTATGAAACCAAAATATAAATACAGAAAGGTTGATACTTTTATATGACATTATCAATGATTAGGCACTAACTAAAGATATATACATCCCTCAACACTAAAGATTTGTAATTAGAGGTAGAAAATCTTATTTTAATAAGTTAGGCCTACCTTTAAATTGAACTGACAATATTTATAGTATTAAAGAACAAACCATCAAAAACTGAAACTAATCAAGGACATTGACAAAAGATTCAACAAAGTCTAAGACAAGACTAGTTCGTTTTATTCAAGAATAAATGTCTACCAATGACAGCTTCTTAGTCTAATTAAAGCTACATAACACAAAGCCTTTATCTAGTCAGAACTATTTAGCAATATATAACTTGGGATATCAGAAAGCCTAATGTGGAGGAAGTATCAGATAGATTTGTTTGTTTACTGTTAGAAACACACAAACATATCAGTCTGGTCCAACCTAGGTTAGTTTGCACATGATTTTCTAAATTATGTTAGGTTAGATAACCTGTCAAGTCTATTAAAGAATGTCTAATGCTAAAAATATTTTAAAATATTACCTAGCTTGAGCTTCATCCAAAGACTGATCAGTAATATTCATAATTTGTTGTAGAATTTCACCAATGTCCTGTTTTCTAGTTTCTTGATCAGGGGTTGCAGGAGCACCATGGCTGGGATCTACAGGTTGCATTCCGTAAGGTTGGGGCATCATACCTACTTGACCACTAACAGGATGCATCATCCGATTCTGATCGTCCATAATATTCTAAACCAATAATTTCAAAATCGTTGCTTGCACGCCCTTAAAAATAAACGAATCACTTATGACAACAACCCCTTTCCAACTAACCTAACCTATATCAAGCTTTAGGCCTAGGAAAACACAAAGATTCACGGCCTGACAAATCAAAACACAAACAAAACATTGGCAGCACTCTTCAAAAATAACACTTAAAAAATGTCACTACACTACAAATTCAATCACACGCGGTTGAAGTCCGGACACATGTGTTCCTCTATCACACAGTTTAGTACACTAATAAATAAATTGTTGGTTATAGGCGTTTGACAAGCAGGGGGTACGATTTGGGGTGGTGGGATGCTCCTATGTAATGCCACTCAAAGTCTGAACACCATAAAACCTTCAGTCCAAGTGCCATTTAGAGAAGTAAGACTTTGAAAACCAGCCAATGAGCACGCGAGTTTGCGCGTCTGTTTTCTCATGTAACACTGCCAATCATAGGAAGCGCCACCTACTACAAATTCAGAAACGTTGTATCTTTCTTTAGGTTACTATAATGTACAGATATATAAAGGATTTCATCTGTGAAGAAATATATTTTTAATTAAACAACCAACAATTGTACGGGTTAATCACAGTTCATGTATGACAATAAAATAAAATATAATTTCATAACATTCAACTCCAATGTTACCGGCACCACTGAATCCATGTGTGTCAATCATTCTCTTTAGGCTCCGCCCCTTTTAGAAAATGCACATTGGAGTTGATTGATTTAAAAAAATACTTATAGATTTAATAGTATAAGGGCACCAACCGTAATTATTTTATGTCAAGCAAATATTTTTCAAGAAATTTTGTCTATTCTATAAATGGTTATAATTAAAAACTCAAATTTCAATTGTGCTCCAAAATGATTTACGTTGGAGCCATGATGACAGGCAACATGGCCGCCATGCAAGCTTATGACGTCATACTGAGAGTGGCAGCAGCTCCGTTACAGGGCCTTTCTTTGAACTGTCGCACTATCTATTGCTGAACTTCATAACTAATATAATATGGACAGCATGTGTTGTAGTACAATTTATTAATGAGTTACAATTTTATCTAAACTAATATATTCATTATTGAAAGTATTTCGGCAAATATTATATTCTATATACTTATATTATTCTTATATAATAGGAAAAAATTGGAAGAAAAAACTTTCTTAGTATAAAGTTCTTAAAAGAACTAAAAGTATAAAATAATTTAGAATTTCTGGGAATGTAAATTTTTAATATCCATATGAAAATTCAGTAAGGAAAACGTCAGTCTCATTTACTGACCAATTCCTTATACTATATTATCCACAGGGTTAGCTCAACATTTTATTCCTATATTTTCATATGTGCATTGAAATTGTACACTCCCAGAAATTCCAAATTATTTTATACTTTTTAGTTGCTTTAAAAATGTGATACTGGGAAAGATTTTCCCTTCAAATTATTATTCTTGTGTATATAGAACTTTGCAAGGTTATCATGGAATGCAATGCACACCTAGCTCATCAAGGAGTTTGTTATCCCGATGATTATTATTGAATAATGCATTGTTATCCAATGAAACAAATTAAAAATTTCTAGGCTCTAGCTGATGAGCCAACTATAATTAAATAATATTCAACTAATAATGGCTTACTTGGTTTCATTTATGAAGCAAAACCTCAAATTTAATTTGTTCAAACAAATATTGTTCCAGCAACCTTACAGAGAAGAAAGTGAAAATTTGCATTGTAATCCAGTGCTAATTTGTAGGTAGAATTTTAAGCTGTCGCTCATCAGTCATATTCAATTCATTTAAACAAATTTACAGACAAGAAATGAAGTTTCAATGTTTCTAGTCTGTGGCTAATCATTTAAATTTAATATATGTAAACAAATATTAATTAAACAATTTTACTGACAAGAAACCGAGCGAATATTCCATTGTTATCCACCCCCCCAACACATGATTCAATATTAGTTGAATCCATCTTCACGTGAGTTAATAGTTTTCACTAAAACACTTGTTAATATTTTACAACTTGCCTATAGTAGCACTTACCTATTTTCAAGGACGGCTGTTTCGGGATATGTGCCCCATTGTCAACTCAAACTGGTCTTTGTTGAGAATTGGACACATCTTCCGAAACGGTCGTCCTCAACAAATATAAAAATTCTTGAATTTTGTAGTCCATTACGTTCTGTGAATCTTATTAATTACTTGAACAATAGTTTATGACTATCCAAACTTTTTATTTAGTAAATGTGTTAAAACTTACTGAGACAGAACGTTTTCGATCCCTATGTGCCGATCTTCATCAGTGTCTTCTGCTTGGAGATGTTGGGTCAAGCGGTGACGGTTTTAAAGGTAGGTTTTCGATAGTATCAAAGAGTATGTGTGATTTGTATTGTGTTTGTTCGTTTAATATGTTTGTATTTTGTGTGTCTGTAAATTTCATATTGTTCTAGTGTGTTGAGATGTGGTCCTTTTTTTGTTGATGTGTAGGATTTCTAAATCATGATAAATGTCTGTGTATTTGTGTCCTGTTTCTTTTAAGTGATTGAATGTTGAGCTGGTGTTATATTTGTGTTCTTTGACTCTTTGTTTAAAGCTGTGACCTGTTTGTCCAATGTAGAGAAATTGTTACATTTGTCGCAGTTTGGTTTGTATACGCCTGGTGCTTGTAGTTTATCTTTGTTGTTGGTGTTTGTTGTTTTGTTTATGAATGATAATGTGACGTATTTGTTTTCCCTGTCTGTAATGTTAATTTTAGTGTTTTTTTGTATTTTGTACCATAGTTTGTCTATTATTGTGGTGTTGTATCCATTTGTGTATGCTAAATATTTAATTGTGTCTAGTTCCTTGTTTATGTTTTCTGTGGTCATTGGGACTTCTTTAAGTCTATGGAGCATGGATCTGGAGTCTTTAAGTCTATAGAGCATAAATATAAAAAGTAAGTGCTGATATAAGCAAGTTACTTATTACACTTTTGCTATTATTTGCGACCAGACTTTTTATTAAATAAAGATTGTTAAATTGTTAACTTGCACACTTGGAGGAAACGTTTTCGTTTTACAACTTCTTCAGCCTCGTATTTTTGCCGCTATGAATGTTGCAGTTGTGCTTCCTCGGTACCATTGTATTGAAAATTAGAAGTGATGTAATCGAAGAATATGTGTGATCTGTGCCACGTTTGTTCATGTAGGATGTCATTTTTATGTGTGTTGCTATGTCTATATATTTCATACTGTTCTAGTGTGTTTAATTTATGGCAACACAAATAAAAATGACATCCTAAATGAACAAACACGGGACAGATCACACATAGTCTTTGATCACATCACTTCAAATTTTCAAAAAAATGGTACCGAGGAAGCACAACTGCAGCAAAAATACGAGGCTGAAGAAGTCATAAGATGAAAACGTTTCCTCCAAGTGTAAGTAAACAATTTAACAACCTTTAGTTAACCAAAAGTCTGGTCGCAAGTAATAGCAAAAGCATAATAAGTAATTAACAACCTAAACAGCAAGAAAATTTCGATATTATAAGCAAGTTGTAAAATATTTACAAGTGTTTTAATGACATGTTTCAAGTTTCTATCTCATCGGCCAATTTGAAACAAAACATAATTCACAAAACACTCATTACTGCACTCCTGTTAACTTTAGCTATTCATATTCCTATACAAATTAAGGGATAACAATATGTAAACATTTCCCTACAACAGTATTTACTTCTTAGATAAATGAATAATAGAGTGCGGCCATTTTAGAAGATTCAACCATTTGACAACTCAGACTGAAATAAATCTGAGTTGGCAATTGACAATGGGATATATCTCCCACGAGTGTTCTTGTTTATACAAAAAAAGAGCTACAGGCTATAAGCAACTGTTTATGTTAATTGTAATTTTTATATAGGTTTTTCTTAGATCCTAATATAACTAGTATATGTATACCGGAAATGTTTTAGCCACTAAAACATTAGTTTTTCTCCATTGTATGGTTATGTTGTTAGCCCATTATAGAACTTCCCACGCTAAATTAGTTACAAGAGTATATTATTTAATCACTTTAACATTAGTTTATGACTATCCGAACTTAAAATTTTATAAAAAGTTACTGAGACAGAACGTTTTTTGATCGCTATGTGGTTATCTTCATCAGTGTTTTCTGCTTGCAGTTGTTAGGTTAAGTGGTGACGGCTATAAAGATAGATTTTCGATCGTATCAAAGAGCATGTATGATTTGTAATGGGTTTATTCATTTAATATGTTTGTACTTTGTTTTTGTAAATTTCATATTGTCCTAGTTTGTTGAGAGATGTGGTCCTTTTTGTTGATGTGTAAGATTTCTAGATTTTGGTAAATATCTGTGTATTTGTGTCCCGTTTCTTTTATGTGATCGTAAAATGCTGAGTTGGTGTTCTGTTCATGTTCCTTGACTCTTTGCTTGAAGCTGCGACCTGTTTGCCCAATGTAGAATTTGTTGCAGTTTAATTTGTATATGCCTGGTGCTTGTAGTTTATCTTTGTTGTTTATTTTGTATTGTAAATTGTTATTAGTTGTGTATGATATTTTGTATCGTGAAATTTGTGGGCTATTTTATTTGATGTTACGTTTATGTATGATATTGGGATGTATTTTTTTCCGTCCCTGTAGTGTTAATTTTAGTGTTTTTTTGTACATTGTCCCATAGTTTGTCTATTATTGTGGTGTATATCCATTTGTATATGCTAATAAAGTATATTATTTGTTTCATTTATAAACTTGAGTTACCAGTATTCACTTACACACAAGAAAAACTTACCTCAAGTAGGCTGATGTAACAATGAACATGGTTGTTTTGATATAATAAATCCAAGTTAGTTGACAAGGGTACAGATCTATCAAACACAAATATGCTTTAAAAGATATTATATGCTGATTATACTACCAAAGTGCTACTTCAGATACGTTTGTCTGTATTTTAAACTATATAAGTAACAAGAATATATAGCTCTAGAAACACTACAAGAACATGGCTAACTGGTCTAATAGATAGGGTACTCGACTACTAGCCTAATGAACTTGGATTCGTTACCCGTTAGTGCCAAAAATTCCCGTTGGTGCTCTTTCAGTTCCCAGGTTGACTCAGCCTCCTTAAATGAGTATTTAAGTTGATAATGGATGGTTGTGTAGTGGCACTTTATCTTCTTTGAACATATACATTTCAAATAAGGTAACTCTAACCTGACTTTTTTAATGTTATTTTGATAGTATAAAAGTAGTAATTATTATTCATTCAAAAGAAATAGTCGCATATATTGATCATGATGAACTAAAGGCACTCTAATATGTTATTAAAATATAAGAAATATAATTAAATAATATAGTAGTATTAACCCTTTGGACGCCACGGTCCGATCTATCGGACCAACGATGTGTAGGTGAAAACCGCCAAGGTCCTTGGCGGTTTTCGCCTACACATCGTCGGTCCGATGAATCGGACCGCCAGGAAAACATTATTTTTAAGATGTATATAGACACTTTTAAAGTTTGTTTCTATTGTTTTGGACTTTCGTTGAAGTCACTAACACTATAGGAAAATAATTTTCACAATGGTAGTACCAGTGACCTTGGCTCAGCTATTTGTTTTTGTCGTCGTTGGGGGCAGAGCTAATAAGTCACATACTCTCATATAGCGTGATGTCGTTACTCATGAGTGTTTTCTCATTACTGTTTGTCCTTTTTTTTACAAAGGCAAAAGAGATACAGATAAAAATAATGGAAGTGTCAACAAGGGACTTGGGTATACTGTCGTTATGAAATTATTAGACATAGGAAACTACTTGAATATAGGATTTCACGTATTCGTAGATAATTTTTTTACTTCATTTCCACTGGCCAAGGATTTGTATTTGAAGATGACTCATTTGACAGGCACGTTACGAATAAACAGAAAAGGAATACCTCCTATCCTGAAGCAAAAAATGCCTGTTGGACAAACAAAATACTGTCGCAAAACATATTTGCTTTTGGTTGCTAGCCGAATGAAAAAATCCCAAAAAAATCAAGTACTTCTCTTGTCAACAAATGCGTATTTGACAAACTATTTTTGTAGTAGAGTTGTGAAAATTTGCACACAGTATGATATTTAGTTACTAAATTGAATAAAAACCTTTGCGATGTGTAAAAATATTTTTTTTACTACCTAATTTTTTATCTAAAGTAGATTTTTTGTATAATTTTTTTTTCTGTTAGGCATTATTGATTTATCAATAATGTTGTTGTACAAGTAACACTTTTTTAATTACTAAATGTTGATAGCCCATGTAATTATCTATAAAACAAACAAAAAATCATTACATTTGCATAAAAACTAACGAAAGCACAGAGCGAAATTTAAACTGGTGCAAAAACGTTCAAGCAGGCCTTGGCGGTTCTCGCTAGTACCGCTGACAGAGCGGCTGGCGGTCAGGAGTTGGGCTGCGGCCTGAGCGGCTGGCGTCCAAAGGGTTAAATATAGTTAATAATACTCCAGGAGAGGCTTAGCTTCATAAAAGGAACAATTGTTTCAAAACAGTTCAGCAAGTAAGCTCTTAAGTATTCATTCAGTTATGATTTATTTACTTATATTTTAATCAGTGAATTCAAGATGATTACAGCAAGCAAATACAAGAAATAATAAATTTCCTTATTAGAAAGAAGAAAAAAAAATTTAACCAATTTATAGTATAGATTGGTTTTTTGATGAAACTTTGTATAACAATTATAAAATAAATCTTCCTCATATGAGGACGTAATCCACAAATATAAAAATAAATATCTTTTATGTTTTTAAAATACATAAAGATTTGAAAATTTTATTTCTTTTACCCTTTTATTTTTTGCAACAAGCTCAAAACACTAAGTAGATAGTTTTGAGAATTTAAATACCAATAATAATATTCTTATTAAATACCAATAAGAATAACTAAACACTTGTAAACATGCTACACTTGCCTACAGTAGCACTTATTTTTATAATAAAGGATGTCATTTCAGGAAATGTGTCCCATTGTCAACTCAGATAGTAAGTGCTGTTCCTCCTCAACAATTATAAAAGTCTACTATTGGAAAGTGTAACATGTAGCTCATGTGAAGTGGAATGAGTTAATAGCAATAAGAATCTTCCTAGACAAGCAGTTTTTATGACAGACACTGCAGCAACTAACCTAAATACAGAAGTTATTCAGAAGGAAGGATTGAAGGCTATAATCCTGGCACCTCTATGCAAACCTACGAACCAGGAAGTTTTGGTGGCATTGAGGAGAATATATAAGAAAAAAACAACTATACACAATTTATTACTTTATCAATAAATTAACAATGTAAGAACAAACACAACGATAATATAATCACTAATATATTTTATACATACAATAAAACTAAAATACTTTGGTATTTACAAATTGTAATATTCATAAACAAATATATCTGGGAATGTTAATTCTACAAATAATAATACTTAAAAAGTTTGTACAAACCTTTTTATATACAATTAATGGAATCACATTTCTTGAAGAATATTACATGGAGGTACAGTAGCAATGCTTGATTTGATCCTTGAAATAACATAAATATTAATTCTGAAGTATTTGTTCTACCATCTTTATTTATATAAAGTTTTAATCCTAGAGAGACATTATTTTTTACTGACCAAATATTTGATAGATGTAATTTCTATTTGATTCTTTAAATATATTATATGTAAATAGCTATATAATATGATTTCATTCATATCCTAATCTTTAGACATAGCAAAATGTTTAACTTATACCACTAACACCTGTCATTGTACTTATGTTGAATGGCTTACTGCTAAAGGAAAACTGAGAATGGATAGTGATAGTTGGTTGGAAACATTTTAAAACTTAAGAATGATGGTAAATCCAAAACTATGGCTTAAATGAGGTTGGGTGTGAAATTTAGTTTGTCACTTAATCCTTTGACCCTCGAGGACCTAATTCAGGTTAAAACACTCATACAAATATATTTTACACATATGAATATACAGTATATTCACAAAAACATTTAAAAAATACTTATAGGGCTCTAAAGTCAACATTTTTTTTTATTAAAAGAAATTAAATTATATTGTGCGTAAAACATTTATAGGAGAAAATTTTGCATATGTAATTGTAGAGTCCAATCAGTTATGATCAAATCAAGATAAAAACATTATTATAATACTTAAAGTAATAAAATGGGTTTTTGTCTAAACAAGCACAAACTGCAAAATGTCCTGGACGTTCTGTGGCTGGCAGAACCTCATGTCCTAATATAGACAGTCACCTGTTAATGTACAGTAAATATACTACTGCAGGTAAGTATTAATGAACACCAACATGAAATCAATAATTTATGTTTTCATTTGCGTGTTGATAAAGTCATCATAATCAAAGTCATCATCATCAGTAAGTATAACTACAAAAGGTATAGTTTGAAATTGGTGTAAAGAAAAATTTGTATTTTTTAAAAATACCTGTATGTTTTATATGACAAATGTGCTAACTATTAGAGTTTTAAACAACTGTTACACTTAATATCTAATCCTAGAATAACATTGAGTTTTAACTGTTATTCTGTGTCATGGAGCAAGTAGTTAAATGAATACGAGGTCTGTTAAAAAAATACGCGGACTGTTTGAATTTCGCGGCTCAAGTTAGTTTCAGGAGAATCCGCTTGGTGTCTCCTTCAAAGTACTCTCCTCCCCAACTCATACATTTATCCCAACGGTGTTTCCACTTGTTAAAACAGTCCTGGTACACTTCTTTTGTGATGGCGTTCAGCTCCTTCGTCGCATTTCCCTTAATCTCCGAAATCGTTCCAAATCTTCTTCCTTTGAGGGTTTTTTTGAGTTTTGGGAATAAGAAAAAGTCACAAGGATTGCTCCTTGGTAATGAACAGTGATCGAGTGGTTGGCCAAAAACTCATGAGTTCTGAGTGAGCTGGAGCGTTATCGTGATAGAAAACCAGTTATCATTTCTCCACAGTTTTGGCCTTTTGCGTCGGACGGCGTCCCTCAGACGTTTCAGTACTTCAATGTAGGTAATCTGGTTGACTGTAGAGCCTTCAGGGAGGTACTCGTAGTGAACAACATCCTTAGCATAAAAAAAAAAAAACTGTCAGCATCACCTTGACATTCGACCAAACTTGGCGAGCTTTTTTGGGTCTTGGGGACGTTTGACTCACCCATTGGGATGATTGGACCTTCGCTACAATGTCATCAGCGGTTATAATTCTTGACAAAAAGTTCTCATCTTCATTTGAACGATCAAGCAGTTCCCGACAAACCCGGACGTGATTAGATTTTTGGTCATCGGTCATCAGGCATGGCACAAATTTCGCAGTGATGCGGTGCATCTTCAATTTTTCGGTCAAAATCTCGTAACAAGATCCAACTGATATCCCACACTCTTTGGAAAGCTCCCTAATGATCAGACATAGATTTTCGTGCGCCAGGGTGTTGATTTTGTCAACGTGTGGGTCGTCAGTTGACGTTGAAGGAAGTCCAGGACGCTCATCGTCATCAATAGATTGTTGGCCACCCTTGAAACGTTCATGCCACTTGAAACATGCAGTACGCTTCATGGCAACATCGCCGTAGGCCGTGTTAAGCATGGCAAATGTTTCTGTTGGAGATTTCCCTAGTTTTACACAAAATTACAGAGCAATTCGTTGCTCCTTCAGGCTGTCCATTTTACAATCCGACAAACGAAAAAAAAACACTCTTTACTAAACTGCGTGTAACTCATCAATAATTGAAGATATCTGCGACTGAAATACCGCGTTTTAATCAGCTGATTTATACGAATTTAGCGACATCAAGCGGATTCTCCTGAAACTAATTTGAGCAGCGAAATTCAAACAGTCCGGGTATTTTTTGAACAGACGTCGTATGAGGGTAATTCCTTCAACACATTGCTATTAAGAAATAACTCAAGAAAATTATGTCAAAGGTAAAAAAAAAAACATAAACCTTTCTCAGGGGTTTGAAAAGCAACTATCCACAAAATTTTTACTATGTGGAAATGCTTTTGGATTTGGGAAATTGGTTGTTATCAAATTTGGTTGTAAAAATCGTGGTGGTGTTGTCAGTGGGATTATATGTCTTAATAAAAAAACAGAGCATCAGCACTTCACATAGTGCTGTTTAAATATATAACCTATTTGTACACTTATGGGTCATATATTTATGGATGTATCATAAACAAACAATTTTAAAATTTGCAGGTTAAAAACCATTTGAGTTTTTTAAAATTAATATTTACTAATTAATTCACTTGGGAAAAACCACTAGTTACTAATGTTTTTCAGCAGATGTATTTCACACATAATCACTGCATTGTTCAACGCTGTGAGTTACGGACAAGGGTTTGTACATAAACAAAAATTATATATGAAAAGAGAATAATCAGCAATTAATTCATTTACAGACTACTCAGTTCAAATATGACATCATTTGCACACACTTTTTTCACTCAAATACTATTCCCTAATTCTAGTTAATAGTCAGTTTTTTTTTAAATATCCAGTCAAATAAACACCCTGTATGCTATTAATCACAATGCCACCATAATATATTAATATAGAAAAGCATTTAATTCAGATGTGCAAACAACATAATGAAAACGGCGTGATGAAATTTCGAGCCACTGGCCTCTTGATAAAAATAATCTCAAGCTTTTATAATGATGGGATGCATTAAGACTGTGTTTTTTTCAAATACTCATGAGATTAAGTTGCACATTTACCTATTGAAATAATTAGCATCGAGACTAACTATGGTAGGAAAATCAACCTGTGTTAGGAAATCTACTCAAATACAAGTGTTGTAATAAACGTGTTAAAATTTTTTAGAAAAGAATATAAATGTTGTACAAATGACAGTGATAAAAACATTACAAATGGTCATTTTCTAGAGTGTAGAACAATGGGTAGGCACATGGACAGATTGGAATATATGACATAGGAGTGTTGATAATAATACTAGAAACCTGAATACATTATCTGGCGTTCTCTTACCTGAGACCAATTTTCTCTGAGACTTTTTGACAATTTTCATAGGAAGGTTCATTTTAATTAGGATTATTGTAATGCATATTGGTAAACATTTTGTTCCTATTACTTTCCCATTATTAATTCTTTCTTTCAAAATATTTTGTTTCTGCTTTCAATTGCTGTAATCAGTAAATTTATGAATCTTTTCAAACTATGGAAAAAAAATCAGAAGAGTACTTACCATTAATATCTAATTATATAGTCATTACATACTACTCTGACAATCAACAACTGCAATCTTACAGTTGAAAAACATTTACATAAAAAATCTTATTCAAAGATCATAATTTATAAAATATCCATATTAAAGTCAAAGCTTTATAAATTTATATATATATATATATATATATATATATATATATATATATATATATTTTGATATTTTATGTTGTCCATTATTTTTCCGTTGCACTGACTTTATAAAGTTGATATATTACTATTGTAAATACTTTTATCCACCACTAAGTGCAATAATTTTACCTTGTTGTGATGAGGCACCTTTCGGTCACTTGACCATTGTCGAATCACTGATATTTTTCTGATGTAGATGTTCGGTCCGTGAACATGTTACTGTAAGTGTTTTTCATAGAAACTACAGTACACAGAAAACCTACTTCCAACAACACCACAATACACTACAAATCTAACCACCCCTGGATACACAAAATTAACACTTACAATAACATGATAAATAAAGCAATAAAATACACACAAGATAACAAACAAAAATTAAATGAAGAATTGAATAACATTACAAAAATAGCCATAGGAAATGGATACAACAAACACCTTATAAAAAACATATACAATAAATTTACAAAAAAACCTAACCTCAACACAACACTACAGCCTGAACACAAAAATATAAAAATCTACCTAAAATATAAATACACCAATAACAAAATAGAAGAACTAACAAATATATACAACAAAGAATACTACACTCCAACATACAAACCAAACAACAAAATAATAAAATATTTTAATAACACAAACCACAAAACATATACAGAAAAACGTAACATATCAGGAGTTTACAAAATTACATGTAACGAATGCAATGCATTTTACATAGGGAAAACGACCAGATCATTTAAAATAAGATTTGAAGAACATTACAGAGCATTCAAAAATAAAAATACAAAGGTATCAAATGTTGCAGCTCACCTAATATCACATAAGCATGAAATAACAAACTACGAAAATAACCTAACCATACTTGAAATAAATAATAACCCAATAGAATTAAACTCACTAGAAAAATACCACATTTATAAAAACACACACAACAATTTAATGAACTTACAGACCACATATATAGAAGACATACTACATAAAAACATCATACACACAGATCAAGAGAAAGTGCGTGTAACATCAACAAATACCAACATCATGGACCGAACATCTACACCAGAAAAATATCAGTGATTCGACAATGGTCAAGTGACCGAAAGGTGCCTCATCACAACAAGGTAAAATTATTGCACTTAGTGGTGGAAAAAAGTATTTACAATAGTAATATATCAACTTCATATATATATATATATATATATATATATATATATATATATATATATTCTTGATATTTAACGTTATCCATTGTTTTTCCGTTGCACTGACTTTATGAAGTTAATATATTACTATGTGTGATTACTTGAGTGATTCGACAATGGTCAATTGACCGAAAGGTGCCTCATCACTCAAGGTAAAATTATTGCACTTAATGGTGGATAAAATTACTTACATAGTAATATATTAACTTCATATATATATATATATATATATATATATATATATATATATATATATATATATATATATATAGATTTGTTGGACTAGGAGACTGACAGACTTACCTTGGTAAGAGTCCACTCTGTAGTCTTGAAATAGAAACACATAAAAGCACTTAAACAATGGTATATTTCAACCACACAGTGGTCTTTGTCAATCGAAGAGAAAACACAAAAAGAAATATGAGAGAATGAAATAAAATAAATTGTCTAAGTGCTTTTATGTGTTTCTATTTCAAGACTACAGAGTGGACTCTTACTAAGGTAAGTCTGTCAGTCTCCTAGTTCAACAAATCTAAATAATCTTTATATATATATATATATATATATATATATATATATATTTAATTTAGTTTTGGTTGGTAAAGATTATTTAGATTTGTTAGACTAGGAGACTGACAGACCAAGGTAAGTATGTCAGTCTCCTAGTCCAAAAAATCTATATATATATATATATATAAACAGTAATACCCTGTACTTGGCGATAGGTGGGACTGAGCGATAACTGTGAGGGTCGAATTTGCGTAAGTTAGGGTATAATTTTACATACAATCACATAGGAATCATATTTGATTGGGAGCAAAGACTAAATAAACTAATAATTTAGAAGAAAAATGTGTATATATATATTAAAATCTTAAATACATAATACAACAAAATATTATATTATGTACATACATATAGCAAAGAAGTAAGAAAAAGAAGTTATTTTGACATAGAAGGCTTCATAAAATAAAGTAAATTTGTTTGAAGAATTGAAGATTCGTTCTTCTCACGCAAAATTTCCTCATAAATCCAATTTGTTTGTTTTGTGGCAGAAATACGCTCTTCATTGGAGTCTATGTTTTCCAAAACTTGCTCAATTAAACTAAGGCCTATTGTCAAGTTTCTAATCGTCATTTCATCTTCTACGTCAACTGGGGTTAAAGAATCTGCGTTTTTAAGGTTGCTCTTCCTCAAGCATTTCTATGAATTCATAAATTAATTGTCAGCTCATGGTTGTGTGAATCTAGCAGTTCTTGAATGTCATAGCTATCCACTTCATAATTGAGTTGTCTGGAAAAATCAACAACTTTTTCAATCACATCAGCATTTTCATCGGACACTGGCACTAATTCCGCTTGAGTTTCAGAGGCAAAAAAATAGACATATCTTTTTCCAAATGTCATTCAAAGTCTTTTTGTGAAATTTCATTCTAAGATTGTCCAATGATTCTCAAAGCATCTAACAACAGAGAGCTAGTTGTTTTGTCTCATAGCTTCATGCAGATGCGCAAATGATCTTCTTGTGTAATAAGCTTTAAATGTTGATGACTCCCTGATCCATCGGTTGAAGGATGGCCAGTGCATTGTCAATTAATAGGAATTACTTTAAAAAGAATTTGTTCTTAAAAAGAACTGACAATAACGTTCGACTTGAGCTATGAAATGATGACCAAACCCGTCCTCAAATAGGCAACCTGTCACCCAAGCCTTTCCATTTGACTTCCAAATCATTGACAAGGTACGTTTAGAAATATTTTTTAATGTCTTGAATTTTCTGACCGATAAACTATGAGAGGTATCAACTTACAGTCACCAGCTGTATTTGCGCCAAATATCACTGTCAATTGGTCTTAGCGGCCATAAAACCTGAAAAAATTAACTCTTCATGAGCGCAAATAGGACAGCATGACCTAAAACCACGTAACCAGGGAATCGCATAAGATGGGGTAGCGTAAGTAGAGGTATTACTGTATATACTAACTTTGCAAAACTGTTTTCTTGTACTCACTATCACTTACACTTTAATGTACTTGAACGAGAATCTTACTTGATATTTAAGTGAGTAGATTTTTTACAACCTTAATTAAGAGTGCTCATTTTTGTGCATCTTCTGAAATTATATATATATTACACAGTTAGTTATAACTACTTAGATTGTCTATTCGATTAGAAATTTTGGATTAAAATTTTATAATTACACCAAAACCTCAGTATTAGCTTATTATGGCTTCTTTCAGGTAGAGATATTTTGCAATATCAAAAATTTTGTATAATTAATATAGTTTTTCTTGTGAAAAAAAAATGATTTTGAACAAGAATTAACTCGCAAATATTGAGAAAATACTGTGGTGTTGAACCATGTAGAAAACAATGTAAACTCATACCTTTGTGCAAGGGTAGGGAGAATAGTTCTCGGCCTGACAATGAGTGATCATGATTTTCAGTTTAAAAGAGATTTTTATTTTTCTACATAATCTCCCTTGACTTTAACACACTTGGTCCAGCGTTTCTCCAACATCAGTATTCCTTCCCGGAAGTAAGAGTCTGGAAGGTTGTTGAAATATTCATTGACAGACATCTTCATTGGATGCAAAGCGCATTCCAGAAACAAATTAATTCAGGTTTGGGAAGAGGTGGAAGCTCGAGGGAGAGTAGAGGGGATTGGCCGAGTATATCATACTCCAAATCTCTCAATTTTCCCACTGACACACTTTTGTGAGCAAGTTGTCTTGATGAAAGATGACTTTTTTCTTTTTCAGGCGAGACTTCTTATCACAAATTTTGACATCCACCTGGTCAAGAAGGTTGAAGTAATATTCACTAATAATTGTTCTGCCTTTTTCAAGGTAATCAATTAACAAGATACCTTTGGCATCCCAAGACACACTGGCCATGACCATTCCAGCAAATGCGATCGACCTCCCCTTCTTTGGTGCTGAACCACCTGCTTCCACCCACAGTTTCAACTGTTGTTTAGTTTCGGGCATGTAGTGGTGGACCTATGTCTCATCCATGGTGACAAATTGCCACACAAAATCAGCCGGTCCAAACATTGCTGTGAATGTCATATGCAATTTTGCTTTTAATCTCCATTCAGCGAATGCGGCACACACTTTGCACAGAGCTTTTGAATCACTCATTCTTCGTGCAAGATGTTTTGGAACCTTTCTTCTGATATGCTTACAGCCTCAGCTATCTCACGCAACCTTTACTCTCCTATCGTCCAACATGATATTATGCACCTTTTCGATAGTTTCTGGTGTGGTTGCAGTTTTTGGTCATCCTTCACATGGGTTATCTTCCAGCGACATAGGATCACGTTTAAATTCAGATGCTCACTTTTTAATTGTTGGAATTGAAGGAGTAGAGTTCCTCTACACTTTACTCAACTTCGGATGAATTATCTAGGGGTTAATCTATCGAAAACAAAAAAAATATCTACTTGATATTAAAGTTTATCCATTTTAACGAAAAATACGCAAAACGTCTACTACAAAATATTCCTGTACACAAACTACTTGAGCGAACAAGTTAAAGCGTATCATACGAACTAATGACATGTGCGAGCAGGGATCAAAAATAAATTTTCACTGATTGGAATGCCATTTCTGGGTCAGGCCGAGAACTTTTCACCCTACCTAGGTATAGTGATAACACGATTCATAAAACATAAGATGAAGCTGACATTGATTCAACATACTAGACTTTTAATGTTGACAGCACCTGATGTGAAGAGGAACCACTTGGCCTTTGATTTTCTATATGAACTCTAGAAAATAATGCCGAGTTGCATTTATTGTTACTCTGAATATTTCAAGAAGCAATAATGCATCAGCTTTCAGGTTGTCAAGATATAGGGAGAGACTCGAGAAGTGCAGGAGGGGAGGGAGTATAAACTAGTATAGGTAAAAAGCTAGCCAGCTCTCTACTCTATTTTGGTATTTAGGCAGACTGTAGAACAAGCCCCAGTGAACCTCCTTATCACTCTAAATGTCAAGTAGATCACTGAAAATTGTCTGGCAATGTCTCTTCCTATATCTTTTCACTAATTTATTTTTATTGATATCACTTGGCAAAAATCACTATGTACTGATATATTTCAGTAGACGTGTTTCACAATAGATCAGTGCATTGTTTGTGACTCACAGTATTGAATATTGCATTGATTTAGTGCTAAAAGTGTCTACTGAAAAATATCAGTAAGTAATGGGTTTTTTGCAAAGTAATATGAATAAAAATTAATGTTGAAAAACCTCAAGATGTATTTCACAAAAAACTGCAAGTTGTCATTTATACTCACTACAGAATATCTTGTGTGATAACTGTAATTTTTACAAATACAGCATGATTTGTATCAGAACTGGAATGGTTTAAAACTAGGTAAAGGATTTTTTAAAGGCCATGATTTTTTTTGAACAAAATAATTGTCATTAATTTTCAAAAAGTTTATCTTTTTGAACATAATAACATTGTAACAAAATTACATTACTGGATAAAGAATGTTTTTAATCAGCAGCTTTACTGCTGGAAGTCCAAGGCATAGAATCTCTAAGTACTGTAAGATGACAAAAAGTCCATAGTTGATCTCTTAAGGGCACAGAAACCTCTCTAAATAGGACAAAATGTCAGACATACAGTACAAGTTGGGAATCAACAAACCTTTTTATTTCAATGAAATCAAATTTATGACAATTTGTTTACAATTTTGAAAATGTTAAACAGCTTGTACCCAAAATTATGAAGGCATTGGGTTAACTCTGAAGGAAGGTGTAATTATAAAAAAAAAACTTTACATGGAAACTGTATGATACCAGAAAGTGTGTTCTCCATAGTCTGATGTTCCATAGTCTTACATTTCCATAATCTACTAGTTAAAAATAATTTTGCTGAGGATATATTTCAAGATATATATATATATATATATATATATATATATATATATATATATATATATATATATATATATGTTAGTTTTGGTTGGTAAAGATTATTTAGATTTTTTGGACTAGGAGACTGACAGACTTACCTTGGTAAGAGTCCACTCTGTAGTCTTGAAATAGAAACACATAAAAGCACTTAAACAATGATATATTTCAACCACACAGTGGTCTTTGTCAATCAAAAAGAAAACACAAAAAGAAATATGAGAAAATGAAAAAAAATATATATTAATGAAAAAAATATATATAAATATATTTTCTTCATTCTCTCATATTTCTTTTTGTGTTTTCTCTTTGATTGACAAAGACCACTGTGTGGTTGAAATATATCATTGTTTAAGTGCTTTTATGTGTTTCTATTTCAAGACTACAGAGTGGACTCTTACCAAGGTAAGTCTGTCAGTCTCCTAGTCCAAAAAATCTATATGTATATCCACTTTCTGGATATTGGATATATATCCACTATCTGCATTTTAAAAGCAGACAGAGGCAATTCCATAGCAATAATGCACCAACAAGAAATTGATAGGAAAGTAAATAGTTTCATAACAGAAAACAAAATAACCAAACTCCATTTAGACCCTACACCAAAATTTCAAACACAAACTAAAAACTTTTAAAGAAATGCAATGAAATCATGAAACCAGAAAAAAAGAAATATTACAAGCAAATAAAACTGCAAGCACCTATAATAAACGCTTTACCTAAAATCCACAAACAAAACACACCCATTTGCCCACTAATCAACCACACACAGGCAGCTTTACACAAACTATCCAAATACATAGACAAACTCATCAGAAACAGCATAAACTGTAACAACCACACATCCATATGCAATAACATAGACCTGATCAATAAAATTAAAGACATCCATATACCATACAACTTCACCATACCATCATTCAACATAAAAAACCTATACATCAACACACCCATAGAACAAACACTCCAAATACTACAAAACACGCTCATAACAAACAAAACTAAACATAAACTCATCCAAAACATCATAACACTCACCAAACTCATAACGTCACAAAACTATTTCACATATCAACACAAATTCTACACACAAAGCGTTGGCCTGCCTTTGAGTTCCCCCATCTCAAGCACCCTAGCAGAAATATTCCTCCATCATACTGAAAAGCAATAGATTCTACAAAACAACAAACATATACATAAAATAATTTACTACCATAGATATGTAGACGACATTTTACTATTATACAATGGAAACCAATAGCAAATCAAACAACTACACAATTACATCAATACCATAGATCAAACTTGACATTTGCCCTTGAATTAGAAAACAAGAATAAAATAAACTATCTAGACCTTATTATCACCAAACACAGTTTCGAAATATATGGAAAATCAACAACCCTTGATACCGTCATACATAACACATCTCATCCCCCCACACAACACATACAAACTGCATTTATCCATATGTTACACCGCCTAATCAACATACCTATGCAACAAAAAGACTACAACGAAGAACTCAAAACAATTAAATAAATTGCTCAACAAAACGGCTACCAACATACAGTTATAGAGAACAAACTCAAGAAAGTTAAACATAAACAACACCATCAAACAGCCACACTGACAAACCACACAAAAACATAAATACACATCCCTAACATACCACAACAAACACTCAAACAGCCACACTGACAAACCACACAAAAACCATAAATACACATCCCTAACATACCACAATAAACACTCAAACAGCCACACTGACAAACCACACAAAAACCATAAATACACATCCCTAACATACCACAATAAACACTCAAACAGCCACACTGACAAACCACACAAAAACCATAAATACACATCCCTAACATACCACAATAAACACTCAAACAGCCACACTGACAAACCACACAAAAACCATAAATACACATCCCTAACATACCACAATAAACACTCAAACAGCCACACTGACAAACCACACAAAAACCATAAATACACATTACTATTTATTAGGAATATACTGTGGTTGAATTTAATAATAAATACACAAAAACCTCTTAACCACAAACTTTCTTTAATTTACCCTAATGTACATTTCAGTTACAAAGTAACCATCCTCAGAAGGATAACATACAAAGACAGTCTTTGTATGTTATCCTTCTGAGGATGGTTACTTTGTAACTGAAATGTACATTAGGGTAAATTAAAGAAAGTTTGTGGTTAAGAGGTTTTTGTGTATTTATTACATAAATACACATCCCTAACATACCACAACAAACACTCAAACAGCCACACTGACAAACCACACAAAAACCATAAATACACATCCCTAACATGCCACAACAAACACTCTCAAAAACTGCTTCAACATTCAGAAAACTCAATTAAAAATTATCATACAAAATAACAAACACTTTAAGACAACACTTACAACCTTCTCAACAACAAACAGACTAACACAATCTATCCAGTGTATACAAAATAACATGTAATGAGTGTCCCAGCTATTATATTGGCCAAACCGGTAGATCATTCCACACATGCTTCAACGAACACATCAATGAAATAAAAAACCAAAATGCAAAATCCAGCTACGCAACACTTTTACAAAACACCCATGGACATACATACTAATTTAAATATTTTCCACATAATAAACCAAAGTAAAAAAAAACTAACAATCGTAAAAAAATATGAAATACCACACAACAGATAAAGAAAATATATTAAATGACCACACACACTTTGAAGCCAACACCATGTTCCATTACATAGTAAATAATCAACATAACCTACGAACAATAACTCATAATTTTATGCCGACAACCTATTATACCTTGCATGACACCACCAGTAAAGGCTTGCTTTGTATAAGAAACGATTGTTTTGAAATGAGTCAGCAAGTATGTTCTTAAGTATTCACTTAATTAAGTGTTATTTAGTTATAGTTTAATCAGTGAATTCAAGATGATTACATCAAGCAACTTTATTATAAATGTCTTTCAATTTTAATAAATTATTGTAACTTTGGCCAATGTCTCAATATTTTTTGACTATTGTTTATCGACCTCTCTGAATAGCGGACACTTCCAAACAAAAGCCACTTGGCAAAGTACAGATGATGTCCGCTGTTTGGAGGTTTACTGAATTATTTTAACTTTTATCAAAAAAATAAATATCTAATGCATGCTACAGTTTATTTCAATTTAACCCATCCAATTTCGATTAAATCAAGATCCATACCATTGACTAATGCCATTTTGCAATTTATACTCTTTAAAAAATAACCTTAGAAGTTGGTTTAGACTGTTCCACAGACAAGGAGTTGCAACCATTGAGTTTACTTTACTATTAGGCTACATTTTATTCTATAAGTCCTTAGATAAGGACTTGGAAATACATCAAGAATACTAATTTCTACAGCATTAAGGTAAAATAATACAATTTGATCTACAATAAACTTTATAATTTAAAATCATTTAACCTTAAGTACAAAATGTAATTAATTTAGCAACCAAGACCGATATAATTAACGCTTTCAGCTTTTATTCATTGCCTTTTTATTTACTTGATGTATCAACATTTATTATCTATATAAACTTAATTTTCAACCAAAATTTTACCATTTATAAAGGATATTTAAAGAAATTTACTTTCTATTCTTAAATATTCATTATTTCCATACAAAGCATGTTTTTTTAAGCAAGTGCCATTTTTATGCTAAAAAACAGAAAATATTTTTGAACAAATTTATTCCGATACTAAAACTTGGAAAGATATTTTGGCAAATTATCAGTGTCTTCCCATCAGTGAAGATCGCCACATAGCGATCAAAAAACGTTCTGTCTCAGTAAGTTTTTACAAATTTACAAAATTTAAAGTCGGATTAAAGTGAATTAAATATAAACTAATGTTAAAGTGATTAATTAAGTTTCATCGAACGTAATGGATTACAGAATTCAGGACTTATATTGTGCAACTTTCATTTTCAAACTTTACAAAAATCATCTACCCGAAAAGACACTGTTAAGTACAGGTTTGATAACCTCACTTTCCCTAAACCATGTTTATTTACATCTGTCATTATTTTCGATATAACCTAGAAATCAGCTGGTGTTTTACCACAGTTCAATTTCCACCGCCTACTAGACTTTTGTTGCCGGCTAGAATCTAGGCTTCTTTTACTGCAAAGAAGTAGTTATACGATCCAATTACCAGACGCATTGAGACTATTCATCTATGTTTTAGACTACGTCTACGTAGTTTTCTGATCTAGTTACTTTTGCTAGCCTTTTCCGCCGTCTCAAAGTTACACACCCTGTTGTAACATGGCCTTTTACTAGTCCGGCTCTCCTGTTTTCTATTCAAGTGCTTTAGCCGATTACATCGGGTTTAAACCGCATTATAGTATTACACCGCTTACTGATTATGTTCAGTTAATGTCTTAGATGCGTTCTAACTATAAATTACCGCCGTCAAACTTTAATAAGTCATTTTAACCGCATTCTAAGTTTGATTGCCATTGTGTTAGGTTAACCGCGTGGTATTTCATTACACCGCAGACAATTAACTCTTTAACCTCGCGTGTGAACTATCAAGTGTGGATTAAAGATTTTCTATTGTGACTAATTGAAGTGCTTTTAACTTTCAATTAATTTTAAATGAGTTCTAGTTTTATGCCCTTCTTCACAAGCTACGGTTCATCACTTCAGGACTTAACCCAGGCCTGGGACAACCGCTGCATCAACTCTTCAACTACCCTGTATAGCTTGGAATGGTAAGTGGCGTAGACTTAACTTCACTCATAAAATTGAACTATTTCTTTTAATTAACGTTTAGTGTTTCATTTAAATTCAGTGTCGTTTTTATCATTCAAGCAACCCTTGCACTGCTTCAACAAAGCAAGGTGGTCTTCCGGACTTTTTAGTGCAACCTCTTATGATTTGAACTACCCTATTGATTTCTAATATTTCACATAATTTTCTTTCTTTAGTTTTGCTACCAAAACTACCATACAGACACCAAATAGTACAATGGAATTTTGAACAGTCATATGCCTCACGTGTGAATTTGAGTAATATGATGCAATTTATTTAGGGGTGAATGATTCAGCATTTATTGTCTTTCACCAAAAAAAACTAATAAGAAATTATACCATCTCAAAAAAAAATACACACACACACTGTAATTGATTTTTTAAGTTGAAATAGTTTGCTTGTACTTAATTTTCTTCGGAAATTACTTTTTCTTTCTTTGGACGCACTATTTCATCTGTTGATGAAATTCAGCATATTTTATTATATGATTTTTTCATTTCACAGTTTGAACCATAGAAAAATTGAAGATATATTTAAACGCTCATGCCAACAAATAAAAATAATCATTGCATGTTTAGGAGGCACACTGTAAAGCTGTGAGATGCACACACTGTAATAGTACTTACTTTAAAATAAAACATGCTCATCATAGTTTTATTTTGTACCAAATAAGCCTATATTTTCAGTTAAAGTGGAAGTAATGGTTTCAAGAAATGGTATTATTACTGCTAGGTTACCTGTAAACCTATGCACATTTAATCTGACACAATTACATTATTCTCTCCATTTCTTTCTTTAAAGCAGACATTGACAGTAGCAATTATCAACGACACTCTTCTATCTAAGGCAGCTAAATGAGATGCAGTAAGAACAGGAGCAATATGACTGTGATCCAACAACTGGGATAATGTTTCGCTAAGCATTCCGCCCCGCAGCCACAACAAATGAGTCCATGTACTGGCTCGTAATCTAATTCAGAAAATTTAGTGCAATACATAAAAGAAGCTTGGCAAAAAGACACATAAAATTAATAAAGAACATCAGAATCAATTGATTAAAATTTTTATCACTCACTTTCAAATTTAATTTTACATATAATAAATAAATGATTTTGTTTGTAATATGATGCTTTTCAATTGCATTTTAACAGATTTTATGTTAAGGGGGTATTTATACCAAGATATCTGGAAAATACATAAACAATTAGAGTATGTAAAAAACAGAGTATCTAAAAATTGATTTATATTATCAATCAAAAAACCCATCAACCTCACATATTTTGAAACAAGATAAATTAGAAAATAAATCCAAATATCACAAAACTCATTGTAAAAAATATTAAATCAAATTTTCTTCAACCCACTAGCTTACAAAGACACTTATGAATTTAAAAATCATTAAATAACTTGATTTTATTTGAGATTGTATTCATAAATAATTGTTTTAAAACTAAGCGAAATTCTGTTCAATTAGATAAAAACAATTATTTAAGACCATAATCAGTGAAAGCAGGATATTATAACAACAATTTTAAATAAAGATTGTTTCAAATTTTATGGTTTGTAATTGGTCATAATCAACCAAAGTAGAAAAAAGACCTTTTTCAATGTCTTATTAGAGGAAGGGAAAGTAACCGTCTTGCTGGATCTGATTAGGATCGCTCACCCCTTGAAAAGAGTTAACTGCTTTTAATAACTAAGCACTCTACCCAATACAAATATCATACAAGTATAAGGAAATTATTTATGTATATTTTAATAATATTTAATTTATTATTTAATTGTAATGTTTAATCAAAGTACTTTAGTAAAATATTAAGTACTTTAGTAATATTATTAGTGGTTTATTGTTCTCAAGCAATAAAAATTATTTCGTATATTATTGACTGAAATCTTTTAATTATAAATAAATAAAAACTCTTAAACCACAAAAAATTAAGTTATTAAATTCTGACAAAGGGCTCGAATTCTCTATTATAGTTGTTAGTTAAGAGATTTGTAGTAGTCTTATTATTTTTGTAAAATATTTTAACAATAACTTTAAAAAACTGTAATTTCAAAGTTTTTAAAGTTAACATCCTTAGCAATATCCAAGTTCCCATGGAGATTGAATTGGGAGTTGAACCTATTGGACTCTATATCGATAAAAAAATATGGACCAAATACTTGTCAATAAAGGCTCTTACACCAATCCACCCATTAAGTAACATGGTATCATATGATTCCAACATAAAGCAGTCATTCAGCTATAAAATTAATCAACTGTCCACCAAAATGCCTTGTTTTGTCCCTGTGAAAATTCCGACTTACTATATGGAGCCCCCAAGTAGATGGCCCGAGATAAACATTGCACTTAACCTGCCACATGATTCAATCTCAATACAAAAGCCACATAAAAATATTCACAGATGGCTCGCTCGACCGGGAGAAGAGCTTATTGGAGGCAGGCTACTATAATGAATCAAACGGAGACTGTGTTTACATTCCAGCCAATTCCAATTCCAGCATGGATACTGAGCTTTTGGCTATAAGTGCAGCCCTGACTAGCTGTGTGCATTTAAAGAATATCAGAAATAAGAAAAACCATCCTAGAACTAGTGGACTGCGGGAAGAAATTAACTCTTCAATGGGTACCTGCCCATTGCGGAGTACCCGGAAACGAAAAGGCTGACAAAATTGCGAAAATAGCCTCAACCATGGGACCTACAGATGAAGGCAAACACTCCCTGCTACATTGCAAAAGTGTAAGCAGGGAAGTTTTCCGAAAACTTTGGTGTGAAAATTGGGGAAAAGAGTCTACTGGTCGACACTTTTACCAGCTCCAACCAGAACCACCAGTCGAGGACAAATATAGGGAGGTAGCACGATCAACAGCATTTTTTGCTGCCAGAGCAAGAACCGGCCATCTGGTGACACAGGAGTACTATTTCGTTTTAATCTCACAGAGACTCCGTTGTGTGGACTCTGCGGTGTGGAGGGCGAAACAATTGAACACATCCTGCTGAACTGCCCTTACCCATTACTTACAAGAGACATCCTCAGACCAACTGTGACAAAGTGGCAAGATATTCTACTTAAGAAGAACCTGTGGGCCATAGCATCATATATATATCGTGGACATCGGGCCATCGGCTATAGTTAAGCTGGACGCCTGCACGAAGAAGTAAGAAGTAAGTAAGCACGTCAAGTTGATGGACCGGACCTTACTATGGTGGTACTGGTCAATTGAGAGAGGTGAACCTTGCTGCTACGTAATTGGTCGGATAATATAAGAGGTGTAACGGGGGGAGATTAACGATGTATATATATATTTATAGGAATTTTTGGACTAGATAGGAGACTGACAGACTTACCTAATGGCAATAGTCCAAAACTGCAATCTCTTGGAAATGCAGTTTTGGACTACTGCCATTAGGTAAGTCTGTCAGTCTCCTATCTAGTCCAAAAATTCCTAAATAAGCTTTAAGCTCTACTAGAATTAACCTATATATATATATATATATATATATATATATATATATATATATATATATATATATATACATATATATATTATAACATAAAGTATGAGGCTTTAGAAAAATTTCAGTTAGTTGCTAAAATAATTTTCTGTAGGATTAAGCCAGGGAGGACACAAATAGTGCCGACAAAGCAGGTACCATCCATTATCCTTTTCCGGGAAAGCTATAAGCTGCGTGCGGCAACAATAGACAATAGAGAGGGTCCAAAGTGGTTAAGACAGGGAAATCCAGTGGCCGATATAGCCTGGGAAAATAACCGTGTACCGTTAGGTTAAGCTAATTGTAGAACTGTGGGAAACTTACAAAGAATGTATTGTGGTAGTGGGAAAGATTAGATTTTTCAGTAAAAACTAAATGATCAGGGAAGTTAGAGGAAGTTTTGGGAGACTATATATATATTGTAGTTAGTCTTATAGCAATTTCCTCCAAAATCTACATCAGGACATAAATAAAAAGTTTTTGTGGTTTAAGAGGTTTTATTTATTTATAAATAAAAATTATACTACAGTTACTCAAAAGTTATTCAAATCTTTGAACTGTTATAGAAAAATAAAAATTATTTTCAGTAAATATATTTTCAAGAAATTAATATGTAAGGTAAAGCCGGCATAGACAAATATTATCTTTGGAAAATTTAGAGTATAAACTGATTGTTTCCAACTTAATTTCTATTTACAAAGGTTATGTAAATTATTAGCGAAAGCGTAGTAACCGCAGAACACAATGAATGGTCCATGAGTGAAGAACAAAATAAATACCCTCCTTATTCTCTTTCCTGATGTAATCATCTTGAATTCACTGATTAAACTAATTTTACACTACTTAACGAAGTAGAGGGTTAGCTTCGTAAAAGGAACTATCGTTTTGAAACGCATCAGCAAGTAAGCAATTACGTATTCACTTAGTTAAGTAGTGTAAAATTACTTTAAATACTTCTGGTCTTAGAGAATATGGAGTGGTGGGGGGACAGAAAGAAATAGTGACTGCTTTTTTTTGTCTAGGCTTGTAACTGACATATCGAATAAACATGGTTTCTTGTAAACAACCTCTCTTGAAGGAAACAATCAATTACAAAATTCATGATGTCTGTATGATCTCTACCACTAATGTGTCGAGCACTAAGTGACAAGCATATTGTGAGCATTATTGAATTCGGTTGAATTTAGCCTTTTGACCATGAATAAAATAGTTCATATTTTAAAAGATTAATGCATAGAAGTTTTTTTACTGTAAATGAAATGTAACACTTCTAAAACCTCTTGATGGCAACACAAATTTGCATACTTTAACCTTAAAATAGTACATTACACAGTGGTAAATTCAGAGGCAATACATATTTCAAAAAAAACATCTCATTTTAAAGAATTCTCTGCTTATGATTACACTGAAGATCCCAATATTTCTTCCTTCAAGTAGAGAAATAATACACAATAAATTTATATGATTTTGTTGCCTAACTGATCATGACTCAGACATAAATGGTTACCTGGAAGTTGATAATTTTAGTTGTTGGTGGGTTCAACAACCAAAATACTATCTAGAAAGTAATAATATTTAAACTACTTTAAGAACATAATCATGAAAAAGAGAGGTATTGGCTCATGTAAGCGTGTGGAAGTCGGGTGGCCTAGTCAGGTTTATGCTAGAACACTATTATGCAGTATTGAAGAGAAAGCTACAAGGAAAGCTTACACGTAGTTGACAATTTATCTCTAGAAAGAAAGAAAGCTAAAACCATGACCTAAAAATCTAAATAGGAAGACAGTCAAATATCAATATTTCATGGATTGCTAGAGCTATCAGAAATAAAGCAGACAAACTCCTGAAATTAATGGAAGGTGTTAGAAAAAAATTGCATATTACATGTACAAAAATTCAGAAACCTCAAACCTTCATTATCTCTACATAACACAATTGATGTAGTGAACTTCTAACTCTTGTACTTGACTTGGACAAGTGACTCTGAATATATGAAGATTGATTTAAAGATCAATGAGGATACCAGGTTAACTAACTTCTATGTCTATATCTTCATTGAAGGCATTGGAAAACACTTTGGATAACTAATTACCAGAGACAATAAACAGAACAGTAATAGATGGATATTTCAATGCTGAGTACCATTCTTGGAAAATGGGACCAGAAAACCAAAATGGTTAAGTTCTATACAAATGGTTAAATAAGAGAAATACGAGGTCTGTTCAAAAAATACGTGGACTGAGGTCATAAAAAAATTTTTTTTTGGAAGTTACACGTCTGGGTCTCCTTCAAAGTACTCTCCTCCCCAACGCACACACTTATCCCAACAGTGTTTCCACTTGTTAAAACAGTCCTGGTACGCTTCTTTTGTGATGGCGTTCAGCTCCTTCGTCGCATTTGCCTTAATCTCCGAAATCGTTTCAAATCTTCCTTTGAGAGGTTTTTTGAGTTTTGGGAATAAGAAAAAGTCACAAGGAGCAAGGTCAGGTGAGTAGGGGGGGGGAGGTGGTAAAGAACAGTGATCGAGTGTTTGGCCAAAAACTCACGAGTTCTGAGTGCTGAGTGAGCTGGAACATTGTCGTGATGGAAAAACCAGTTATCACTTCTCCACAGTTCTGGCCTTTTGCGTCGGACGGCATCCCTCAGACAATTCAGTACTTCAATGTAGGTAATCTGGTTGACTGTAGAGCCTTCATGGAGGTACTTGTAGTGAACAACACCCTTAGCATAAAAAAAAACTGTCAGCATCACCTTGACATTCGACCGAACTTGGCGAGCTTTTTTTGGGTCTTGGAGACGTTTGACTTACCCATTGGGATGATTGAACCTTTGTTTCAATGTCATAACCATCCACCCATGATTCATCACTGGTTATAATTCTTGACAAAAAGTTCTCATCTTCATTTGAACGATCAAGCAGTTCCCGACAACCCGGTCTCGATTGGCTTTTTGGTCGTCGGTCATCAGGCGTGGCACAAATTTCACAGCGATGCGGCGCATCTTCAATTTTTCGGTCAAAATCTCGTAACAAGATCCAACTGATATCCTACACTCTTCGGAAAGCTCCCTAATGATCAGACGTCGATTTTCACGCACCAGGGTGTTGATTTTGTCAACATGTGGGTCGTCAGTTGACGTTGAAGGACGTCCAGGACGCTCATTGTCATCAATCGACTGTCGGCCACCCTTGAAACGTTCAGGCCACTTGAAACATGCAGCACGCTTCATGGCAACATCGCCGTAGGCCGTGTTAAGCATGGCAAATGTTTCTGTTGCAGATTTCCTTAGTTTTACACAAATTTTCACAGCAATTCGTTGCTCCTTCAGGTTGTCCATTTTACAATCCGACAAACGAAAAAAAACACTCTTTACTAAACTGCGTGTAACTCATCAACAAATGAAGATATCTGTGACTGAAATACCGCGTTTTAATCAGCTGATTTATACGAACTTAGTGACACCAAGCGGATTCTCCTGAAACTAACTTGAGCCGCGAAATTCTAAAACTCCGCGTATTTTTTTAACAGACCTCGTATATTGGTCAACCAACTGTCCACAGCTACAGGATTATTAAGTACATTTCAAATCTCGCTAGTGTCGCCTAATCCATGAAATCTTATAGCTCCATCTTATAGTGGGCTACTACAACCTTCGGTTATCACAGAGCTACAATTTGCAAGGAGCATGGTGCAGCTGAAGTCCAAGCTGAATAATATAAAGATAATATACATAGTATAAAGAGGGCCAATTGGACGACGTTCTGAAAAGAGATTTCAGTAATACCCAGTGACATTATGCTAACAGTGAATCAAAAAACAGGTCAATTTAACTGGGGCTGATAAAATAATGAAGAAATCGGCTAATGGGAGAATGATGAAGAGTTGGTGCAATGATAATAGAAATAAGGAAATACAATAAGGAAGAAGTTTATAGCGAGTAGAAAGTAAAAATACCAAGAGAGAGAGCTCTTGGTTTGCAAAAAATTGAGGTGATTTATTGAAAGCAAAAAGGAGTCGTAAAAATCCTTTATCACTACTATAACATGCAACACACCAAGCTCGACAATCTGGAAGAAAGTCAGAACTCCTGAAGGAATAATTAATTAGAAGATCAGATTCATACAATATTATGATGGCAAACTACTTCAGAATGATCATCAAATAGTGAGTGGTTTTAATAAGCGTTATCAGAAGAAATTCCGGTAGAAATCAGCTGGCTTGTTTACCTAACAAAGTAAGAGCAAATGTTGACGAATCACTATCACTATTATTCCATTGTGAATAATACAAATACATTATAAATTAATACACTATGAATACAAACATGGAATAGAGGAAAATACATACAATCATATGTGTTACTCAAACACTATTAAAAACCAATACAGAATTAGTGATGTTTACATACCTGCAACATTGATAAAGTGGAGCCAAAATGTCTATGTGATCAACCTTTGGATTACCAAAACTGAAAAGAAACACATTACCATGAGATTTTTGTTAATTTTAAAATTGCAGATACCATACAATTTAATACATCCTTGATTGCATTCCAGTTCTTTGAAATCATATTAAATCACTAACAAAAGCTGGCATTGGATTTACAGTAAAACTTCATTTAAGCGTCACTTTTTAAACCGTCAGTTTCTGTTAACCGTCATTGCTGTAATACATTAATAATACTGTAATAACAAAGTGCTTTAAGGTTAGTGACATGTTTGCTTTGATTACTTATTTGTACAGCCCATTGTCACACCAGCTTATGAAGGCTTAATAACGCAGTTATGCCCCAAAATAAAATTTAGAAAGTCTTACCCCACATAACAAATAGCCTTCCTTGTGCCATGGCCAGTGCACATACTTATAATAAAGGTTATATCTATATATTTAAGATATTGAAAGCTTTACCTTTTGTGTCGTTGTATTAAGATATAAGGGCTACCTCCGTAGATGGATCGGTTGGGGTAATTACGATAGATCGGAGATTGATGCTTTGGTCCAGCTATTACTGGGATTTTCCTGTCTGGTCTCTTTCGACACACACTCTAGCACTAGCCTTTTCCTGCCTGGTCTCTTACGACACACAACCTTTCTCTTAATCAACTCTACTTGAATTGCTATTTTAATTTAAAAGGACCGGAAGAATCAAGTACAGCTGATAATAAGCAGAGACCAGAGTGTACTGCCCTCAATCGAACCATTAGCAACTACTTACATTAGTTGCCAGCTGTTTGGCGGCAATACAAAAAAATGTTACACCATGAATCAAGGAATAATCAAAAACATGAAATGTTCTTATAGAAAAATGATTATCGAACATTTGCTCTCATATGTTGAATCGACGTCTGTAAAACAGTTATGGAGGTCTTACAGTAAAGATGCCATTTTCAATGTTCCCAGAGCATGGAGTGATTTGTCAGTGTCTAATCTGAAGAACGGCAGGAATAAACTTTGGATTTACCAACTTTGGATAACAAGATAAGAACTTTAGTCTCATCAAAGGTGAAGAATCTAATGAACCTGAGAGTGTGGCAGTTGACGAGATGGTTAATTTGTGCAACAATTTACAAATTTCAGTACAAATTTGATGTCAGAAGAAGTATCAGAGTGGTTAAATGCGAAATATTGCAGAGGTGATAGCTCGAGCATCAAAGGGGTAGAAGATAATGACTGACTATTTCCAGGTTAAACGAACTATTTTACCTGTAAGTTTATATTACTCCACATTATTTTGCCACATTTGTAGTTACTGTACTGATGTTTTTATAATGTAATAAATAGTTTCATTTGGTATTACAATCGTGTTTAATTTTTTTCCACTCCGAAATATATTATATTACTGTGAGAGTGATAACTGTCTATAATAGAAATGATTGCGGTTATGTTTTAGAGGAATAACAGTGTTTCTGTTATCCGTCCATCTGCTCAACTGTCACAACCATGGTCCCGATCATGACAGTGAATCGAGATTTTACTGTATATCTAATAAACTTTTAAAAATATTTTTCTATTAAAAATGTATACAACATCAAGAGAAAAGTGGTACAATATATTCTATGTTCAGTACATTCTATCCTAACAGAGTCATTCTAGGTTGTAACTTGTTTTCCAGATTGTATTTTGTATTAAAGCCCTCTGATGAAGATGATATGGTCATTGAAATGTACATAAGAGTTTAATCTCAAGTAACTGGTATTATTTGTTATTTTTTTCTGGTATTAGGTTCTTTGCAATATTTTCATTGTAATTAAAAAGTTAAACTTAATGTATTCACATATTGTTATAACAATGTCTTTATGTGTTTACTTAAAGCTCAGTCAATTTGACTACTCACTACTAAGATCAACTGAATTTCAAAGATCATGTCAACAAATTTATTTTTGTTTAATCTTTTTAACCAGAGGTTGTATTTTTGTCCTCAAATATATGTCCATCAATGTATAAAAAACTTTGATGTAGTTTTGGAAACAGTTGTTTTTCTGCCTTGCAGAGTATATTATATTCTTATTTGCGATGTGATTAAAATTTTAGTGTTTAATATAAAAACACTTTCTTTGTTGTAATTTTTAACCAGTGCACAATCACTGCCTGTGGTCCAGTACAATGCACACATGAATTATATTGACAGACATGATTAACTAATGCTGTACAACCTCCTTAGAAAAATTTAACAAGGTATACAAATGTTTATTTACATTCTTTATATGATTGCCATAGTTTTGTGCTATACAATATGTACTAGTAGAAAATGGCAAACTCAAGATCTCGTTCCCCCCAAGCCCAAAATTCAAATGATAACTGATCAGGAGAGTCATTGTAACCCCATTATACACAAACTCTATATGAAGAAAAATGTAAGAGTTTAAAAAAACAAAAACTGCGGTTTTCCAAAAAAAAAAACATTTTTTTGTCAGCTCTCTTGTTAAATCAGCATGTTGTACTTCATCACTTTGGGCAGTAATGACATAATAGTCATGTCTTCATGCTACAAGCTATCTTCAGTAACAATGTCATTGTTGCGCTTTTATATTTTGAAGCAGTGTTGAGCATGTTGCAATCTACTTATTTTTGTTAGTGAACTATCCTCAGCAATCCTCGGCAATTTTTGTAGTTCTAACCACATCAGATAGGTAACAGAAGTGTGTTATTTGAGTAATGTGTAGCACTACCCGCCGGGTCCTGCTGGCTCCCACCAAACGCTAGGATTAGAGTTCTGGCTTTACCACTGTCAGCCCAAAATAAATTTAAATAAGACTTATGATTTAAAAAAATTATTACTTTAGACACTACTGTGACTAAAAGTACTACCACTTGAAGGGGATTCTTATAATTGGGTGAAAATGACACAATAATTGGATTAAGGTAACAGAATTTATGGATATTTGTATGCCATCCATACATATTTGTAATATACAAAGATAATATAACAATACATTACTCTGCAAAAGTTTATAATGTAACAAACAAAATGATAAATATACAAATATATATATCTTTATGCATACTTATACACTTACAAATAAGATAATTTTTTTAAAACTTTTTAAAATTAACTAACCAATTTCAATTGTTTTATAAAAATTTTAAAGGAACTAAAACATAGAACCAAAAGATGAAAAATTTTATGAAAAAATCTAAGAAGCACACTTCACAGAATGGTTCAAAAACATTCTAACTCTAATTACTCAAAAATCTGCAGTAATTATTGATCAAGCTCCAATCACACTATGTTGGACCTGTCTACAAGAAATCCCACAATGTCTTGGAAGAAAGCCCAAATAATATCTTGGATGCAGACAAACAACGTTGCCCTGCCACCTTCCGTAAGTTCATACAAAAAGCTCACAAAAGCAGAACTCATTTTTCTGGCAAAACCACACTTTAAAAAAACTGAAAAACTACTTGGAAGTTATTACCAATGAGATGATTCCTGATGTGGAACTTCTTTGGCTGGAGAATGGTCAAAAATAAATAAAAAGATAGTTTATATCGAAGTTTTTGGATTATGCTATGATATTAAAATTAAAAGAAAACAGACATTTTTTAAAATAATACCAATCAATGCAGAAGAGAATAATGGATTTTTTTTATTTTATTTGATAAAAATTTATAGCATAGTTTAGATTTTATGAGCTGCCCAACTCGAGTCTCAAAACTTTTGTTACGGACAGTAGTAAATATTTTCAGGGGAGTAGACTTGAACTGGTGTCACAAGATGACAACCTGCACTAGTACATGCAAATGGTTCTTACTTATAAAATCTTTAGGGTAAAATTAATACATAAGATGAAAAATATATTCTATTACCTTTTTCCATTGTCAATTAGGAGCACTGCAGAATTACTTAAATTAGCAAACACTTCATAGTGATGTCGATCACCATTATCAATAAGAAAATCAAATATACAAGCATCTATGAGATCAAGAAGTCGTGGTCCTCGAGAATATAAAGAAGATTTTCTTACCAGTTGGCAGTAATCAGCATCCACTTCCCACCTTTAACATTGAAAAAAATATATTTTCTATGTAATATAATTATATTATTATAATATTATATATTATTATATCATTATATATTATAATTCTTTAAACTCTAATCTGAAAGGCAAAAACAGTATTCTTGAAGTTTTAGTGCGTTTTTTAATGTTTTTATACTATAAACATATACTCTAAACCTTAAGTCTACCATTTTAATAGGCAATCCAGTAAATAAGTAAAGTACACAACTTTGGAGATAGGAAGTAGAAAATATTGATTTTTTTCAAAAATACTGAAAAAAATAAATTTTTGAGTTCACACAGTAAGTTTACTTACATGCATTCATTAAGTTCTGTCAGAGGTTAGGTACACCGAGTATAAGTGATTCAAACTTTATTATAATCAGTTTTATTTTAAACCGAATTATACAAAATAACATGGCAACAAAAAATCTTTAAAATTTTATAATTAAGTATAAGTCTGGAATGAGTGCACTCGTTTCTTACTTTCATAATTTTTGAAGTTTTAGTTAGTGATTTTTTACAAAGCACTGAATACAAGATCTTAGACTTACAATAAAATAATGCATTATTATAAGTTTTTAAAATTATTTTCATTACAGTGATGATTTCTAGTGTTGAAGTATGATGACCTGGATATTAATATTTATTTTATTTGTTAAACTGTAAACATATTTATTACAATCCATGAAAAATTTTACACGGTTTTCAGCATTAGAAAATGGATTTGGTAATGTAAAATGTGACTACAGTAAAAACCTGTCAGAACCCTGAGGTTCCTTGTATTTAACCAGTAAACATGATAGATAAAATAATGTTTTCCAACGATATTAAATTCTTATAATAATTTAATTTAATTATGAGATCTAGGCTAAATACAATTATACAGGGGAGTAATAAGGCTCCACATTATTTTTTATTGAAGCATTGCCTATGTTAATGACTGATTGCTATGTGGTGCTCAATGTTTTTATTTCATGGATCATGATTAAGTGGATTTGCAAAAATCATATGAACTTGCAAATGATGAAATTTTGTTGTAGAAATCAAGACATCAAGTGGAGACATAAATTGACTGCGGAAGGTAATATCAATAAAGTTTTTAATAATGGAATTGAAATTATTATCTCATACATCAATCCATTCAATTATTGTTAGGAAACAACATACAGTTAACATTCTGTTTTAGCAGATTCCTACAATAACCTGAGCTAAAATAAACCATTTTACCCCAAATGGGTTACTAAAATAAGGTGAAAAATTATATTTCTATAAGGAAAGAACCACTTCTTCTATTGTTGTACAGCGTATAGCAGAAATATATAACACTTTGCAAGTGTAATAATATTTCTATTTAAAAAAAACAAAAGTCTACTTTTTGTAATCCTATTCAATATATTTTTACATTGTTATTTACAAAACAAATGAATTTTTCATATATCTACACATGTCAAAAGCTTGAGTGACATTGGTCATTATGTCTAAGTTTAAATATAAATTATTTTCAAAATGTAAAAAGAAAAAAATATTAAACACGTAGGAACAAATATTTATGTGGAATATTCAATATAGAGAAAAACTGTACTAGAAATAAAAACGGAGGAGGAGTTTGGTATTATTTTATTTATCAAAACCAGATATTTTGGTGTGATCATACAAAAAAAAAAATTATGATTTCTTATGACTTTATGTGGAATTCTTGGGATTCTTTTACTTCTTTACACTGAAATGGAAGAAAAGTACCTTCTTCAGGTGTACAGCTTTACATATAGACGATAGCCTGATGTCCATGATAAGCCATTAAGGAAAGAATCCAATTTCTCTTCAGGACTGTTGATAACTCCAAGGCCTATGTTCTCAGAATGTCTTTTGCCATTCTGCAATTAGTAATTTGAATAGAGAAGGATGTGTCCCAAATCTTTATCCTCATCCCTGCACAGCTCACATAGTGTTTATACAACTAGATTGAATCAATGTAAGTATTTCTTAGTCACGATATGTCCTGTTCAGGCCCTGGCCATGAAGCAAGCTAGATAAATAGGTATTTCTCTGAATATTTCTTTTACTGGTTTCTTCTGTAGCCCATACAGGTAGCAGGCTACAGACCACTGCACCCATTGTTCGGCCCATGCTTTCTTAAGTACATGGTCTATTAGCTATATTGCAGTTGCTTCCTGGCTATTTTATCTGCTGTTTCACTTCTCCTTATACCACAATTTGATGGAACCTATTGAAGAATGATGTACTTTCAAAATATAAACAGTTCAGAAAGAATCTGTCTCATTTCGCCGATTCCAAAAGAATAAAGTGTAGTATCGGGCTTGGCCATTGCTTGGAGGGCAGACTTGGAGTCAGTTAACATATGTTGTCACTTACAATTGAGAAAAAGCTTGTTAGAGCTGCATAAATGCCAAAAAGTTCTGCCTTAGTTACAATCTTCTTCCGTAGCTTGGTTGAAATACCCTGCTCTTGATGCTCTTCTAATCATATTCACTGAGCCATCCGTGAAGATTTTGTTGTGGTAGCTGTATTTTCTGTGAAACATGGCTTTGGTCTCCAATCTAAGGACCTCCAGTTGCCTCTCTTCAATCTGTTTACCAGTTAAATCCATGATCATAGGAACTCCAGTCAAATTGCTGGATGACTCATCGTACATCGTTAGAATAATCTTGGACCTGCTGTCTGGTAACCTAGATGTCATTTCACTGGCTTGACGTATATATTGTTAATATGTACACCGTCCATGGCGTGAAAAGCGTTATTATTCAAAGTTCCATTTGGAGGAAGAATTCTACATTCTTGTTTAGGCGGCAGCACTGGAAATTAACTATTATACTGCCAGTGATACAAAATACACATCCTGTCTATTATTTTTATTATGACAATTATGTTGGCTACTCATCATACTGTCTATACATTATGCAAGAATCTGTAACTAAGTTGACAAGTCATTTGGTCTCAGTATTGTTCAGTGCTTCAAACAGATAGACTGTGAGAATATTGACTTTTTATTTTGTCCAAGTTTTCCAAATTTTAAACACTGAAATTTAAAAAAAATATCAATAAAGATGTGAAATTACAAGCTCTAAGGCAGTTAGGAGCAAGTTTAATAAATACTTAAACCCAATATCATAGAAAACAAAAAAGAAACAAAAATGAGAAACATATAGCAGTATTATCGAATTTACGTTACAATTCATGTGATGATGTAACCATTTGACCCTGTGCTGTACAATTATCACTTGCAGAATACATCTACAATGTTAAATGGGGTATTACTAAATTTGGAAATTGGCTTTCAATACATGTTTATTACTCATTTATGCTTATTAAACCAACAGTAAGAGAAAAATGTTGTGAATCTCAAAAAAAGGGCGTGAAACCATTGAAAAAATGGGTTACAGATACTGCCTCATTCTCCATACAGTTCTGACTCTGATATTTCATTTGTTTGGTCCACCTCAAGCAGTCATTATGCAGAGAAAAGTTTAGCAACAATATATAGGTCAAAGATGTGAAAGTTGATTAAACAAGACAAAGATTTATTTGTATCAGGAATAAAAAATAGTTCACCACTGGCATATGTGTGTTGAGATTGGTAGAAATTACGTAGAAAAGTGATGAAAGTTTCATTTTGTGAAAATATATAGCTTTTTCTACATTAATTTGTCATGTTGACAAATGTCTTATTGAATGTCCCTCATATTGTAAGCAAAAACAACTTTTTAAAGTAAATATGTGTGTTAGTACTCAAATTAAATGAAAGCAGAAAACCGATTATTTTGGAACAACATTTTTAGATGCACTTAACAATAAAATTTGTTTTTATATCTTGCCTGGTTGGAATGTCTGGTTTGTAAGTTCTTTGCCAAGGATGGCGATATTTTTTCAAAGGAAAATGTTCAGGTAACCATAGGATCAAAGCACCTTCCATTATATCTTGTTTAGCGCAAACTGGATCTTGTGGGTTACAGTAGTAGCAGACACCATAGAAGCATGTATTATTACCTAGAACACAATAGTTAAATAGATATTTAAATAATAAAAACGCTTCCACTCTAAATAATTAAAATCACATATCACTAAAAACAAGACATGTTTAATGGTCTATCAACTTAACCATAATCAGAAAAAAAAACAAATAATACGTTATTCATTTAGTCAATATTTTTTTTAGTGATTTCATAGTATTTAATAATCAAATCAAGCTTAAATGGCAGCTTAAACGTGATTTATTTCAGCAGATTCTCAAAATGAAATTACACTAAACAATATAACCTTTGATTTAACAGAAAATAAAATTGAGCACCAACAAGGGTAACTCTTTTTACTTAATATCAGAAATTGTAAGATCATTCTAATCAGTATTGTAACAATTAAGAAATGTTTGATTGGCATCAGTTCTCATAAAGTTAATAGCTTTTTACAATGATTACCCAGGGTAGTTTTACAAGCTAAGGTCTTTAAAGCTTCATTACAATGACTTGATCAATTCCTTTCATGAAAAAATAACTGATTAAAATAACAAACTTGAATAAAAACAAACATCTACAAACTTAAATTAAACAAAAAAAATTACTCTTTTCGTATCACATAGCAAAAAACCATTACTTACTGATATTTTTCAGCAGACGCGTTTTTCAGTACATTGTTCAATGGTGTGTGCCACAGACAATACTCAAGTGTGATATGTTGGTGTAAGTCTGTGGTGTATTATTGTTCAGAGAGTAGTTGTTAACAATGTATTCAAATAAAGTATTCGATTGTGAATGTGTTTTGTCGTTGTTTTTATGTATTGTTGTAGAATGTGTTGTAGATAGTTTTACTGGTGTTTGTATATCTCGTAGTATTCTGTTGTGTTTAGTTTATTGCTTTTTCTGATGTAGTGTAAGATTTTTAGATTAGTGTCTATATTGGTGTATCTGTGTAGTGTGTATGGGGAAGTTTGATTTGGGTTGTGTGTTTTTTAAGTCTTTTATGTGTTCTTTGCATCGTTTGGTAAAGTTTCTCCTTGTTGGATCTATGTAAAAGCTGGGGCAGTCGTTGCATGTAAACTTGTATATTTCTGCCCTGTTGTGTTTTTGTACTGAGTAGGTGTTTTTTAGTTGTGTTATGTTTTAAATGCTAATTTGTATTTAAGCTTGTGGAATGAGGAGGCTATTTTTTATGATGTGTTGTCATGATATGTAAATGTTATGTATTTTTGTGTTTATTTGTTAATGTCTTTTTTGTTGTGTTATGTGTGTTATTTAGTGCGCATTATGTTGTCTATGAAGATGTGTTTTGTATCCGTTTTCATAGGCTATGTATTTTGTGTTGAGTAAATACAAAAAACTCAACACAACAAAATACATACCCTATAAAACGGATACAAACACACCTTGATAGACAACATTATGTGCACAAAATAACACAAAATACATAACATTAACATATTATAACATATCACAAAAAATAGCTTCCTCATTCCAGAAAATTAAATACGAGTAGTATTTAAAACATCCAACACAACTAAAAAACACTTACACATTATAAAAAGCCACTTGAACAAACACGACAGGGCAAGAGTATACAAGATTACATGCAATGACTGGCCCAGCTTTTACATAGGCCAAACAGGGAGAAACTTTACCAAACAATAGATAAAAGATATAAAAACACACAACCGAAATCAAACTTCACCAAACAGATTCAGAACATGCTACACAGATACACGAATACAGACACTATCTAAAAATCCAACACTACATCAAAAAAAGAAGTAAGCTAAAAATAACAAAAAACTATGAGATATACAAATACCACAAAAACTATCCACAACATATTCTAAACAACAAAATACATTCACAATCAAATACTATATTTGAACACATAATTAATTAACAAGTATTATATGAACAATGATACACCACAGAATACCAATACGCCACAGACTCACACCAATACAACAGACCTGAGCAACATTTCTTGTCGTGACTCAGAGCATTGAACAATGCATGACCTAGTGCAAAGCACGACTGTTGAAAAATATCAGTAAGAAGTGGTTTTTTGTAATTATAAAAGCGTAATTATGAGAAACACCTCAAGATGTACAAAACAAAAACTGCAAAAAAACATAATATTTACCTTCTTGATAAAAAGTTTGCAGAAGTGTTGGTGTTGAAACTGGAATGACTTCTCTCCTTAAGTTAATTTTACGACCAACTGTAAGAGGAACTCTTCGAAGACCTAAGAGCAAAGACAAATAAAAAGCTGCAACTTCTCCATTATGTCGATCTTTCCCAGCAAACACTTCACCCACTATCACCTCATCTTTTTTATACCTACAAAACCATATTTTAAGTCAGAAAATTAAAATGGTTTCTAAAAATAATAAAATTACTCTCTCTATATATTTAATATTTACTTATACAATATAATCGTGTAACTAAAATAGTGTCAGCAAATCTACTGCATAATTTAGAACTACAATATTTTACTAAATTACTAAAATCCCTACAAAATTTGTTTCAGTTGTTCCAATAACCTGAAAGAAATTAAGAACAAATGATAAAAATTAAAACAAAGCCATTATGAAATCAATATATTCAATAGAACCTATATTAAAGTTTTAACATAAGCTAAATATAGAACCTGAGGTCGGAAGGAATATTCAGAAAGGTACTAACTCTGAATGATGATGTGTTCATCATTAAAAAAAAATAATGACAGGTTAATTTTTAAAGATATGAAAAACCTTTGATCCTGCCATTATATCGCTTTGTCCAGATATGACTGTTCTGTCACGGTCATTAGTGTGGAGTTTTGTTGAATTTAACAGAACCTTGGGACATAAACATTTCAAATTTGCAAAAATATGAGCTTATTAAATATACTGACCTTTGCTCTTGTAATGAATGAATTACTACAAGCGGTCTTGAAAAATTCTTTTACATCATAAAAGATGACCATTAGTATGAAGGTATATTGAGTGATATCTATCATAAACTTTTTAATTACCACAAAAGTTGTAATAAAAACAATTAAAAGGATATTCTAAAAAAGTCACTGATAGCATTACTGTGATGATAAAAAAATAACCAGTTGATGAAGACGGAGATCTGAAAAATAAAGTCAGTATTCAAATTCCACATTTCGAGATAATGAAATTTGATTGGAAGCTCTATCTTAAATTAGTCAGCAAGAGAGATAGAATTCCAGTGAGAAATCAATCCTTGTAGCTAATTTAACAAAATGTTTGGACCGACACACCAGATTTATAAATAATGTTAACCTATTATGGATCTAATTAGATGCACACTTTAGCATTCAAATTAATTCTTTGCATTGAGTTGTATTTGCTAGAAAAGTATTCTCACTTATAAGTCAGTGTTAGATTCTAGGCTCCCGCTATTATTGTTCACTTGAGATGTTCACAAAAATACTCTAATTATAAAAAATATTTATACTAACTATTTTTAAAATTTAAAATTTTATTTTAGTGTCAGGTGTTGAAACAATCTTTGTCTATATATAAAATACAACTTTACAACATTTACACATATCTTATCTCAGATCTGATTCCCTAGTAAGAGCAAAGATTACATATTTTTGTCAGAGATTTTATTTTTTTTCTGTGCTACAAGTTGGATTGAAAAGGTAGACAAATTTTTAGCTTACAGATGTAATGGGTTCCTATTATGTATCCTATAATTTTACATCTAAGGGAAACTCTTTCTGGTAGGTTAGATTTTAACTATTCTGCTACATTTATTCTATAACTGGTATAATATCTCTTCTCTTTCGATGTTGGGGGTTTTAATTTATTATAAATAGAAAATTGCTATCTATGTCACTAGGTTTACTTCTACTCTCTTCCAATAAACAATCATCCTCGGATCCTCGGTTTTTCATTTTTATACAGTAATATGGTACATGAGAAACATAAGCTGCCAGACACCTAGTAAAAACTATAGAGAGCTCACTCCTGATAACATAAAAACTAAAGAAAGGTTCTAATGTGTTTAGAATGTCTGACAGAGGTTCAAATTATTGGCTTTAAATATCTTTCTTATTTATCATAAGTTTCAAGAGGCAATAAGTATATCTTAGGCAGCACAGAAGTTTAGTCTTGTACATGATATATCAGAAAATAAATTCTCCTTAACACGTTCAGCTTGGCTAGCATACCGGAATGCTCTGGGTTCCCTTACGAGGCACAGAGAACGTGCCTGTGCGCTACCAACTTATTTTCTTAGTGACGGCAAGCTCACCGGCACGCTCTCTCCCAGGCTAATTGAAACTTCTCTCGTGTCGATACATGTTTGTATAAGGGTTTGATTTTTACATCAGTGCTTCAGAAGAGTTTGGAGAAAATTGTGCCTGAGCTGTTTTTAAATCCGACCATCCCAAGTTAACTTTTGATGCTTCAACTGAAACAATGCTTCAGGGAGTTTTATGATCACATTTAATTTGGTTTAACTTTTATATTTTAATGTTTTTTTTTTAGTTCGAACCACTTAAGGCGGCAAAATATCCCGTAAAATAACCGATCACACAAATTAACTAAGCTTTCTGAACTAACGCAAGAATAAACGATAACTGCCCTATTAGAGTGAATGAACCAACTCGAGGTGGGAACAGACTATTGTAAATATGAGTCATTGACAAAATACTTGGCACCCGATAACCTAATGTGTCAACATAAGATTGTAGTAAACAAATGTCAGCTAATCTCAGCTATAAATAGTCTCAGACGTGACATATGCATTATCTATGTCTCCGTTTATATTATCAATCTCTATGGCTTTGTGAAACACATGGCACAAACAGAAACAAACATTTCGAGTTAAACGTTGAGTGCTTATTTTAGTATGTAGTATATTTTAGTAGTAGGGTCTTTAGTTCTGTTTGTAAATTATCGTTTTTCTCTTTCTTTTATATTGTGTTTTATTATTTGTCATTCGGTAATTTATCATTTGTATTTCTTTTTTTTAATTGTGACCCGATAAATAAAACAATATTTTAACGTCTAATACACTGTTCTGATGTCCCCAATAAACATGTATTTGTTAGAAATAAAATTATTGAGATGAAAACAACGGGCTCGATAATTAGATGCTATGACAAGCTATGCAACCCACATAGAGTTCCACTGCCGTCAGAGGTGGAAGTTAACAAAAAACAGACAGTAGTTTGATGAGATCACACCAATATCGCCGCCGTGCTGAAAGTGTTAAGCAATGCCGCTAGGCTCGTCAAATGTTTGTTCAAAATATCATTCTTTAATTTTCTGGAATGATTAAATAGAGATATGTATACTGTCCTAGAATGTTGATGCAATATATTTAATGGAGTACTATTAGCACTATCTTCCTGGCGCTGAATGTAATAGCCTATTTTAAGAAAAATGAAAAGTAATAATTATGTAGAATAGTTAGTTACTATACACTAATGTATTTCATGTAAACAAACCGCCTTGTATTTCTGTGCATTTTACTTTTCTGATTTTATAAATTATACACTTTTTGGACCCTTGGGTTACATTTTTTAAGTAAAATAAAAGATTTTAATGTGTTTTGTCATTATAAGGAATGATTAACTTTCTCCACCTCAAATAGTTTTTGTAAACCTGATTAGGAGATTAGATTTATTAACCAGATTCAAATGACTACCATAAGCCTACTGTATTTAAATAAAGTTTAACTTATAATAAACTGATTTATTAAAAAAAAAATAATAATAAATTTAATTTGAATAAAATCAATGTCAATTAAAGACCGATTACAAATGGGTCAGAAAAAAAATACCAAATGCAATACAAAGAAATTAGTACTTAGGAAAGTGAATAATTAGTTGTTCAAGATGAAAAAATAACATAATAGCAATCCCTTATAATATTTTTATAAAGAAGAATTATTATTGAATATTGAATGAATAATTTATTTTCTATTAAATTTATAAACAAAAAACTCAGGAATAATTTAAATTATTTTAATTTTAACAAGTTTTTAATTTACACAATAAACAGAACAAAAACACTTAACAAGTTTTAACAAAATAGACGAAACTCAATTCTTAATATTTTAGTTACAAGATTTTATAACCTAGGCTATTTTCTAAGATCTCTTATTATCTCGGGGTTTTATGCATGGGCTATACCTTCTAACTCTTTGGTTAATTAAATAAATTTGAATAAATAAGATTAATTTTAGAAAATAGTTTTAATAATTAGCTTCCTGATGTAAAATCTTAAATTTGGAATAAGAAAAAGGTCCCTAACCTGTTTGAACTGGATTAGGCTTTTTTACTACTAAACTATTATATTATTTCAAGATATTCTAATAATTTATAATTTTAGATTTTCTTATAAATTTAAAAATTCACTAAAGGTTTATTTTTATAGCCCTATGTACTTATCAATTTTCGGAGTTTTGCTGGTTGTTTATATAGGATTCAGTTCTCTTTAAATTTTATGTTTCACACACAATTAAATTCTTTTTGGTTACTTTAATTATAATAAACTGTATTATAAGTTTTAAATTCACTTATTTTCGTTTTATTTTGGCCAAGTTTCTTCACAAATTCGTATAATTTTGATGAGATGCTTTAAACGGGATTTTGGCTTCTAAGAATGGCTTCGCTTCATTCGGCTGCCCACGCCAGACTCACGCATCGTTTTTATTTTTAAAAATGTTTAAAACATGGCGCCGATTCCTTCTCCAAAATTCCATATTAATTACCCATAAATCTTTGCTTTCATGTAATGAGGTTCGTTTTTCTCCCACTAGAGTCGACTGTAACACTGACCTACTTTCTTGGCTTTACTTTTGATTAACTAACGAAATTGTTTTCAGCCGTTTTAATTTGGTTAACATACTGTTTCCCCTATCCTATCCTCAACAAACCTTCCAGTGTTTATTTACTTACTATTATTTGTGTGTACAGTGTCTTTGCTTTTTACTTTTGTAATAATTCCGAAATATGTGTGTTTGGCATGGATTAATACAAACATAACCCCTATCTCTCTTCATTGTTTACAATCGTATTTTATCTTCTCTTTCAAGTAATTACTTATGCCCTATGTTAACGAAGTTTACAATTTTTTTAATTTTATTATTATTAGATTATCTTGTTCTAATTTTATTTGTTAGGTTATTTGATCCAACAAATTTCCTAATGCATTCTTTCCAGTTCAGAATCTTTTTTATATGTTAAAACCTTTACTAGGCTTTCACCTAAAATTAGTTTTTTAAATTTAATCTAACCAATCTCTTAATGAATTTCTCCGATTTCAATCTATTCTTCCAATTCTTAAACAACACTATATAGCCCATTCTATAAATGTTACACCCTATTTTAATTTTTTGACAACAAATGTTTCCAGATTTCATAAATTTTGCCACCAATATCAAATTTTCCTTTTTATAGTTTTTTGATAATGTAAATACAAAGTTATATTGTACATATCATTTAAGTAATAAAATGTACAAGTTTTGTCATATATTATTTTATTATTAAATTTAAAAATAACTTACCACTGAGGTTTAAATATTCCTTTATGGCCACCTTCAAAAGTAAGAAATATTTTTAATTGTGTTCCTTTTTTAGTATTATCTGCATGTACAATACGACTTGAGCAAAGTGTATTAAGTGCTTGACCAAGCTGTTTTGTTGGTATTTCTGGAAATAATTCTCGTTCATTTACCCACTGCATCATAAAAAAAATTAATTATAAAATTATTACATATGCAAAAATTATGCAAGGTTCTTCTAAACAAAATAAACAATTTTATAGGTTAATAGTAATTTTTTAACCTTTAATGCAGATTCCAGATAATCAGGCGATACATCATCATTTGACTTAATACTGTTTAATACAATTTCAAACTGCTGTTTAAGCTTTGGGGAAAAGAAGCGATTTTTATAATGCCTTTGAAGTAATGCAACAGTTTCAAGAATTTTCTGTGTAGCCAGTTGTGTTGTATTAGTATGTACAAATTCAGACGGTTTCTTGGTGGTTTTTCTTTTAACAAGTTTTTCCTTGTATTTGAATTGGGTTGTTGAAAGAACTACACTGTATTTTTCATCTTCTGACTGTAACAAAATTATAATTGATTAAATGAAGATTTTTTAATTTGCAGATATAAAATAACCACAAACAATAAATAATTAATAACCATGTGATTAGTATCAAATATAAAACGTTTACTGATCATCATGAACAACAAAATCTATAAAATTATTTACAGTATATAGTTTTAAAAATAAATTTTTATTAATTCCAACCATGAAAGCATTTATCTAGAACTTTCCAAATTACAAAACTAATAATAATTTAATTAATAATGAAAACTTGACACTTGTAAATGTTTACAAACTTGCCTATAGTAGCACTTTCTTATATTTGTTAACTATTGTCAACCCAGACCGTAACTGATCTAAAGGTTTACGTAGGTCAGGGTGGGGGTGGGATATTATGGTGGTACCTAACACCCTAACCAACGTACACCTTGAGATCAGTTACGGTCTGAAATGGGAAACATCTCCCGAAACGATCGTCCTCAACAAATATAAGTAAGTGCTACTATAGGCAAGTTTGTAAACATTTACAAGTGTTTAGTGATAACTAGTAGCTCACGTGAAGATGGAATCAACAAATATGAAATTTAAATTTAAATAAAAATGATTCAAATTATAAACAATTAATAGTCTAAGAGGATTATGAAGAATATGGTATGTGTAACTAAATATTTAGGGTGTTGCGAACAATAACTTTATATTTATTAACAGATTATTTTCTTAAACAATTTTTGATAGCTTGTTACTCTTCTAAGGTGGGGTACATATTTAAACCAGCATCTTCCAGTATAAAGTATAAGGTTCTTCATTTAAAGTAATACTTGATGACTCTGGTTTCATTCCTTTTCATAATCAGTATGATCCTCAAAAATATATATAATAAATAAGAAACAAGTGATATTAGGTTTGAACTATATAAATAATGACTTGCTGAACGTATGATTTAAGTAATTTTTTGAAAAAAATTACTGAGACATAATGTTCTTTATCACACTTCAAGCACTAAGTAAATACAAACTAACTGTACACACTATAACAAATTCAAAGGAAACACTATTATATATGACGCCAAATCATCTTTTGCTTGCCACACAACAGAAACAGGCCACACTTACAAAACATCAACTATAACTCTTGAATTTTGTAGTCTATTACGTTCGGTGAAACTTAATTAATCACTTTTACATTAATTTAATCAGCTATAACTCAGAAATTCTCCATATAAACAAAAAAAGACCATATCTCACTTCAATATCAAATATACTAAAATACAAATTAAAAACATATTAAATGAACAAACCCAATACTAATAACATACACTTTTTTACAATGTAATACAAAAATGTATTTAAATTCTTAAGAGTGTTAACGTCCTTTTGATGGGGTGTCAGTGCTTATTGTATACTGTTAAAACTCGATGATGTTTACCTACATTTTTTTTTATTTCCATAGATTACTATTTATTTTCTGCCATTAAAACCATGGGGCCAACATCATACCCTAAACGCAAAATATGATTGCAAACTGTTGATATTTAAAGATGTTTAAAACTTATGTGTTTCTATAGTTTACAATTTACCTTATGCTTACAACATCTTTTCTTCATTTTTATTGAATTTGTGCTATAGCCGTTTGCCATCAGTAAAAGCACATGACCAAACATCACATCATGTTGGTCCCAGCAATTCCTAGTTAGTTTCAGTCTGTTTATCACAGTGTTTACATGTAATGAACATGTTTTTTAGTTAGTTTTAGATTATTTCTATGACCACGAGTCCTTTTGACATTGAGGAAGAATAAAATTAGGTGCAGCTAGACAGCTTTAGACACATGAAATACCTATCGTGATTTATCTTTTATTGAATCTGAAACTAAATCTGATCATAATAGAGATGATTGGGTTGATACTAAGGATGATAGAGACCCTGGTCATAACCCTAGATTTGCATTCAGATACAATACTCTAAACGCAATCCCTCGAAAAACTCACCAACATACTTCGGTTTGTTTTATTCTATGGCTTCCTTTGATATGTTAGTAACTCATTCCAACAACTTAAGCAGATAATTCTTTGAAAGAAACTGGAAGAGATGTAGATAATTTAATACATTATCCTCTTCAGTAAAAACACATACTCAAGTAAAAATATATATATATATATATTCAATTATAAAAAACTAAATTGCTACTGACAATTTAGTAAAACATTGCAAATATGCCTCCAAGAGGCATGACCAATCTTAGTAGTTAATTGGACAGAAAGCGCTGCATGAAATCATTAAAATATATGCTGCCTATATCAATGTTTCCCAGCAGCCAATCTAGACTGATAAAGATAGTTAATAATAGAAAATGTTATATTTCATTGAGTTTTTTAAAATTCACTTCGTTTATAAGTTAAGCATGTTATATTTTATAAAGTTGAAGTATAATTTTTGCCTACCATCAAAAACAAAACAAAAAATTCATGAGTGATTTTCAGTTTTACTAAAACCATGAAGATGTGTCTAAACCCACTAGTGGAAAAAATAGTGGTTAAAGTATAAAAATCAAAAGATATCCTTAACATACCAGCATGTATAAAACTGTATTAAAAGTCAACTTTTAAATATTAAAAAAGCACTTTTAAAACTAATACACCTACAGCTATTTTACAACATATTTTTGTAATATATAAAGTGCAGGACTAGGATATGTCTTATTGAACAATGTTATATGGTCCTACATAATTTATATTATAATACAGTTATATATATATACATATTTGAAGTTAATATATTACTATTGTAAGTAATTTTATCCACCATTAAGTGCAATGATTTTACCTTGAGTGATGAGGCGCCTTTCGGTCACTTGACCATTGTCGAATCACTGATTACTTTTTCTTAATTTTTCTGGTGCGGATGTTTGGTCCGTAGTGTTGGTAATTGTTGACGTCATATACGTTTCCTCTTGAGTCTTGTGTATAATGTTTTTGAATAGTATGTCTGCTGTATATGTTGTTTGTAGATTCATTCATTCCGCCTCATCACTCAAGGTAAAATCACTGCATTTAATGGTGGATAAAATTACTTACAATAGTAATATATTAACTTCATAAAGTCAGTGCAACGGAAAAACAATGGATAATGTAAAATATCAAGAATATATATATATATATATATATATATATATATATATATATATATATATATATATATATATATATATTATTGTAACATGATTTGAATAAAGTAAATATGATTTCCTTCTAAGTATTTAAAGATGAAATCTGCAGTTCTAATGATGTCAGAAGTGGTAACCTATAAACTACTCTAAGAGTAGAACAATTTTACTGTCCTTTCCGAGACTAAACACATCAATTTATTTTGATAAGTGAATGGAACAACACAAATTACTATATTATCATGTGATTACCACGAGGACTCATAAACTATATCTTCATCAAACTAAGTTTAACTACCATCCTCTGATAAGGCTACTCCATCCACCTCCATCTGGTTAAGATTACTCTTGGCTTTGGAACATTCTATAATCTGTAGTCATACTTGTCTATAGTCATCTCCGCAATGCCAATCCTTATTTGGATCAGCTGTGTCCAAATTAGGAACACTAGAAATTGAAGTTATTTTCACTTGAGACAAATAATAAATAAAAACACAAAGGTAATAAAAATCACTGTCATTGAGAAACAAAGCTATGCACTTCTGAACCGCACTGAGAAATGGGAGTACCTAAAATATATGCAGCTTGTATACCGGATGAGTAAATGAACACGGTGTATAAGTACAATTAACAAAGATAGTTGATGGGCTACAAAAACCTAAGTTGGTATGGGTGGTACCTCTGCAGCAAATGTGTCAATAAAACAGAATTAAATTAGACTTTATTTTTGTATACCTACATTACAAGAGTATTCACTTATGGTAGATTTAATGGTAAAAGAACACAAATCTTAATTTTATCTAGTAAGCTATGAATATTTGTCTCGAGAGAGGCCTTGTATGTTGTTAGAAGACTGATATCACTTGTTCAATTTGACTATTGCTTATTTTACAAAATAAAATTAATTTTTATTTTTTTGTAACTAATTCATCCTAGTATAATACTTAGTACCTATATTCCAATATAGTTGCATAGTAATGTAGTAAAACACCATGATGAGAATTGTGAATAATTTCTTGATAAAATATAGTCTTTAACAATGATGATATATTTTCAAGGTGATAATTACTGAATGTTTTAAAAACTATTGATACGCTTGAATTTTGTAGTCTATTACGTTCAGTGAAATTTAATTAATAACTTTTACAATAGTTTATGACTATCTGAACCTTAATTTATTTTGTAGATTTGTAAAAACGTACTGAGACAGAACGTTTTCGATCACTCCATACGATCTTCATCCAAGGCGCAGTATCTTTTTTTACCGAATACGATGGAACCCATCAAATTTGCAACGAAGTTATAGGGGCTGGCAAACATCCAGGAAAATGCTTAACAAATTAAATTATTTTTTTGATTCTATATACATAGCAGATTATTATTCTTAATATAGGTACAGGGTCTCAATTCTTTGGTGGCAGGTCTTTTTCAGGATAGGGTTCCTGTCTGATAATAAATAAATATTTGTCTTTCCATTAACAAACAAATAATAAGATATACATAGTTTCTAAAATTAAAATAATTCTGTTATTGTCTACATCCTTACCAGATATATATAACTCCTAAAATTAAAAAAATTGTTATGGATGAAGATCGCCATGGAGCGATCAAAAACATTCCGTCTCAGTAAGTTTTTACAAAATAAATTAAAGCTCAGATATTCATAAACTATTGTAAAAGCGATTAAAACTATTTATAGCTTGTAATACATAAAAAGGTAAAAATATAGTCTTAATGACGTTGGTGCTAAAATGTTTTTGTCGTTATTATATTACTCGTTTTAATGTTTAGGACACGAATATCAATTTTTTTCCACGGAAAGTTACTTTTTTCACATTTAAAATGTTAGGTTGTAAAGGCATGTAGGCCTATAGTGTGAACCGGGCGCGCAGTAGCTACAGCGCACTGCATTATGTCTAGATTTGTAATTTTATACATTACTATATACCTATACTCAAATATCCCTACAAAGTATCTGTCAGGATAGATTTGGTAACAATTTTATTCAATATTGCTATCTACCTATATTAAAATATACCTACGAAGTATCCAGTCAGGATAGATTAGGTAATAATTTTATTCAACATTACTATCTACCTGTATTAAAGTATACCTACTATTCAGTCAGGATAGATTTGATTGTAATTTTGGTAAATATTTGAACTTATTGCCGATGTAGAAAATTACAACCAAATCTATTCTGACTGGATACTTCATAGGTATATTTTAATATAGTCATTATGACTATATTTTTACCCATAAAATCACTTGATTTTATTTAAAATGTATTTTTTAATATTGTATATGATAAAGAAATAAACAAAGTTGGCAATTACAATATTTACCCTCAATGAATTAATTCTGATTGTTTACAGAAGAAACATAGATCCAAAGCTACACCACCTAAATATTATTTACATCGTTGAGGTTGCTACTAGATGGTATATTTTAAGTATTATTGTTGTTTTGGTGATATACCAAAAGAGATCTAAACCATCTCTTATCTAACTGTATGAGGCAAACATATGTTATGATATTTTGAACTTTTTTATTCAACAACTATTCCATGTTTATTTTGATACCTATTTTGTTAATGCTTTCTGATTGAATTGAATGTTTTACATTACTAATCACAGTTCAGTTTAAACATTTTAAAATAATGTAGGCGCCCTTTCTCATTACATTACAAATTAGTAAATATTTAATAAAGTAAATATACATAGTTGGAGTTATAATTCTAAAAATGAACATAATCAACAAACTAACAAACAAAAAATTCAGAAATTTCTCTTTGTAACATTGTTTGGATTTTTAAATGATCTTTCTTGAAAACTAACCTTTATTGTAATCGAATATGAATTATTTTGTGATCCTTCGTTACTAAAAATAAGCGATAAAAAATAAATATTCACCACTAAAATAAACAACACTACACTCAATAATACTTTAATTACGCACTCATGATTCCGCCTAAACATTGATATAACCTAAATACTAAAGAATTTAAGATAGCATCCTTTAATTAGTACAACATTAACTAGTAGACAAACCATGTGACAAATTGTTAAGATAATGTTTTTTTTTATTTTAATTTTCAATATTGTTTATATTTAATTAATGCTAAAGTACTACAACACATTATTTACATATCGAACAGTAAACAGACTTTGGTTATGTCACTCTCCATCCAAACCTAAACATAACTCAATCCCAAAATAATTGATTGTTACCAATCGATTATCCCACCTAAATCGATTGCGCCACTTTGTGATATTACCGCATTCAAAATTAATATTTCCTTCAGGGATATTCAATTAAAATTTAATGCGTGTTAAAAAAAACGTTTTCGTTCCAAAATATGTATCTACAGACATTTTGTAATTTTCAATTCAAGTTATTTAATATAATATATAGGCTGCACACACTTTAGCATTTAAAGCAACCAGTTTTTAACTCTGCAGCCTAATTCAGTATTAATTTTGTAAACAAAAATGTTGTAAAATATTTTACTCTTGAGTTTGAGGTAATCTAATTTTAAGTTTAATTTATATTTTAGAGATATCGGCACAAAAATAAATTTAATTAATATAAAAATTGAAGTTGCAGTTCAGGGACATGCTGGTTTTTAGGTACAAACTTAATATTTAAAGGTTAAAAGTATAGACCTATTTAACGATAAAAGTAGTCTTGTAATTTTATTTGCATCATGAAAACAATCGCTTTCTTTAATATTAATTTAAACGTTTTTTGCAAAAAATTTAATTATATTATTAAGAAGTACATATAGTTTTTTTTACATAATTTACTGCACTTACAACAAATATTTTCACGTTTTGAAAAAAAACTTTTCTTGAAAATATCGTATATGATAACTATATTGAAGTTTCTTGATGTAATCATATTGAATTCACTGTTTAAACTAAATTTAAACTACTTAACTAAGTGAATACGTAATTGCTTACTTGCTGACGCGTTTCAAAACGATCGTTTCTTTTACGAAGCTAACCCTCTACCCTCTGAGTAGAGGGTTAGCTTCGTAAAAGGAACGATCGTTTTGAAACGTGTCAGCAAGTAAGCAATTACGTATTCACTTAGTTAAGTAGTTTAAATTTAGCTATATGGTAAACTGATGATTTTAAGGTAAATTATGAAATAGGAGTTTCACCAACTGGAAATTGAGTGTATTTTATTAAGAAATACAAATGCGAAATAAAACTAAGCAGGTTTTTAAATATTTCAAGTTTAAAATTAAAAGTAAAAAGAGAAAGAGGAATGAATACTAAATTATTTTCATGCGTGGCTAAAGATCAGAACAAAAAGTACGGAAGATTTATCAAATCCTGGGAATTTAATGCGAATGTCATATGAGAGTAATGACTAATTAGAAGAATATAATAACTATTCTAGGCACATACGATGTAAATAGCAAGTACTCATTTCAAGAAAAAACAGATTTTGAAGAAGACCTCGGAAAATTCTTAATCAAATTCCCAACAAATATGGGGCAGAGACTTCAACGTCAAAGTAAGAAACAGGCACACAGTAGAGTAGTAGGTATGCATGAAAAGGTAATAGTGAATTATAACGGAGAACAACTCAAATATTTACTAACAGTAAGAACTAAAGATTCTGAACGGTTTTTACCCCCTAAGAATATATATAAGTATTTCTGGTATCAACACACAAGAGGTCTAAAATCTGCCATAGATTATTTCATAGTAAAACAACAAGCTAAACTGAGAATACTAGACTTAAAGGTACCCAGAGGAGCAGAGTGGTATTGCAGAGTACTCGTATCATTGCCTAGAAGTAGGATATATATATATATATATATATATATATATATATACACTGTTTGTAAACAGGAAACAAAAATAAGTAAACAAAAAAAGCAAATAAAAAATAGAAAGAATATTATACAATTTAGACAGTTTAGATAACAAAACCACATGTTTACTTTATTCCTGGCGACTAACACAAAATTGAAAGAAACGTACAAATCTACCATAGAATAAAACAAACACAGTATAAGAAGTAGTTAAGAAAAAGGATGACACCTGAGAACAGAATGCATATTCATAAACAAACAAATAGGGAGCACAAAGAGCTCAAAAGACTGGAGAACTATAAAAGCCATGAGCATTACCAACAGAAGCCAGTTTATGATAAACAGGATATCAGTAAGATCATGGTAATCTAGAACTTGTTGGTGGAAAAAGGAGAGGATTTGTAAGGACAGAACAACACGTTGAAGCCACAGGAAGAATAGATCTGTCCAATGAACAGTTAGATAGGCAGTTGAAGGAATAAAATCTAAAAAACGCACTGGGACCAGGGGGAATATACTCGGAACCAAACAGGCATGGCTCTCGGAAACTGTTAGAAATGAAATTGCTTGATGTAATCATCTTGAATTCACTGATTAAACTAATTTTAAAAATACTTAACTAAGTGAATACGTAATTGCTTACTTGCTGACGCGTTTCAAAACATTCATTCCTTTTACGAAGCTAACCCTCTACTGGCAGCATCGGTTAGGTGTAAAGGCTCTAACAGGAATGGATTTAGGACTGTGGAATGGGGTGGATTGTTTAAGTTGTGTGTCATATAATAGAAAATGCTGTTGGCTTCAATGTGTGTTTGATCATTTATTACGTTTTCTTTATCTGTTGCACAGTGTTTATAGATTTCATATTTTTCTAAGGTTATTAGATTTTAACTTAGTTTTATTGTGTGTAGAACATTTAAATTAGTGTGTCGGCATGTTGGTATGTGTGTGTTGGGTGTTTTTTAGGTGTTTTGCGTAGCTGGATTTAGGGTTTGTTTGTTTTTTTTGATGTGTTCTTCGAAGCGTATAGAATAACCTGCTGGTTTGGCCAATGTAATAGTTGGGACAATCGTTACAAGTTAATTTGTAAATACCTGAGAGTTTGTATTTGTCAGTTTCTTTTTGAAAAGGTTGTATGTGCTGTCTTAAAGTGTTTGTTGTTTTGTAGTGTCAGAAATGATTTGTAAACCCTTCAAAAGGTGTGTAAATGAGGAGTAAATTCTAGAAGAATGGAGACACTCTTATATTTCTCCCACAAACAAGAAAGGGTTGAAAAATAATCCGGAAAATTACAGAGCAATCACTGTTTATATTAACAACAGGTAGACTGTATTCCATAGTATTGCAAAATGTGATAGAAATGGACATAAGAGACAAACAACTAAAAGAACAAGCAGGTTTTAGAGCTAGAAGATCCACTATAGATATCATTTTCACCTTGAAGATCACCCTAGAAAAAGGGTACAAAGAAATAGAGAAACCCATGAGCCCTACTAGATTTTGAAAAAAGCCTAAAATAATTTACTGATTTCAGAGCTATGGAAAGAAATGCAAAACTTGAGTATAAACCCAACACTCATTAAGGCCACACAAAGATATTGTGGCCATGGGTACAAACGTACAAATATCTAGGGACAATCTTTAATAAGATAGGCGATAGTGAGGATGAAATCAGGGACAGAATAAACAAATGCAGGCCAATGAGCCTTAAACTCTCTTCTCTGGCAATAGATAAACTCTCTTCTATGGCAAGAGAGAAACAAAGAAACACATTTATAAAAAAAATTTTTTCAGAGCATTATAATCTACGGTTCAGAGCTATGGGATGTTACCAAACCTAATAATAACTAATTAATGACAATGGAAATGGACTATTTACAACAAAGCTGCAGTAATTAGAGACTTGAAAGGGTTAGAAATGTTAATGAAAAAAAAATGTAAATGTAATGGAAACAGATAAAAGTATAAGGAAGGAGATAAAGAAATCACTAAAAACTTTTAAATGTTTTAAACTTGCTATAGTAGCACTTACTTTGCTTGTTGAGGACGGCCGTTTCGGGAGATGTGTCCCTTTGTCAACTCAGACCGTAACTCGGACCGTTTGAGTTACGGTCTGAGTTGACAAAGGAACACATCTCCCGAAACGGCCGTCCTCAACAAGCAAAGTAAGTGCTACTATAGGCAAGTTTAAAACATTTAAAAGTGTTTAGTGATTACTAGTAGCTCACGTGAAGATGGAATCAACAAATGATAAAGAAATGCAAATTGCCATGGTTTGCACATGTAAAGAGAATGGCAGAAGACAGGTGGCCCCGAAAGTTACTAGAGTAGATTTCCCCAGAGAAAAGAAAAAGAGGATGACCATGAAGAAGTTGGCGTGATAGCATCAACAAAACAATGATTGCTAGAAACCTAGAAGAGGCATGAACGTATGACAAAAGAAATTCAAAATTGGAGATGAAAAAGTAATTTTGTTAGAAATATACATACAACTGTCTTCAGAAAAATAAATTTTAGAGAATTACAACAAAAATTGTGAAAAACCCACTAATAATATTACCTCCCTTCATGACTAGAGCTGTTGGTTGCATGGAAGTATAAAGTTCTGTATAAACATTTTTCACTTTATTTTGAATAAACTGTAGGATTTGCTGAAGGTCTTCTAGGTTTTAGGTCTTAAATATGTTATAGATTAGTAAAGCAAAGTAACGTTATTGACTTTTTTGAGTTTTCCTGTAAGCGTAGGTCATGAATCTACAATAATTTAATTATTATTGAATGATAAAGATTCAGTTGATTCTCATTGCTGTTTTAATGATCCCAATAGCACAATACATGGCAATCATAAATGGTCACTAATAAAGAAAACCTTATTATTGTCACATGTTTTGAAAATGTCTCAATCCCTCAAAAATAATACATAATCTTACTAAGTTATGATTTTTATTTTGTCCACTGAATAAATATAAGGTTTTTAATTTTCATTTATTTCATTTTCTTGGTATCTTTAAGATGATTGAAACATATTTTGTTTCGCCTTTTATTTACAACTAATTCAGTTGTAGCAGCTAGTTTAATGTATTTATACAATACTTGACTTTTAACTTTAATATTAAGTAAGGGTTTCATATATTTAATCAATCTGAAGCCAACTAAAATGTAGAATGAACAGTTTTAAAAAACGTTTAAAGCTATAACAAAACAAAAAACTGACTAGCAATAGTGTAAATTTCAGGGACAAATACCGACTTTTCAATACTAGTAGTTTTTGGGATGTTCTTGCGGTTTCTGTAATATTTACTCATTAATATGTGAATTCACTTGCCAAAACTAAGATGATGTATTACAGCAGACATGTTTCCCGTTTGGTCAGTGCATTGTCTGATGCTGTGAGTTATGGACAAGACTGTTGTTCAGGTATGTTACGTTATTATCAATAAAACTGACATAGCAACTCACAGTATTGAATAATTCACTGGTCAAGTGCAAAAGGCGTCTGCTGAGAAACATCAGTAAGCAGTGGTTATTTGCCAGGTGAATTAATAAGTAAGCTTACTTTTTATAAATTGTTAATTCAGAGCTGAAATAGATTATCCATTTGGATAGCGGAACATTGGGTAAAGTTGCAATGCGGTCATTTCTTAATAAAGTTAAATTAATTAATAAATTTCTCCAGGAATGATATGCTGTAAAATGCATCTTCTCTCATAACTTTGAGGAAAGCACCTACTCTTTTTAATGAAGCGCATAGTCTTCCAACACGACCAGGAGTGACACCAAATATATTACATAAAGCTGCAAAGTGTTGTCAGATAATTTTAATTAATGGTTAAAAGTTGCAATATACAAGTGGTTCAAAGTACAGGTTTCATTTGGTTTAAATTTAATAGCTTCATCTAATTTAATAACATTTCCATCACTAAAGTAGACACTTTTTTTAAACACTATAAAAAAAAGGAAAACAACAACAGATACTCAACATAAGGGAAATGAGAAACCACTGAGAGGCTGTTACTATCTACAAACACCAGCTTTGTTAAGTAGAAGAACACCCCATGAGATGTCAGTTGTGAAAATCTTACAATAAACAAAAGATTTGCAACTAAATTTGAAATCTGTTTCAATCATGCAAGCAGATATGTTTTGTACATTATGGAATCAACCTCTAAAAAAAATCAAAATCAATGAAAAAATGCATTTGGAAAAGTCTTGGTGATGGTTTTTCAACAATAAATTATTCAATTAAGGACCTAAATTGATCGCTTAGTAATTTATTTAGGTAAAGAGATAGAAAAGTAATGTTATAAGGAATTATTTAAAGGGCTAAGTGAAAACTATTAACTTACTATGCCATCAAAAGCAACATTTCATTGACAAAGTCTAACTGACAGCATTCATTCAACGTTGAACGCAGGTGATTTATGGATATGAATAGTTGTGATATAGGTGGTTTGTGTACTATGTATTAGAAAAGGATGTTAGGTTCGAAGTGTGTGGTTGTTTAAAATATGTTGTTTCTGTGTTATGTGATGTCTGTGTATTTTAAATCTGTCTGTAGTGCTTAGTTTTATATTATGATTTAGGATGTAGAGAATGTTTAAATTAGTCTGCACGAGTTTGTGTATGTGTGTTGGGTGTTTTGTATATGTGTTGTGTAGTGTTATTTCGGGTCTATGTTTTTTATCTCATTAATAAGTTTTTTGTATCTTGTGTTAAATGATCTACCCGTTTGGCCAATGTAGAAGCTAGGGCAGTCATTACATGTTATTTTATATATAGATATATGTTGCTGTTTTCAAATTCATCATTTCATTGATGAAGTCTAACCTGGTATTGACATAATTCATTCAAGGATGTAGGCGTGTGATTTATGGGTATGAATATTTGTGGTATAGGTGGTTTGTGTATGTGTGTTGGGTGTTTTGTATATGAGTTGCGTAGTGTTATTTTTGTTCTATATTTTTTATGTCAATTACGTGTTGTTTGTATCTTGTGTTAAATGATCTAAGTGTTTGGCCAATGTAGAAGCTGGGACAGTCATTACATGTTACTTTATATATAGGTACATGTTATTGTGGTTTTCAAAATCATCATTTCATTGATGAAGTCTAACCTGGTATTGACGGCATTCATTCAAGGATGAAGGCGTGTGATTTATGGGTATGAATAGTTGTGGTATAGGTGGTTTGTGTAGATGAGTTTGTGTTAGTGTGTTGGGTGTTTTGTACATGTGTTGCGTAGTGTTATTTTTGTTCTATATTTTTTATGTCAATTATGTGTTTTTTGTATCTTGTGTTAAATGATCTAAGTGTTTGGCCAATGTAGAAGCTGGGACAGTCATTACATGTTACTTTATATATAGGTACATGTTATTGTGGTTTTCAAAATCATCATTTCATTGATGAAGTCTAACCTGGTATTGACGGCATTCATTCAAGGATGAAGGCGTGTGATTTATGGGTATGAATAGTTGTGGTATAGGTGGTTTGTGTAGATGAGTTTGTGTTAGTGTGTTGGGTGTTTTGTATATGTGTTGCGTTGTGTTATTTTGGTTCTATGTTTTTAATGTCAATTACGTGTTTTTTGTATCTTGTGTTAAATGATCTAAGTGTTTGGCCAATGTAGTAGCTGGGGCAGTCATTACATGTTACTTTATATATAGGTACATGTTATTGTGAATTTCAAAATCATCATTTCATTGATGAAGTCTAACCTGGTATTGACGGCACTCATTCAAGGATGAAGGCGTGTGATTTATGGGTATGAATATTTGTGGTATAGGTGGTTTGTGTAGATGAGTTTGTGTATGTGTGTTGTGTGTTTTGTATATGTGTTGCGTAGTGTTATTTCGGGTCTATGTTTTTTATCTCATTAATGGGTTTTTTGTATCTTGTGTTAAATGATCCAACTGTTTGGCCAATGTAGAAGCTGGGGCAGTCATTACATGTTACTTTATATATACATACACGTTATTGTTGTTTTAAAAATCATTTCATTGATGAAGTCTAACCTTTTTATTGACGACATTCATTCAAGGATGAAGGCGTGTGATTTATGGGTATAAATAGTTGTGGTATAGGTGGTTTGTGTATGTGTGTTGGGTGTTTTGTATATGTGTTGCGTAGTGTTATTTTGGTTCCATGTTTTTTATGTCAATTGTGTGTTTTTTGTATCTTGTGTTAAATGATCTAACTGTTTGGCCAATGTAGAAGCTGGGGCTATTGTAGAAACAACAATAACATGTACCTATATATAAAGTAACATGTAATGACTGATTACATGTTACTTTATATATAGGTACATGTTATTGTTGTTGAAAGGCTTGAACGTGTTTTTCAAGTGTTCATGGTTTTGTGTGATGATTGTTAATTGAATTTTCTGTAGGTAGAAGCAATTTTCTATGGGTAAGTGATGGGAGATGTATTGTTTTTTTTTTGTAACTCTAAAGTGTTGCCATGGACGGAGTTACAAGTTTTGTTTTGTAGAGGCACCAAATTGGCTTGGGGGTATCAAATAGGGTTTGGGGTACTCCCCCCCCCAAAAAATAGATAAAATTTATAAGCTTATCAACATTGAGCCAGCATCCAAAAACTTATATTATAAGGTAGATGTTTTAACATTTTTTTTTATTGATAAGTTAGGGTATGGTATTCAACAATATGTTTCTCATTGAACAAAAATCAGGGGCTTTTACACTTATACCCTTGCAAAATCTAAATTTTTTTAAAATTTTGCAGTAATAAGTCCAAATATAATATGGATTTTGTTTCTGATTTTGAATATAACATAAGCCTGATTTTGTTTCTGGGAGAAGTATAATGTTGAATTCAAACTTATTCTGAAACAATTCCTCAAATTTCATTTTGAACATCATGATTTGTAGAATTAAAATAAAGTATTTATTTTTCCTTGTACTTAATGATATTTAGAAAATAACTCGCATACGATCAAAACAACTAATACTGCTGAGTATATTTCTTTTCAGCATTATATTATTTGAAGTCAGTTGATTTTAATATCCATTCCTTCATTTTGAGAGGTATGATCTCTAATGCATATCTACATTTAATCCGAATTTTATTTCATGTAGTTGATTATGTTGTCGAAATTGACAATATTTATCCATAGAAATTTCCTATGTGTATATCCCTCTAATCATATTGCTAAATCGTAGTTCAAATAATTGACAGCTCTTGAACAATATGATAAACATATCAGTTTGTCAGATGAATACATTGAGTAATGGAGGTTTTAAATTTCTTTGACGAATTTCCTAAAATCCTACATATTATTTCTTATTTTGCAAATATTCTCTATCACTTTCGATTAAAAATGTGTCAATAATCATGTAATCCAAAATCTCAAGTAAATATAAATTAATGTTATCTTTAATAATTATTAGGAAAAACTTTCTTACACATAAAATATTAATAAAAAAAATAAAGTGAAAATTGATAGTAAAGTTCAATGAATTTACTGTTAACATTTAGTGAAGTAATAAAGTTTTTATCTGTAGATTATTAAATAAGTCATTTATCGTTAATGAACTAAATTGTATTTTCAGTGTACAGTTGGTTTTTAAGGGTACATATTTCATAATTTTACTTATTTATATTTTCTTTTTGTTGTAAGTAGATCTGTCACTACTTCAATTAAATGTGAGTGGTCTTCCGGTAACTTAGCCAATTCTCTTTCTCTCTTTTTTAACATGAGATTGTTATCTTCATAAAAAATATTATATGGTAATCATTTTTGCAAACCATATTACAATACACATTTCCGTTTTAAGAGTATAAAAATACAGTGTTGCCATATTTTTCAGGCTGTCACTTCACATACTGATGAAGTTAATGCTCTTAAAATTTCTGTGTCTTTTTACCTAACATTAATTACCATTTGACAGGAAATATATTGACAAATTGCTGAACACTTGTTCAAATATTTCAATTTGTTCATTATTAGCTATATAATCTGTTGATGACAATCAATGTCTTCAATAACATAGAACTTGTATTAAGAAACTGTGAAAAGTCATATGTGTGAGGAGTGACATCGAAATAATGCTCTACATTGTGATTTACAATGTAAGATAGTTTTCTCAAATTCATGATTTTTTACATATTTAATTACACTATTGTTGCAAGTATTGACAATTTTAATAGTGTCACAAATGGGTTAATGTTATACAGGCATTGGTTTTTACAGATGAAAATAGTGAACTCATGTGAACAATATCCTAGATTATTCTAAAGAATGGAAATTAAAACAACTTGTAAATAAATAAGATTTTAAACATGATTAATTTATTTAGACAAATTAAATGTCAAGAAGTGACATACATAATATTACAAGTATTGTTTATTTACATGGTTTCATTTTTTTAAAATGTTAGTCTCCATTGCCATAGGGATTTTTTCACTTTAAGTGATGAATAGTTCAACTTAATAAAATACACTAACAAAGATATGTCGCATTTTCTTTCTTAAACATGTAGTAAAGATATGTGCATACACACAAATACAAAATTTAATGTTGCCCTGACAGAAAGTGACAAATTACATTTTTCTATTGAAAATAATTTGTTTTTAAATACAAATATATTAACAACGTATTGAGGGTCAATATGATTTCTAAATATTAATTTTATTGTGGTTAAATTTAAACTGATATTGTTTTCAACAGCATAATTTACTTTTACAAATTAATGCACTTCAACTCCATTGCATACAATACTGTTGATTACTTACAGTAAAAGACTTTATTCATTAGTAAATTAATATAAACTACATAGATATATTTGTAAAAAAATATTCCAGAAATTTAAAGATAGTATTAAATGAATAAATTATACAAAAATTATCAAATTGCTCTAAGCAATATTATTTTTTATACAGTATAATACATTTTCAGCTTTATAATATTTGAAACTTATGTATGAACTCCTTCTTATATCATGAATCTACCAATATTGTTAAATTTCTACAATCATCATTTGCTCTAGAATAAAATATTTAATTTGTACTTACACACTTTAAGATATTTTATGATTATATATAATCAGTAACACACGACCACAATAGAAACAAATTATATAATTTTGATTCATATTTCTGTTTTACAAACACATAAATTTAACAATGATAATCAAACAAGAAAATAAAACATTTTAGATTATAGAAGTGAAACTTTTCAGAATAGAATTTTAGGTATTTCATATCATAAAATGGAAGATAATGTTTATAAAAATCATTACTTCTTCAATTGGGTTTATATTTTAAAATATCTTTAAAAAATAATATATGGAGTGATTTAAACCAATTGCTTGTATTTAGCAAAAATGTTCAATAAGTTTAAACTCTTCTTGAGACCAATGTTTTCAAACAAATCTATATACAGATGTTATCCATAAAATTTTCTCTTAAATGTTAGCTAGCATCACCATTTAAAACAATATTATGTTTATGAACACATTTACAAAAAAAACTATAATTAAAATATAAAAATAATTAAAGAAAATCTTTAACTTCTTAATTTAAAGAAATACTTTTTAAAACAGCTTCATTTATTAATTTTAATTATGGTTGCAAATTAAAACCCTATATTAAGTTACTAACTTTAGTTATCTTTAAATCCATCTAATTAATTCAATTGCTCTTTATAGTATTTACAAGTGTTGTTGCTATAACGAATAAGACGATAGTCTCAGTTATTATGATAAAATGGTAGTGATGAACCCCGTTAGCTTTTATGAACCCAAATTTTTAAATTTGTCAAATTTTATTAGGTGTAGCAAATGTTTTCATCAATAAAAAATTTTATTGTTGATGTTAGTTTTATAAATTAGCTCATCTAAACTTATATTCTTCAAGTTTTAAAATTGAAAGTAAACTCTTTTGTTGCTTCACATCAACTGTTTCTTGTTCTCTTAATATTTCCTTACACTTTTAAAATGTTATAAACTTGCCTATAGTAGCACTTACTTTGCTTGTTGAGGACGGCCGTTTCGGGAGATGTGTCCCTTTGTCAACTCAGACCATAACTGATCTGAGGTAGGTTAGGGGGGGGTGGGATATTATGGTGGTGTGGGTGTATTTTGTGTGTATTAGGAGTTATGATGTCAAAAAGTGCGTGTAAGTTGTAATGTAATTGTGTATTGAGTATGTGTGTAGGGTGTAGTTTGAAGTGCCTATATATTTCGTATTGTTCGGTTGTGTAGCGTTGGTTATTTCTGTGTTGTTTATGAAGAATTTTTAGGTTTGATGTTATGTCTTTGTAGTCATGTTTTGTGGAGTTGAGATGATCGGCGAAGTTTGATTGGTAGTTATTGTTTTTTAGTGCTTATATATTTCTTGGTAACGTGTGTAGAATGACCTCCCTGTCTGGCCTATGTGTATCATAACTCCTAATACACACAAAATACACCCACACCACCAAAATATCTCACCCCACCCTAACCTACGTAAACCTTGAGATCAGTTACGATCTGAGTTGACAAAGGGACACATCTCCCGAAACGGCCATCCTCAACAAGCAAACTGCTACTATTGGCAAGTTTAAAACATTTTAAAAGTGTAAGTGATTACTAGTAGCTCACGCGAAGATGGAATCAACAAATCTTAATATTTCTACATATCTCACATCATAAAGGTTTTTCTTCTTATCAATCCAACCTTTGCCAGCTGTGAAGTCCCCTTTCAATTTTTGTCCCTAAACCATCATTATAAGAGATTAAATATTTTTTTCTATTTTCTCCAGTCCATTATTATAACTTCTTATACATTAAGTTTCTTATCAATCTTTGCAATGATTTCCCTTGTTCAGTCTAATTTTATACTTAAAGAAATCACAACATATTTACATTTTGATACTGACATAATGCAAAATCTACAACAAAATTTAAAAAGAATTGAAAATGCAGAAAAGATTTTTTAAATATTAAAATCATCACCAATTCATACAGGGCAAGTAATTTTAGCTTGCACTAGACACTAAATGCTTGATCACCAGTTACCAAAATAACTTATAATGAATAACAATATCAAGTCATTGGTCAATGATTCATTAACAATTTTAGGTAAGACAGGGAGTGGATACAGATAATATTTTATATTATTTTTTCTAGAAGTCCCATGTAGGAATTTTTCATGTTGGAAGTTCATGTAATAAAACGAAAAAAAGATTCCTTGTTAAAGATGAGCTCTCCCAATAACATCATTTACATTACTATCAGAAAACATCAGATATCTTTAATATCATTGGGGAGGGATATCATATTTATAACAACTTCATATAACTGATTTACCATAAGTATAAAGACATAGTTCAAAGTTTTGGGAGATCAAACTTGAAATTGCCCCCATTACCTTCTCCTGCAATGGCCACTATGGTTGAACAAATGGAATGTTACACCTGCTAGACTAGAGAATTAACTTGGATTTGAGGTTTATTGTGGGTTCAAACATAATTCCAGTAGTCTCTGTTCATGTGACAAAAATAATTTAGCTATTTTATCTAATATATGTTAAACAATATTAAGCTGTGCTCATAAAATAATAATCATTTCTTTACATTACAAAATTGTATTTTGGATTTGCAGCTACTTCAAACAATTACACTGAGCACTGATAACGTTTCTTTAATTTTTTTAGAAAAATACACTTGCTCTTATAATACCCTGACAACCGATAAAAATATAATTTAATTAAAATTACATTTATTGAACATTTCATTTAACGCTGAAATAAATTTAGCAGTTTCTGATCCACTTACTTTGATCAAAACATTATAAAAAAATTGTTTTATAATTTTTAAAATGGTTTAACAAATTTTCATGATACCAATATTTATTACCTTACAAAAATTAGTTTTTAAAACAAGTTTTAATCTGGCAAATAAATTTACAGGGAATATAAATTTTCTGGTAAAAGAGAATATATTATAAAGGGATTACAGAGTTTGGTTGAAGTTTTCTATGCTTTCATATATTATTATGATTATTATTTATGAAAATTATTATTCCTGGAAAGTTGATACACATTTCACACAAGCAAGTAAAACAATAAAATTCAAATACATGTCCAAGTTTTTTGAGTATTAATAAAAGTAAAGTAATGGTATTACTGGTATATAAATTACAAATTTATAAATTAAAAAATTAATATTGTATTATTTGACTTTAAAATATAACTTTGGAGATACATTAGTTTTAAAAAAACATTATTCTTTTATAAAATACTATTACAAATAACATTAACAAATAAACCACAAACATAGATAATATATAATGTTATCTATTGTATCAAATTTAGAAGGATTAACCCTACAAAAATTTTACTTATAACAACCAATCTTACAATACTCACTTGGAATGTCCACTACACTAAATGTATAAATCATGTACTATTATAGTATCATAATCCTTTAATTTAATTCCATAAAAAATGTTCACTATCAATAAACAACACATATTTTTCTTATTCTAAGGAATATATTTGAATGCCAAGGTCTAGTGGTTACCACAATGAGTGTGAGGTTTCTGGAGCAACACAGATTAGTGTCAGAAGTATGACTGGGTGTTTCAAAATTAAATATATCATGAAATGAATGAAGATGAAAATTCGTAAATATTTTTGGACATGAAATATTAAAAAGCAAGACATACAGAATATTGCAGTTAAAAGTAAAATTGTTAATTTATTTTAGTACAGAGCTGGTGCACTCTGACTATTTTTTACTCAGTAAGTAGATTTTTTAAATATAATTATTAACAAATTTGTTACTAACCAAAGATCAAATTATTGAATAAAAAGGTAAACTTTTAAATTCCATATTACAGTTGGCGATTTTTAGTTAAGAAATTTTTCTAAGTATGTGCTTGTACTGTGTTATTATAGTAGTAGGAAAAGAGGTAATTGTTAAAAATTGATTTGCAACTTTAATACCAACAAAATAATGGCAATTTCTGTAGGGATGCCACCAGAAAATATTCTACCTAAAGGAAACCATAAGTTGAACAATTTGGGAACCACTTGCATAGTGGTTCAACAAGTAGTAAAGAAGTTGAATACTGTTAGACATACTATTAGATCAGTTAAAATGTAACCCATCTTGGGGGATGAGTAGAAACATTTTAGCAGATTCCCAACAAACATGTTTTGGTAATTGTGGACAAAGATTGATCCAATCTTGATTTTGTTTCATATTTACATATATTACTCAAGAAACCTTTATAGATCAGGCACATTTAATTTTACATGTTCCAAACCATACAGAGTGGTTAAAACAGATCCGTTATCTTTACAGAAACATATCATTTTAAAAACATCCTTTATGAATCAATTCTTCAGAAATTACCATACTATTACCATGTGTTTATATACAGGTTCAGAGTATTCCTTTAGGACAGGTTTGTAGAAATAAAATGATTGGTCAACTTTGCTAATGAAAACTAAATCTCATGATATAGCCATTTTAATTCCAAAACTATGGATGCAATATTGCATGCAACTTACATTGAGTTACGAACATTAGCAACCTTTTCTTTGTATTAAGCACTGTAAAATTCTTTATTTTTACACAACTACATTGCAACAGCAAAAAATATTGCCGTTTGAAAAGATTACAGCAAGAATATAGAAATATTAGAGCAAGAACTAAATATGGTTATAATAAGTTTAGTTTAAAAAAAGTCATTATAATTTAAGCAAACCTACTATTAAGTTGATTAAGATATTTATTTGATGAGAAACCTACCCAAACCATGTAATTTTTAGTAGAGTGTAAAATATCAATGTAGTGTAATATAGCCTACAATATAAATAGTAATTTATTTTATATAGAAACATTAAATTTATACAATTTGCTTTGTGTGTTTACCAATTCACCGAGTTTATTTTTGTATTTTTCAAATTTTAACCCCATATTCATGGTTTGACATTAAAAATCACTTTACTCTTAAGAATTTATTTTTTTATAAAATATGCGAAAATGATAGAAATCTAAATTTGAATTGATGCTATAAATAATTACACAGGCTTTGATAAAAATAATTCTTTCAAGGACCAAGGAAAATGTTGCCAAAACAATCCACAAAAACATTATAACATTGATACAATTTTTCAACTATTAAAATACTACATATGCTTCTTATACAATAATGATAATATACTATTGTTTAAGTGATTAATAAACTATTATGTTTGAACTTAGCAAATTAACAACTTGCTAAACTTAAAATTTAAGTAAATGTATGAAAGAATTACTGAGACAACTAATTTATAATTGAACTAAACAAATATTGCTATAAAAAAAAAACTTTGAGCTATTGAAAATGTTTAGTCTCAGTTGGTACCATTTTTATGATTTTATTAATTATAACATGTTTATTAAACAAATTAACAATTCCCCGAACTTAAATTTTAAAACATGTTATTAATTTGTTTAATGCATCATTAAAGTTTTGGTGGTTATATTAAACAATAAAATTCACGAGTTTAATACAACAAGACAGGTAACCATCTACAGTTTAGCAAGTCATTAATCTATTTAATAAAAATATTAAAATTGTATCAATCATGGACAATAAAAGCAATTTGTTAAATTTTGCTTATTACACTTTGATATTACTTGCTATCATACGTTTTGTTAACTAAAGGTTGTTAAATTGTTACTTACATTTGGAGGAAACGTTTTCATCTTACGATTTCTTCAGAAGGCTCCTGAAGAAGTTGTAAGATGAAAACGTTTCCTCCAAGTGTAAGTTAACAATTTAACAACCTTTAGTTAACAAAAAGTCTGGTCGCAAGTAATATCAAAGTGTAATAAGTAATTAACCACCAGCTCGTCATGAACAGCAACAAGATTTCGATATTTAAATTTTGGATATAATTTTTACATGACTATAATTTTACCATTGTTTTAAAATTAATTAACGACTTGTCAAACCTATATTTAAAGTAAATTTATGTAGCTAATTTAAGACACTGAAGATGGCCTAGTGTAATGAAAACATTTTGTCTCAGTTTTCATTAAATTATAACTCCAACAAGTCAATAATTCGTTTAGTAAAAACATTATTAAATTTTAAGTTTAACAAGGTCATTAATTTGTCGAGTTTAAATTTGTCAAGTTTTGACAATTGCCATGGACAAAAAAATCCATAGTATAAACTATTGTTTTTCGATTTAATGTGTTTTTAGTATAAAACCAAATTAAATTTACTAAGTGAAATTTAAAGCCAATAACATCGTAGGATTACTAATCAACTGTTAAAATTACATATTTGGGACAAATTATTTAACATATTTTACTCTATTTTTTAAAAAGGATATTATCTTAGTTTTTATGTACAGTAAGTTTAAAACTTGACACAAAAACTATTTAACTGATCACTTCTTTTCTTGTTTTAATATTTGAATATTAAATTGACGTTGAAGTTTAATACATATGAGTAATTTTTGGTACAAAAATATTCAAGGATAGAATTCCTATGCATTAAAAAAATAGTACATTTTAGAAAATATTGACGAGCAATTTATGACAAATAGTAACTGGTTTACTTCACTTCTACTTCAATCAGTTATAGGTTTGGAACTTTAAATTTTAAACAGTTTTCTGTCTAGAATTTGTTTTGGCAATGTATATTTTTAACGCAAATAACTTATAATATAGGAACAAAAATGAAAATATCCATTTAATTATTTTTTGTTACTTGCATGCACCTGGCTCTCCCATATGCCATTTGTATTCGGGTTAGGAAACTATTTTTTTTCACCAAACCTATTTCAATTGGTTACTTTGTAGCTATACAGAATTATAGTATTGTTGTTATATATGTTCTGTTTTATAACAAAAGTTTGGGCGTCTTTGTAAAGGTTATTTTATTTAGAAGAAAATAATGCCATTTAACTAAAACAAAATCAGTTTTAAAAAACAAGAGTGCAAATTTATACTATTTAAAATATAGATATGTTACAATATAACTGTAAAGAATTAGGAAAGGTATGGTTGAAAAAAAGTCTAAATATGAACATCAGGTAAGATGACCAAATACCAAGTAAATGCATAAAAAAAAATTAAACTGTTTATCTTTGTTCCTTTGTCAAAGAAATTTGCAATAAAAATATGTATGTCCTATCAAGGGTTAGTAGTATAAGATTGGAAGAACTAATGCCTCATCAAGTTATTGAACCAGAAGCATGTCAGCAGCTTAACCACCCATTGGATTAACAGGTTATTGTTCATTCTTAATGGAAATTAAACAAAATGTAATTTAAAAAGTAAAATTTTATATATATATATATTTTCTTGATATTTTACGTTATCCATTGTTTTTCCGTTGCACTGACTTTATGAAGTTAATATATTATTATTGTAAGTAATTTTATCTACCATTTAGTGCAATGATTTTACCTTGAGTGATGAGGCGCCATACCGAACATCTGCACCAGAAAAATTAAGAAAAAATAATCAGTGATTCGACAATGGTCAAGTGACCGAAAGGCGCCTCATCACTCAAGGTAAAATCATTGCACTAAATGGTGGATAAAATTACTTACAATAGTAATATATTAACTTCATACATACATATATATATATATATATATATATATATATATATATATATATAAATGTGACTGAAAAATATGACTTTTTAATGAGGACTGCTGTTTTGGGAGATATTTGCTCAAAATCCATTGTTAATAACAGATAACTACTTAAAGGAACTAGTTCAATTTAAAACTCGCATTGAATATACTGAAAAAGTGTGAAAGCGGTAGCTAAGAAATTTCCTTACAATTATTGTTTAAACTTCTTACAGTTATTGTTTTAATGAAGTTTATAATTACAAAAATAGTGAAAATATAGTTGTTGACATTTTTCTGCGTTAGACTTCAAAATAATAATTATCTTAACTAACCATATAAGATCTGAAGCCTCCATTATACTTTTTTTAAAATAAACAGAATATTGTGTAAAATATTATCAAAAGCCATAATATTTATCTGAATTATAGCTATAATGACTTTAATTCAATTAGTAAGTAAACCTAGAATACTTGGAGCAAAGAATTACATCAGGTCAAGCTCACATATAAACTATGCAGTGCATGATTTTGTTAGGCTTTTTGGAACCAATAAGAGATTCTAAAGCATAATCGAAAAGTTAATAAATTGTAAATATTTGAATGAAAATTGTCAGAAGTTAAAGTATCTTAGTATTGTTTGTAATTATATTTTAATATATCCTTTTAAAGGTAAAACTTTAAAACAAAATCAAAGTTTTATTAGAGTCGAGATAACTACTAAATATTTAAAATCTAGCTCTAACTTGATTCAAATGTGTATCACAACAAAAAGTATGATAAAAACCTATAGTTATGATTTCCTTTAAGCAAGGTCGGAGAACATCATAATATATGTCTACAAATTTGTGCAAATAGAACATTTAGATATTGGCAATATGCAATAATCTGGCCAGATGATAAAAATTGATGTTATCATATACATTGAGAAGATTACAATACGATAATTAAGTGTAATCTACTGCAAAATTAAACCTGAATTTTAAAATATAACCTACTTATTCAATTTAAACAATCATTTAAAGGAATGTACTGACAGTCATATTATTAAAAAATATCAATACAATGGCAATAGAGAACAGTCTTGCACAGAATATTATATAAAATTATAATTCAAGGTATTTTTAAATACCTATAAATTCACCATTAAATAATACCACCCATTGAATAAAAAGGAAAGGCCCCAAACTGAGCATTAACAGGTGTCTTAGGTGATGCACAACCATATAGAAAATCATCTGACTGAAGCTGAGTACGGTTTAATGTAGGTTCTGACGTGGAACGATGTATTTTGGGAAGTGCACGTTGTAAACTTTCTAACGATGCTAAAGTTTGCCGAAAGAGAGGTCGCTCTTCTCGACCTAATTTTATACAATCTTCTGCTAACCTCCTAAGAGCTTTAGGAGTTTCAGAATTAAGTTTGTTAAGATCAGGTCGAAGGAAACCTCGCCCAACTAGGTAGAATATCACATCCTTATCATTGCTTGAATAAGGTAACTGACCAGATAACAGCTCATACAGAACAATTCCAAAAGCATAAACATCAGACTGAAAACTGTATGGATTTTCTTCTTGCATTCTAATTACTTCTGGCGCCATCCACAATATTGATCCTGTTGGCTGTAATGATTGCTGGCCACCAGACCATCTAGATTTTACAGTTGCAAGACCAAAATCACCTATTTTTACAGTTAAATCGTGTAGAAAAATATTATTACTTTTTAAATCTCGATGTATAATATTTTTAGCATGCAAATAGTCCATCCCTTGAGCTGTCTGTCTAGCAATTTCAATTAAAGTCAATAGTTCAAATTTGGTTTCTAACACGTGTAAATGTCGGTACAAACTTGAACCTTCACACCACTGAGTTACAATTGCTAATTGAGGTTTACTTACGCAACCCATAAATAGAAGGACGTTCAAGTGACGAGTTTTCCGCAAAACTGCTACTTCATTCTTGAAAGCCTGAAGCTGTGCAGGAGTAGGGTCTTTAACATTTAAAGTTTTTACTGCTACAGGGCCATGCCAATGGCCTTTGTAAACTGTTCCAAATGAACCAGATCCAATTCTAGGCCCTACAAGAATTTCATCAGCAGGTATTTCCCAGTCTTCTATTGATTCTCTAGGTGTATCTTTGTGTATTTTAAGTTTATTTGCACTTTCATCTGCACTTCTTGCTCTAGGCCTCCAAGGTCTAAGTGCATTAGTGGGTGATGCTTGGGCACTCTGGCTATGTGAAAGTCTGTTACCTAATGCAGGACCAGGTAATGTACTGCTCAAATGAACAAACTCTTCTAGTGATGTAACATCTCCTCCAATTGGATTGACAAGGTTGCAACACACGTTTGGAGCAGAACTTGATCTTTCTCCATGTCCTAGAGCTCGTGGATGTCTTCTAGATGAATTTCTGGCCATACCATAACCAGAAGGCATTTGTAAAATTCCAGCAGATGTCTCAGCATTTTGAGCTAAAAGCATCTGATAGTAATTGTCTTGCATCCGGACTTGTTGACACAAAGCTGGAACACTAGCTGCACATCTCTGATGAAAACGATAACCACAAGTGCGACAATAAAAACCTTGAAATAATAACCTTCGGCAACATTCACAAAAAGCTAATGAAAAAAATGTTTTTCTAACAAAATTATGTGATATGCTAGTAGTAACAGGAAATTTATCTATAATTTCTACTCTGATTTGTTCACAATCAATAGTAGAAATATCTGAATCCCAAGGAATTCTTCCTCCATTCATAAAATTATAAACAATACACATTTCAGGAGTTAAATTACGAAGTTTCATTGCTTTGGACAAAGCCTCACGAAGACTTTGACCTTGTCTTACTTGAACACTAGTACGTTGTTGATTTGGTAAATGAGCTCTTACCACTGACTTTAAATGTGTTAACATGGGTTTATAAGGATGGTCTATATATACACTATGATCACTATCATTTAATGTATCTTGGGGACTAGAATGTGCATTACTAATTTCTTCAATTAGTTGTTGTTCTTTTACCTCAAAATCATGTAGTTTACTAGTAAGTTCTTGATATTCGGTTAAATACATAGAAGGAGGATGCTGAAAACCAGCAAACTTTGCATTTAGAGCGTCAATGTTTTCTCTAGTTAAATGTATTACACTTTGAATATTTCTAAGTTCATCTTGCACAGAATCAATTTCTTCATAATCCGAAGACATGATAACTTGTTAAAACAAATAAAAACACACACATACACACGTTAAAATATATTATTAATTTACTATCTACGAAAATAACCTATCATAAATCGAAAAAAATTGGTTGGTAATATTAACGTTGAGATTGACTTGACAGCACAGTGGCTGTCTGCTACTATCTCCGATATATCAGGTTACTTCTCTATGCAAGGAGGATTTATTTTATATATAATCCCTGATCTTATAATTCATTGTAAGATTTTTTACAAAAGTAATACAAAATTTAACTGATTTTAGCTCAGATGTATAAGACTGTAAAAAAGGACATTGAAAATGTCAACATTGTATATAATATAAGTGAATGTGTATTTATGTGTGGAATACACTCAAGTATATTCTTTAACATAAACTATTCATCAATAAGAATGTTTCGTTTCAAATTGAACAAAGCTTTTCTACAAATAACATTTTATTATATATATATATATATATATATATATATATATATATATATATATATATTAATATTTCAAAAACAAGAAGACTGTTTTTATATATTTTTAATTTATTCACTATATTACAAGAAAACGTATCACCATATTTAATATATATATATATATATATATATATATATATATATATATATGTGTGTGTGTATGTATGTATACAAGAAAACAGTGTTGCATAACTACAAATATATATATATATATGTGTGTGTGTGTATACATAAACTTAACGTGTACATAAATTAAAGAGAGATTATAAATTCACATTGTAAGATAAATATATTTAATGGAATAGAAACAAAATATTGACTACATTAATAGTTCATCGAAGAAAATCAATTTTATTCTATTAATTTGTGTACATCAAAAATCAATACAAATTGCATACGCTTCTGAGTAAAGAAAATGTAACATATATTGATGGACTATATCCTGGATTCTGTTCTGACTTTCAGAAAAACGGTCAAGTTTAAAGTTGGAATATTATGAATAGCCAAATTTGTAATTAAAGTAAATTTATAACAAATAATTCAGACCAAATGTTTTTGAGCACTGTTTTGATATTAATTGTTCCAACACTATTTAGTAAAGCTTACTGTGTATTAATGTTGTATAACATTTACAAAGAAATAACAATACTAATTACAGTATAACCTTTCTCAGATATTTATTGTACATTTAATTTAAAAAATGTACTTAATAGTAAATATAGCTTAAGTTATTAATGTGTTAGTATTTAAGATAACTATATTTACCATTAACGTATTAAGAAACAAATAATATTTTAAAAAATCTAGTCAATTCCTACTTAAATCAACAAAGATAATTTATTTTAGTTTAACAATGTTAGGCAGCAAAATAGAAAGCGAATTGCCTTACTATTTTCCATTTTTTTCTACGTATAGTGTTCGACTATTATTTTTGTTTGTTACTATTTATACGATTTTTTGCACGCGTCCATTGTGTTGTAGTTTCTTTTCGCATTGTTCATTTCTGAAGCAAGGTTCGATGCCGTTGATCCAATTTGTTTGTTTGTACTATTCTTTTCATTCATTTTTAATCCTAGAGCATTACTTATGATATTGTGTGGTTATCATAGTAATAATTTAAGTATTTGTAAGTTTTCAATGACAATCAGAGAGGACAAAAAACAAATTCATATACAATTTTGAGTAAAATGTTTCTAGCTAGTAAACTGAGTGCCAAAGCGCTAGACTTCAAACATAAATATAGTCAGTTCGAATCCGACCTAGACCTCCTAAATTTGTATAACTCAACTATTGAATAAGTATTTAAAAAACTGTACTAACAAATATGTCCTCTGAAATAGGTAAAAAAAATGTGTTTCAGCTTATTTGAATGAACAAGAACGTATTTTTTTTAATTAACTATTGAAATTTTGTACAAGATATATATATATCTTATTTGTTTAGTATATTCGAATTTTTATATGGAAAAATTATACATAAACCATAAACAATCTCAAAGTGAAAACAAATTATCGGACTTTTTAAATTACATATATGAATTCCTCACTGATATCTCGTAGGTTACAGCTAAAAAAATATACATAATATAATCGATCAAAAATATATTCTTAATTATCGGCTTTTTTTAATAGATCAGAAGTTAGTTATTTTAAGTAATTGTAATATAGATTTTTGTATTGTGTTTAGTGGGTTTTATTTATTTAGATCAGAAGTGTTATATATTTTCCTTTAGGTTAATATTTTACTAATCAATGAATGCCTACAATACCTACAGCATAAAATAATAATGCAGAATTCGTTATTTTAGTTGAAATCACATAGGAAAAACCTAACTAGTTTCCAAAAAACACGAAGTAACTTCCTGTTTTTTTACGAGTGCAATGAAATCATTTCTGTTCGTATATACTGTACATCACTTTAAAATTTATAATCGTCATATACAAAAACACATCTCATTATATTCCTAATAGTAGGTCATTGTGATATCTTTTAATAAAGAGAAATCTGCTGAATCTAAGAATACCCCTCTGTGCTTTTAACCTACATACGGGTTAAATAACTTTAAGTTAAATAAAAACATAACCTTTACATTTCCGTAATTTTTATTTTTTTAAAATACGTTAACAATGTAAAATAGGTTTGTATTTTATAAAATGGGCCGTGCGTGTAAAAACACACATGATAAACTAGTATATTCTTTTCAGACTTACAGTCAAGGCAAATCAGAGAAAATTTGTGTTAAATTTACCATTGACAAAAAAAAATCAAGAATTTGGAAAATAGGTTACCTTTTAATTTTTCCGGTAATGTTTTTTTGTATTTGTTACGTATTTGAAAGTGATAGAACGTTTCCGTTTAGTGTGTATTCAAGTAGAAGTACTCTATTTTTAATAGTTACCTACATTTTAATTACCTTAGTAATTACCATACAGTTACTTTTTTCAGTAAAGAAAGAATCCCTTTTGATTACCATTCCAATTGGAATACAGTTCTCGTCGTTATATGTGTATGGTGGAAAGACTGTAACATTTATTCCATGGTGTGCTATAGAAGATATTGTAATTAGTGAAGTAATTTCTGGCCAACAAGTATTGTTTTATTTAAGTTTATTATTAAATGAAAATTATAAAAATGATAATGTTAATGGTTTATTAATATTGTTTCAGAACACCAAACCAAGGTTATCAGTTTTAGAGGAAATGTATAATATTATCCAGCAAATATTTTCTTCTCCTATGTTATAATAACCTTATAAGTAATAATATAAACTGTACTTACAGATTAACTCATTGTTTTATTGTTTGTATAATACTACTACTGATTGTTAAATATTTATATCAGATATTTTACGGAGATATTTTGAAAAATTATTGGTTTTGTGGTTTATTATAGGATATTTTGCAATGTTTTAACATTGTCAGTTTTTGTATTGTTTTAAAAACAAATATTTTTGTGTACTGTTTTCTATTACATTTTAGTTGTTAGGATATAGAATGATAAATTTTCTGTCAGTTCTTAAATATATTTTGAAAATGAAGTAAATTATTATATGCTTAATAAGTATACAATGGTATCTCTTCTCAGTGGTATGCATTTATTAATCATATCATGTTTTCTGCAACTATGGGATAAACTACATATCAGAGATAAACTTCATCATTAGAGTTTTCTTCATTAGTGATAAAACTACATTGACAATAACTAACGCTAAGGTAATAATTATATTTTTGTTGATTCCTTTTCACTTGAGCTACTAGTTTTTAACTAAACACACTTGTAATTATGTTACACTAGCCTGTAGTAGCACTTTCTTTAATTGTTGAGGATGGCAGTTTTCGGGAGTTGTATTTCCCGTAACTTGAGTTACAGTCTGAGTTGACAATGGGACATATCTTCTGAAACAGACGTCCTCAACAATTATGAAGCAAGTGGTACTATAGGCAAGTGTAACGAATTATAAGTTAAACTATAATTGAATGATACTTAACCAAGTGAATACTAAGGGCTTACTTGCTGATGCGTTTCAAAACAATCATTCCTTTTATGAAGCAAAGGCTCTAGGGTATTTGCTTTGTAAAAGGAAGGATTGTTTCGATACGCGTCAGCAAGTAAACCCTTACGTATTCACTTAGTTAAGTATCATTTAATTATAGTTTAATCAGTGATTCAAGATGAGTACAACAAACAACTTTGAATTATAAGTGGTTTTAGTTAATAATTATATGTTTGTTAGGTAATCATATACAAGACAACATTTGTTTTCAGATTCACATATGTTACTTACAATTGTAAATAAGAAAAAAGTAATTGTAAATGTCACAAATTAAAAGTACAGTAGCATATAAAATATAAATATCGAAATCTTGTTACTGTTCATGACAAGCTGCACTTTTGTTACTTTTTACACTTTTGTTATTACTTGCGACCAGACTTTTTGTTAACTAAAAGTTGTTAAATTGTTAACTTACACTTGGAGGAAACGTTTTCGTCTTACGACTTCTTCAGCCTCATATTTTTGCCGCTAGGAATGCTGCAGTTGTGCTTCCTCGGTAACTTTCAAAATAATGGTACCGAGGAAGCACAACTGCAGCATTCCTAGCGGCAAAAATACGAGGCTGAAGAAGACATAAGATGAAAACGTTTCCTCCAAGTTTAAGTTGAAATTTAACAACTTTTAGTTAACAAAAAGTCTGGTCGCAAGTAACAGCAAAAGTGTAATAAAATATAAACATACCTCAACTTAGAAACATCCACAGAACTAATTTTAAAAATACTTAACTAAGTGAATTTCTTATTTGCTGACGCGTTTCAAAACATTCGTTCTTTTTACGAAGCTAAAGTATTTTTAAAATTAGTTTAATCAGTGAATTCAAAATGATTACACCAAGCAACATTCACAGAACTTTATAAATTCAATGTTTTTTTTTTTTAAAACAGAGCATTATTATTTTCTACATTAAATTATTATACAATTATTTTATAATATTAACAAATTATCTGGTTTGGATAGGTTAGGTTGGTAAAAAAAACAAGTTCATTAATGTTTTTACACTGATTAAAGTCATTAAGCTGATATTTTACATCTATACTTATACATTACAAGACAAAAAAAACTAATTTTCACTTTGGCAGTAGGTTGGTTTATGTAAAAAACATATTTTTTTCCTAAGCAAATGTATAAAAACAAAGATTTTCATTTCGCCTTAATCCGATGTATATTATGAATTGAAATTGGCCCATCTTATGCATCACTAGACCAAGCACCATTTCTTGCAAATTGAGATACAATCATTGCAAATTCTGTTAGAGAAACATTGAAACTATAATACACAAAATCCTCACACTATTCTAGCATTAGATTGTTACGAAAAAATAAAAGATCAAGCGCCATCTCTATAATCTAACATTGATTAAATAAACTTAGAAGGGTGATATCTTAAAAGCTATTTTTGGTGCTTGGTCTAGTGATGCATAACATATGCCAATTGATGTTATGTTTAAATTTAAAAAATAAATAATTACTATTTTTGGTTTTCAACTTTTATGATGAATTTTATTCTTTATAATGTGTTTTAAGAACATGTAATTCCGAAAAATTAGAGATGTTGTCTAGTTATGTATAGAATTACTGTTTAATAATTAGTTTAGAACATCAAGAATTTTTTAATTAAATAATATTTATATAAGATATTGTTTTATGTTCATGATTAAAAACCTATTTAAATATATGACATGATAACATGCTTCTTTATCCAAGCTTCTAAGCCTGGAAGCTTCAATTGCCTGATGTCCATCATCAATATCTAATGTAACTCATTAAGAACTGTTTCAAAATGACCATTGTTATCTTCAGTGTATCACTTGTCGCCTATGTGCTTGGTACAGTTAAGGAGGATGTCTTCAGAGATCTCGTCATCTTCTTTACATCTTACACAAAGCTAATTTTAAATTTGAAAGATTTAAAATCAAATTAGTGTGTAACTTGAACATGACTTTAAAATGGTGGTTGAAGTATAATTTTAACCCCACGTTTTAGTTTTCACTTATGAACAAAAAACAACCAATCTTAGCAAAACATAAATAGTGGTTAAAATTTTTTTTAAATTAAAATTTCAAATTATATACACAGAAAACAGTATAAAGTAAATGTTTCTTTTATTAAAAAACTAGCTTTACCCTGCCACGCTTTACTGTAGCTGTATGGATGAGAAATGAGGAACAAAACATTTTTTTTTTTATTAACTTGGGAGTGGGTTTTAAACTGCCCGAAGCACTGCTACCTTAAGGTATATTGTACTTACCTCCCTGATCTAGTCAAATAGCCCCTTCCCACTTACCAGGTTTAGGAGTTTCCTGACTAGTTTTACCTTCAGCATCCACCAGAGCCGTTCCATCACCAAAGAGGTTGAAGCGCCTCTCAGGAAGTACTTCACATCTGTAAATAATGTGTGTGGCAGTCTCCAGTTCCTGCCCGCATAATCTGCACACTGGTTCATCTTTGTAGATACCCATTTTATGCAGATGTTTCCTTAGTCCACCGTGTCCCGTGAGTAGACCTGTGGCTATCCTCAATTACTGCCTAGACAGATAGATGAGACTCTTCTGCAGCCCCAAGGAAGGTTTCCTAAGGGTTAGCTTACTGTGTCTCATCCCTTCAGCCCTGATCCAGTGCTCACAGTGTCTTTCATCCATCCACCTTCGCACTGCCATCTTGACCATGGATTTGGAAATACCTACCGCAGGCTCCGGTCCAATCAGGGGAGTCGAAGACCCCTCTCTGGCCAGCGCATCTGCGGCTTCATTTCCAAGTATTCCCCTATGCCCTGACACCCAACCTATCTTGATTTGATTGTGCCTTGCCAGGGCTTGTAGGTTATTTAGGAACTCCCTGACTATGGCCGAGATGACCACATGTCCGTTTAGTGCCTTAATTGCTGCCTGACTGTCGGAGAAAATAGCAATCCGGGTCCGGTGTGTTCCCCTTCTCGCTATCTCTCCCAGACAGGCATTTATAACATATATTTCGGCCTGAAAGACAGAGGTATGCCTCCCCAAGGAAAAAACTAGTTCTACCCTTGGGTTTTTACAATACACCCCCGCTCCAGTGCCGAAGTCCATCTTGGAGCCATCTGTGTACCAGATCTGAGCTCCCGATGTTAATGTCCCTGACCATTCCATCATAGTTTGGTGGACCTGGTCAGGTGCAAACGTTCGAGTAATGTGGTCGCTGCCCATTTCCAAGACGGGTTCTTTGACCACACACTCGATACTCATATGTCCCGAAACATCTGGGAGGTTAGGCCAGTTGTTCGAGTTGCGCAATCTCCATGCCGCCAGCCTCGCCTCTCCCCTAAGGACAAGCTCGAGGGGAGGGAGGTTAAGCATTACTTCCATTGCTGCACCAGGTGTAGTTGACATCGCTCCCAGTGTGCACAGACAGGCCAATCTCTGGATAGAGCTCAGTTTAGCTCTTGTCTGTGCCTGGTTGGCCTTTGTCCACCACACCAGAGCTCCATAGGTCTTATCACCCTCAAATACATCCAGTGCATCATTGATGGCTTCAGTCCCCATTTCTTACCCACCATTCTGCTCACAGTCATCAGTGCCCTTTTGGCCCTGTTAACTGTCCTCTCAAGATGTGGGTTCCAGGTGAGTTTCCTGTCCAGAGTAACTCCCAGGTACTTCACCTCCCCCACAAACTCAAGGTATTCACCAAACAAGCGAGGCATGCTGGTCGTCAGATCTTTTTGCTGTCTGGTGAAGTTAATAAGAACAGTCTTTTTCGGATTTACCCTAAGGTTCTTCTTATTACACCACTCTTCAATCAGTCGTAGAGGAATTCTGATTACCTCAAGGACTGTATCAGGGAATCTGCCCAGGATCAGAACAATTATGTCGTCCGCATATCCTAGACAGAAGTACCCCTGTTCATTCAGGAGTTCAATAGGGTTGTCAACCACTAGGCACCACAACAGAGGAGAGAGAACTCCCCCCCCCCTGTGCACAGCCCAGACTTGTCTCCGCCCTTCTGACCTCCCCTGCCACCTCTACAGAAATGCTTCTGTTTGTTAACATGGAGCTTATCCAACCACAAGTGGTCGCATCCACTCCATGACATCTTGCACCACTTACCATCGTCTCCACTGAGGGGTTATTGAAAGCCCCTTCAATGTCGAGGAAGGCACCTATGGCACAACCTTTCTTAGCGATCATTTGCTCAATCCTACTTAATGGAGAGCTCTCTCGCAGGATTTCCCCGGTTGATAAGCATACTGGTTCCAATGCAGTGGTTTTATGGTGTAAGCACCCCCCCCCCCTAATATGCCTATCAACCAGTTTTTCAAATCCCTTAAGAACAAAGGACATGAGTGTAATAGGTCTGTATCCTTTCCCTTCCGATTGGTTACCGGTGGGCTTAGGTATAAAGACCACCTTACTAGATTTCCAGGCTGCCGGCACATGCCCTAGAGCAGTGCTTAGTATAATTTAGTAAGTACCAGCGCCAGCATATCCATTCCCTGCTGCAGCAGCACAGGATAGATCCCATCTGGACCTGGAGATTTGTAGGGTTTAAATGTGCCAATAGCCCATCTTACCCTTTGTGGAGTTACTATCCTCCTTGCCACTTCCCAGTCCTCCCTCTTACCACGTCTTGTGGAGAGTTTGGCAACTGGTTCAGTGTCTGCTCCCCCAAGTTTCCTCAGAGTACTGGAAGGGAAATGTGTTCTGATTAATTCTTCCACAGTTTCCCCTGCCGTTTTTGTTATATTTCCCAGAGGGTTCTTAGCATCCCCACCGGGTTAACTGGGTCCTTAGAGAGCAATTTATACAGTCGTGCCCCTTCCCGAGTTTTGTCAATCTCTTGACAAAACTCCTTCCAGGACTTCCTGCGTGCTTCTCTAATTGCCCTGTTGTATTCGGTTAGTGTTTTCCTATACTGGTCCCACTCCTCGTTCCACAAAACATATGTTTCATAAAAGTTTAATTTTGGAATATTTCAGAGGCTAAGGTAATTCACACCTAAGGCTATGTCTTCCAGTCGCAGGTGAGGTACTGATGCGAAAAATACATGAATACAATCTTTGAAGTCCTGAACAATCATGTCAAAATTTGACCTCAATCACTGTAGAATTTTTTGTTCTTGAAGCGTACTCAAGCCATTTTTTGTATTTAAAGGTGGAGCAGTATATAACACTTTAATATAAAATAGTTAACATTTGTTGATTCCATCTTCGCGTGAGCTACTAGTAATCACTAAACACTTTTAAGTGTTTTAAACTTGCCTATAGTAGCACTTAGCCTAAAGTGCTACTATAGGCAAGTTTAAAACATTTAAAAGTGTTTGATAAAATAGTTATTTTACAACTTACCTACAAATTGTTATGTTAAGTTAGATTAGTTAAAAACAATAATACGTTTACTAATAGTAATTTTAAAAGTGGCTTTGCATGATTAATTTTATGTACAGTGCTGCATGAATTCCAAGATTCTGAATAAAACAACATTTAGTTATGCTACATTACATACAGAGTATCTACATAGGTACAAAGTATCTGGTTAGAATATATTTGGCTAAAACACTTTTAAATATTTTATAAACTTTGCTATAGTAGCACTTACTTATATTTGTTGAGGACGGGTGTTTCGGGAGATGTGTCCCATTGTCAACTCAGACTGTAACTGATCTCAAGCTTTTCGTAGGTTAGGGTGGGGTGGGATATTATGGTGGGGGTATGGGTATACTTTGTGAGCATTAAGAATTATGATATCGAAAAGTGTGTGTGAGTTATCATGTAATTGTGTCTCGAGTATGTGTGTAGGTTGTAATTTGAATTTTCTTCTACAATGTTAACAGGAATATTTCTTCCAAAGTTTCTAATTACTCTAGAATAATGCTGTTATATGTACATGTTTTTAAGGATCTTGTTATTAGACATAGCGTTATATGACTTAGAGATGTTTCATTTTAAATTTTCTAGAACATTTGAATGAAGTTCTCTTATCTAAGTTGTTTCGATAGGAATGGTTTTCAGGCAGCCGTGTAAGTAAGTTATGATAATTTCTAATAAGTAAAAAAATAAACAAGATTAAATCATACAATATAGTAACAATTTAAAAATGAAACATAAATAGCCACTCAATCTTGTATTCCATGTGTTAATTTGTTACAGGTGCTGAACAAAGTAATACACATACAGCACCTATTGATATATTAGTAATAAAATAAAACATTTCCAAACAGTTACTCAAAAACATTTTATTCATTATACTCTAACAAAATGTTACTAGTACAATTAGGAAAACAAAGAAATTAAAATAATAATTCCCTTAGATCATGGGTTCCCAACGTTCTAGCAACTGCGTACCAAATGAAGGTTTTTGTAGATTTTGGCGAACCACCATCCCCAGGGAGTCTGGCGGGGGGAGGGGTGTAGATCAGAAGAAACATTTTCTGTCAGAAACATCCCCATTATTTATTTTATCTTTATTAAGGAAGTAATAAAACTATTCAACTGTTCATTCACTTTTCCATTTATTTAGAATAAAGACAAGACAATAAAAGAAAATTAAAACAATTATGCACATTACAGTTTTATTTAATACTCATATCTATTCAAAAACATATATAACTGGTACAACAAAACTGCCAAAAAAGCAGAAATCAACAAAATCATAAAGGTCAATATGTATTTGGATTATTGCAAAACTCTTTTGCTGTGTACCTGTAAGTAAAGAGTCAATTTCAGGAGTAATTGAACTTAATATTATCCTCATGTCCACTTCAACAGTTCCGAAAAATCCTCTCACACAAATAACTAGTGACAAATGGCATCAAAAAGAGCAAGAGCATTAGCTATTTGGAATTACACCTAATTCAGAAGTCTATTAATTATTTCTCTTTATGTCTTATAAAAATCTATCATGGAACTGACTTCTGTTAAATCAATAAATTCTGTTTTCCTGCAGTTCCAAATCATTTAGTGAGCTTCCTCATGATTCTACGTGACACATACCACCTGAAATCTTCCCGTGTACCATCAGTGGTATAGTACCACAGGTTTTGAACCCCTGCTTTAGATTATTAGTGAGAATTTTAAACTTGAGTTGTATGTATAATTTAAAAAAAAACATTGTATATACTCTACTAAATGTAGTATTTAGTATTAAAAATGTTGAGAACTATCCAAGATTATTACTTTCTTGTTGTAGAAAATTGACCTTTTCAGGAGACATGTCTACTTATCAACTTTGACCTTGAGCGAGTTAGATTTTGTTAATTTTGAACAGGATTAAATTTTATCTTGTGTTAATAGTGAGGTGGGTAATTGTAATTGTTAAGTTATATGGCATATTTAGAGGTAATTATAGTAAATAGTATAAAATAGTTTTATTGTAATTTGGTATATTTATAAGGAGGTAAGTGTGTGGGTATAATTTTAAGTGTTTGTATAACTCATATTGTTTTAGTTTATTGAGTTTATGTACTTTTTGTAAGTTAATATATGTGTAATTATGGTTTGTTGAGATGAGGGGTCTATCAAAATTTGATTAATAGTTTTAGTATAGAATTGCCTTAATGTGTTCTTATTATGTGTGAAACAAGTTTTTTTGTTTTGTCAATAGAGAATCTAGAGTAACATTTTACACTTTTGGTATCACTTTTCAAAAAACCACTGCTTACTGATATTTTTCAGCAGACATGTTTCACAGTTGGGCAGTGCATTGTTCAATGCTGTGAGTCACGCACAAGACTCACTGAACGATGCGCTGACTTAGTGTGAAACACGTCTGCTGAAAAATATCAGTAAGTAGTGGTTTTTTTGCCAAGTGACACCAAAAGAGTAAGAAAAACCTCAAGATGTACAACACAAATATTGCAAGCCAAATTTTATTGAAAAATCTGGTAAAGAATATAGTGCAGTAACAATTTTTAATAAGCAACAAATATTTTTAATATTCATAAAGTTTTAAGGTGATAAGCCAAGATAGCTATTTTTGCCTAGGAAGGACAGATAAGGATTGTGGATATAGGTAAAATTGGGATAGAGATACAAACCTCATCTCCCTAAAAGCAAATAAAAGGGGGGATTATGAGATCATGTGTGCCTCCTATTGAACGCCTATTGGGATTATAGAGAGAAACAGCCGCAATAATCCTTCCTAATTACACCCAGTTTGTAAGGAAGGTTAGATTGAATTAGGTAGGATTAAGAAAGGACTAATGATCCTTTGGTACTACTAGAAAAAGGTAAAGTTATAGAATTGTGTGGGTAGATTCTCTTGCCTGATATAGTTTTGTTCTGGAGTGAAAAGTAGAGAGTGTCGATATAGTGACTTTAATGGATTGGTGATTTTAGTGACAGGTTTGGGTCAGTGACTTTTACCGGTGACAAGGGATATTGTGACTGCTCTGTATGTGCCAATAACAGGCAGGCATATCACATTGGTGAAATAATTCTACACCTGCTTTTTTTTGAAAGGCTAATTTTATTGAAAAAAAATCCTACAAAATTAAAAACAAACTATCGAGTGTGAAATAGTGTCTACTGTACACAACACAGTCACTTGTGAGAAACCTGACACAAATCGGCCAGGCACACACAACATAAGTTAGTAGAACCAGTGACAGCAACAAATCAACCAATGACAGCCGTGATTATATATTAGTAACTTTTCAGTCGCAACAGCAACATTTTGCCCAATCACAACATAGACAACCCCTCCTTTCCCCTTTAATCGACACTCCATGATAATTGTCGCCGTGAGCCAAGCGGTGGGAGCAGAGCCAGTGACAGTGATAAATCAACCAATGACAGCGGTTTCATCTAGTGACTACAACATTTTGACCAATCACAACAGAGGCAACTTCCGATCAATCCATTGTCATTGGAACTGGCATTTTCCATATTTTGTCACCGGTATTCAAACGAATATCAGTGACAAGTCACTGTGACAGAAAATATTGACCATCCATAATGAAAAAGGGTATCTATCCACTATCTACAAAGACATTCATGCCTGTTACGGATCAAGAATGTAACCCAAGCCATTTTTTAGAATACATGTTTGAAAGGTTGTGTAAACATGTTCTCTCAGTATCACTGTGTTCTTGAAAATATTATTTTCCTATGGAGTATTCATTGTTTTTCCTGGAAACAATATTTGGTTCTCATCTGAAATTTTTTCATAATCCTATAAAATAATTTTTTTTTGAAGATTTCAATTTTTACAATTCAGTTTAAACATTTTATGCAACTTAAAGGTATAAGTCCAAATGTTTAAGAATGAATTAGTGGCTCAAGTTGAAGATGGAATTAAATAACATTGTTGTGTGAGGAGTATGCTATTTTGTGTATTTTAAGTTCCTTAACAGTTTTAGTTTGTGTATTTTATGAGATCTGTATGGCAGCATGAATTATTTTGTAGGTTTATAGATTATTAAGATTGAAGTTATTATCTTAACCCTTAACTTACCTTGTTTGTCTGAGACGTCCGCGAAATTAAAAACCTGCATATCTCCCCTCCAAGCTGTTATCAGATATTGCCACTACTTTTCAACCAAGTGGAGTTCTTTATGCTGTCAAAGTGGTTTTTTTTTGTTCCATGAATTGTTCTTTCCAGTGACATATTTGTAACACGTTACGTCTGTGAGACGCATGATGTTAGTTGAGTAACATTTTTTTTTGTTATTTTTATTGTGTTCTCTATTTATTTCTGCGTTATTATTTGGGGTAAGTCATAGTATAATAACATATTTGTCTATACAAAGGAAAGTAATTTATAAAATTCTACCTGCCCCATCAGTTGGTAGACCCGGTATGAAAAAGTGGATATTTGTGGACAATATCTCTAACATGAACTGGAAGAAATGGTTTTTGAAGTATTACAGGGGCCTCCTTCAGAAGCAGGTGAAAAAATCCTTATGATAGCGATGAAAATGAAGAGCACATCGTTCATAGCTATCACGATTCTGGGTCTGAGCAGGAAGCCGATGACACAATGATGTGGTGACGAAGAAGATGTGAACGAACCTCTTCCTAAACAGGCCCATATTCACTATTCTCTTCAACTTCCTTCAAATAATGACGAACATTTCTTCTATGGTAAGAAACCAAAAAAAGAACCGTTTAAATGGAGGAAACAAAATCCTCCAGTAAATGTGAGAACAAGAAGGCACAATATCGTTACTCAACTGCCTGGACTCAAATAAAAGGCAAAGGAATTTGGAAATAAACCTTTTGCTAACAAAGTATGGGATCTACTGTTCACAAATGATATGTTGGAAGAAATAATAAAGTGGACAAACAAGAGGACTACCTCTTTCAGAAAATATTATTCAAAAAAATTATTTCATCTGAGGGACTTAGACCTAATGGAGCTAAAAGCCTTTATTGGGCTTTTGATTTCTACAGCCATATTGAAATCCAGTAATGAGTCAATTGACACCATGTTTGCAACTGTTGGAACAGGGCGGGACATTTTTTGCTGCACCATAAGTAGGAATAGATTTCTGTTTTTGTTAATAGCTCTGCAGTTCGATGACCCGGATGACCGCAAAGAAAAACAGAAGGACGATCCTGCAACTGCAGTGACTTTTTTATTCAACAAGTTTATATAGAACTCCAAAGATCTTTATCCTCCAGGTCCAACAATGTGTGTTGATGCAATTTTAGCTCCTTTTCGAGGACGCTGCTCTTTCAAAATGTATATGCCTAAAAAACCTGGCAAGTATGGCTTAAAGGTTTTATGCATGGCAGACACAAGGACACATTGTGTTTATAATGGATACATCTACGTGGAAAAGGATCTGACAATAAAACATTATCTGATGAAGAAAAAAAGCTTTTCATTCCTTCCTAAGCAGTGGTAAAACTGGTAAAGCCAATTGAAGGAACACTGCATAATATTACACCCGGCAAATGGATTAGTTCGATTGAAGTTGTACAGAAATTTCTCAAAAGAGATCTTACTTATGTTGGTACTCTAAAGAAGAATAAGATAGAGATTCCATAGGTATAAAGTATCTGGTTAGAATATATTTGGCTAAAACACTTGTAAATATTTTATAAACTTTGCTATAGTACCACTTACTTATATTTGTTGAGGACGGGTGTTTCGGGAGATGTGCCCCATTGTCAACTCAGACTGTAACTGATCTCAGGACTGTACTGATCTTGTGTTAATAGTGAGGTGGGTAATTGTAATTGTTAAGTTATATGGCATATTTAGAGGTAATTATAGTAAATAGTATAAAATAGTTTTATTGTAATTTGGTATGTTTATAAGGAGGTAAGTGTGTGGGTATAATTTTAAGTGTTTGTATAACTCATATTGTTTTAGTTTATTGAGTTTATGTACTTTTTGTAAGTTAATATATGTGTAATTATGGTTTGTTGAGATGAGGGGTCTATCAAAATTTGATTAATAGTTTTAGTATAGAATTGCCTTAATGTGTTCTTATTATGTGTGAAACAAGTTTTTTGTTTTGCCGATAGAGAATCTAGAGTAACATTTTACGCTTTTGGTATCACTTTTCAAAAAACCACTGCTTACTGATATTTTTCAGCAGACATGTTTCACAGTTGGTCAGTGCATTGGTCAATGCTGTGAGTCACACACAAGACTCACTGAACGATGCGCTGACCTAGTGTGAAACACGTCTGCTGAAAAATATCAGTAAGTAGTGGTTTTTTTGCGAAGTGACACCAAAAGAGTAAGAAAAACCTCAAGATGTACAACACAAAAACTGCAAGCCAAATTTTATTGAAAAATCTGGTAAAGAATATAGTGCAGTAACAATTTTTAATAAGCAACAAATATTTTTAATATTCACAAAGTTTTAAGGTGATAAGCCAAGATAGCTATTTTTGCCTAGGAAGGACAGATAAGGATTGTGGATATAGGTAAGATTGGGATAGAGATACAAACCTCATCTCCCTAAAAGCAAATAAAAGGGGGGATTATGAGATCATGTGTGCCTCCTATTGAACGCCTACTGGGATTATAGAGAGAAACAGCCGCAATAACAATTCCTAATTACACCCAGTTTGTAAGGAAGGTTAGATTGAAGTAGGTAGGATTAAGAAAGGACTAATGATCCCTTGGTACTACTAGAAAAAGGTAAAGTTATAGAAGTGTGTGGGTAGATTCACTTACGTGATATAGTTTTGTTCTGGAATGAAAAGTAGCGAGTGTCGATATAGTGACTTTAATGGATTGGTGATTTTAGCGACAGCGCCAGGTTTGGGTCAGTGACTTTTACCGGTGACAAGGGATATTGCGACTGCTCTGTATGTGCCAATAACAGGCAGGCATATCACACTGGTGAAATAATTCTACACCTCGCTTTTTTCTTTTTTGAAAGGCTCCTTTTATTGAAAAAAAATCCTACAAAATTAAAAACAAACTATCGAGTGTGAAATAGTGTCTACTGTACACAACACAGTCACTTGTGAGAAACCTGACACAAATCGGCCAGGCACACACAACATAAATTAGTAGAACCAGTAACAGCAACAAATCAACCAATGACAGCCGTGATTATATATTAGTAACTTTTCAGTCGCAACAGCAACATTTTGCCCAATCACAACATAGACAACCCCTCCTTTCCCCTTTAATCAACGACACTCCATGATAATTGGCGCCGTGAGCCAAGCGGTAGGAGCAGAGCCAGTGACGGTGATAAATCAATTAATGACAACCATTTCATCTAGTGACTACAACATTTTGACCAATCACAACAGAGGCAACTTTTGATCAATCCATTGTCATTGGAACTGGCATTTTCCATATTTTGTCACCGGTATTCAAACGAATATCGGTGACAAGTCACTGTGACAGAAAATATTGACCATCCATAATGAAAAAGGGTATCTATCCACTATCTACAAAGACATTCATGCCTGTTACGGATCAAGAATGTAACCCAAGCCATTTTTTAGAATACATGTTTGAAAGGTTGTGTAAACATATTCTCTCAGTATCACTGTGTTCTTGAAAATATTATTTTCCTATGGAGTATTCATTGTTTTTCCTGGAAACAATATTTGGTTCTTATCTGAAATATTTTCATAATGCTATAAAATAATTTTTTTTGAACATTTCAGTTTTACAATTCAGTTAAAACATTTTATGTAACTTAAAGATATAAGTCCAAATGTTTAAGAATGAATTAGTGACTCAAGTTGAAGATGAAATTAAATAACATTGTTGTGTGAGGAGTATGCTATTTTGTGTATTTTAAGTTCCTTAACAGTTTTAGTTTGTGTATTTTATGAGATCTGTATGGCAGCATGAATTATTTTGTAGGTTTATAGATTATTAAGATTGAAGTTATTATCTTAACCCTTAACTGACCTTGTTTGTCTGAGACGTCCGCGAAATTAAAAACCTGCATATCTCCCCTCCAAGCTGTTATCAGATATTGCCACCACTTTTCAACCAAGTGGAGTTCTTTATGCTGTCAAAGTGGTTTTTTTTTGTTCCATGAATTGTTCTTTCCAGTGACATATTTGTAACACGTTACGCCTGTGAGACGCATGATGTTAGTTGAGTAACATTTTTTTTGTTATTTTTATTGTGTTCTCTATTTATTTCTGCGTTATTATTTGGGGTAAGTCATAGTATAATAACATTTTTGTCTATACAAAGGAACGTAATTTATAAAAATCTACCTGCCCCATCAGTTGGTAGACCCGGTATGAGAAAGTGGATATTTGTGGACAATATTTCTAACATGAACTGGAAGAAATGGTTTTTGAAGTATTACAGGGGCCTCCTTCAGAAGCAGGTGATAAAATCCTTATGATAGCGATGAAAATGAAGAGCACAGCTCATAGCTATCACGATTCTGGGTCTGAGCAGGAAGCCGATGACACAATGATGTGGTGACGAAGAAGATGTGAACGAACCTCTTCCTAAACAGGCCCATATTCACTATTCTCTTCAACTTCCTTCAAATAATGACGAACATTTCTTCTATGGTAAGAAACCAAAAACAAGAACCGTTTAAATGGAGGAAACAAAATCCTCCAGTAAATGTAAGAACAAGAAGGCACAATATCGTTACTCAACTGCCTGGACTCAAATAAAAGGAAAAGGAATTTGGAAATAAACCTTTTGCTAACAAAGTATGGGATTACTGTTCACAAATGATATGTTGGAAGAAATAATAAAGTGGACAAACAAGAGGACTACCTCTTTCAGAAAATATTATTCAAAAAAATTATTTAATCTGAGGGACTTAGACCTAATGGAGCTAAAAGCCTTTATTGGGCTTTTGATTTCTACAGCCATATTGAAATCCAGTAATGAGTCAATTGACACCATGTTTGCAACTGATAGAACATTTTTTGCTGCACATTAAGTAGGAATAAATTTTTGTATTTGTTAATAGCTCTGCAGTTCGATGACCCGGATGACTGCAAAGAAAGACAGAAGGACGATCCTGCAACTGCAGTGACTTTTTTATTCAACAAGTTTATACAGAACTCCAAAGATCTTTATCCTCCAGGTCCAACAATGTGTGTTGATGCAATTTTAGCTCCTTTTCGAGGACGCTGCTCTTTCAAAATGTATATGCCTAAAAAACCTGGCAAGTATGGCTTAAAGGTTTTATGCATGACAGACACAAGGACACATTGTGTTTATAATGGATACATCTACTGTGGAAAAGGATCTGACAATAAAACATTATCTGATGAAGAAAAAAAGCTTTTCATTCCTTCCTAAGCAGTGGTAAAACTGGTAAAGCCAATTGAAGGAACACGGCACAATATTACACCCGACAAATGGATTAGTTCGATTGAAGTTGTACAGAAACTTCTCAAAAGAGATCTTACTTATTTTGGCACTCTAAAGAAGAATAAGATAGAGATTCCAAATTAGTTTCAACCACTCAAACATTGGAAAGAAAAATCTTCTCTATATGGATATTCTGAACAACTTACCCTTCCTTCTTATGTTCCAAAGAAATCGAAAGCTGTGATTTTAATTTCATCACATGCCTGCTATTGATGATGAATCAGGGAAGCCTGGAATAATATCTTTCTACAACATGACAAAAGGGGGTCGAGTTGATGGTGTGGTTCAGAAGTGTGCCAACTACACAAATCGAAGAACCCGGCGTTGGCCCATGGTGACTTTTTTTTACACTTTTTGATATTTCATTAGATGTAAACACATATATTCTTCACCAAAGTTACAGAGATGTTAAGCAAATGAGTTGTTTTCAGTTTATGAAAACTTTATAGCGAACAGTATGATTCATCCCTACATGTCTATGAGATGGGAAAGTTCAACAAACCTATCTCATGAACTATTATTTTCCATAAAGAGAATACTGGAGATCGAAGATTTCATAAGAGATTTTCCAGAATACTTTGAAACAAGAAAAACATGTTCAACATGTCATAATATGTAACTCGCATGGTTTTCCCTCAAATCATAACTCAATAATGGTTGACTGGGTTTCAACGATTTTAAATAGCTGTCAAATAAATTATACTTATAAAAAATTAATAGAAATTTTATTATAACAATTTGAATTGAGATGGAGATTCTCGAACAAATCATTCATTTAAATACATAAAACAATTATGCCATGTTTATTTTTCAAACTACCAGGCCTTGATGGGATCTAGTGTACTGACATCTCCAACAATCTTGTATTCTTAGGCTAAAACTAGTTGGAAATGATTAGAGTAGTTATCAAAGATGGAAATGACTAGGGTAATTATTAAAGATGGAAATGACTAGAGTAGTTGTTAAAGATGGAAATGACTAGAGTAGTTATTAAAGAAATAAATTAATATAATTGTTTTGAGCAGTAATAATTAGTTTTTACAGTTAAAATTATTGCACTGTTTGGTTACATATTGTGTTTAACATTGAAAATGGGCGAGCATTTTGGACACTACCTTGTGAAGGAGGGGACATACTAGATCGCCCTATGTTATATTTTGATTTAGGTTCTGCAATTTCAGCTTTTCTTCCCTTCAACAGTCTTTTTCAAGACTACTGTCTAGATATATATAGACAATTAACTCAGAATGTTTTAAAATTCCTTCTATTACCTCTCTCTCTCTCTCTCTCTCTCTCTCTCTCTCTCTCTCTCTTTATATATATATATATATATATATATATATATATATATATATATATAATGATATATATATATATATATATATATATATATATATATATATATATATATATATATATATTATATAGATATATAATGTATATATATCTTGTACAAATTTTCAATTGTTAATCAAATACGTTTTTATTCATCCAATCAAGTTCAAATACATTTTTTTAAACTTATAGTTAATGATAATTGATTTTAATAAAGTTTTTTCAAATATTTATTAAATAATTGAATGACAAAAATTTGGGGGTCTAGGTCGGTTTTGAACTGAGTATCTTCATGTTGAAAGTCTAGAGCTTATTGGCACTGAGCCAACATTCCATAGATAGAAATGAACATCTCAAAGATCTATATAAAAAACCTCTATTTTCTAACCTTAAATTGTTACCATGGTTACCACACAATATCATAAATAATGCTCTAGGATTAATAATGAACAAAAAGAACAAAATTAACAAACCAACTGGATGAACGTATCGAAGCTTGCTTCACAAACGGACAATGCGAAAGGAAAGCAAAAAGAAATTACAACATAATGCAAGCGACAAAATAAAAGAAAATGTATAAATAGTGACTAATGAAAATAATAGTCCAATACCATACATGAAAAGGTAAATGGAAAATTGCAATGAAATTCGATCTCTATTTTGGCACTTAATATTCTTATTCTGATATATATATATATATATATATATATATATATATATATATACATATTTATATTAACTGTAATTATAAAATGAATAGAAAATATATTAAAATTTTTCTTTGTGATTTAAGTAGGAATTGACTTTAAAAAAAAAAATTATATTACTATTGACTTATTTTCTTGTGTCGTGTTTCCCAAACACAATACTGATCAGTAATGTAAATGCAGACATATAATGTAAACACAGATAATGCTTATGTCACATTGTAATCTATTTATAGCCGTGTTAGCTGACATTTGTTTACATTATTATGACGGACTACTCGTTCGGACGTCCATGCATTTCGGTCATTGTCTTTTATTTTTATTAGTCAGTTCATTCGCTTTTATTGACAGTTATTGTTTATCCGTCTGTTTACCGACCCATTATTTATATAATACCATTATGTATTTCTATAATACATTTCACATTTTATGTAAATTTATTTAGATATTAAAGGTGAAAATGTATATATTTAGTTCGTATTTTTGTGTGTAAATGAATTAAATTTGTTTATGAGTGTGAAAGTGAAACACTCATCCTATTATTGTCAAACTAAATTTTTCTTTGTACAATCACTTTAAACTTCTAACCTATATGCATGAAGAACATTTTATTATATAAGGTAGTAATTAAATAATTGTTGCATGTTATATATTATTAATTACATACTTTTATTCAATGTCCAAATTAACTCTGGTTAATAATTAAGTGGTATTTATGAGAGATACTTTACGCAATAATGAAGGCAGTTCTTATAGAAAAGATTAAATTCAAAATAAAAAAATGTTATTTTTTGGAAAAAATCTGTAAGTTAATGAATGATTTTATCAACTAGCTACACTTGACGGTATTATCCGCTGGCCATGGTGGGTTGACTGTCACAGCGTTTGAACTTGACAACACCGCGTCCCTACCCGGCCACAGACCCATTTAAATCAAAGTATAGTGAACTCTTGAGAGATGGTCTGTAATCTTAAAATTGATGCGCATGAACATTAAAACATAAAAATTATTATATATTCTGGACACATTGAGTTCTTCATCACTAAGAGAGAGATTAGGTCTATAGTTTTTCTCTCTGATTGATAATGGATGTAGTGTGTGTCTGAAATATATCATATTAAATGTACACATAAATACCCCCCCCCCACACACACACACATATATATATATATATATATATATATATATATATATATATATATATACAGTCGAACCTCCAGATAACGAAATCCTTTATATAACGAATTTTTACCATGTCCTATGACATTTTAGAAGTTATACTGCTTATTTACCTCTATGTAACGAATTTTGGACCTCTCAATAACAAAGTTTTTTCTTCACTTCAACCGAAAAAAAAGTAATGTTGTATAGGCAGCTCACAATGTCCACAGGACATTGTTTATTTTCAGCAGGAATGTCAACAAAATCAAGAATGGTAGGACTAAGAATTGTTTGTGAGTATTTTGGTGTTTTCTATGTGTTGTAGAAAAATTTCGCTTAGGACACTACTAATAGGACTTCCCATGGGTAGGCCACCTGGTTGTGAATAGAAGTTTGAGTTGTGGGTGAAATAGTTTGGTGATGATTTGGAGGATGTTTATGATTTCGGTAACATGGGTTTTAGGTATGTTGTTCTGTATTAATTGGGTTTCTAGGAGGTTGAGCGTTTCAGGTATGGGTATGTTGGTGTACATATTTTGTCTTTTATTTTATTTATGAGGTTTCTACAACACATAGAAAACACCAAAATATTCACAAACAATACACACGCACACAAAATTATTTACTGGCACAGATACGTTGATGATATCATAACACTATACAGAGGCAACTCCCGTCAACACGAAAAACTCCTCATCTAGACTAATAAAATACACCCAAAACTCCACTTCACTTCAGAAATTGAAACCAACTGATCCCTAAACTTCCTCAACCTAGCCAATACAAAAAGCCACACACAAAAACACAGTTTCAACATTTACAGGAAACCCATAACGACAGACACACTTATCCACAACACCTCAAACCACCCTATCCAACACAAACACGCTGCCTTCAGATCCATGCTCCATAGACTTTAAGAAGTCCCAATGACCACAGAAAACATAAACAAAGACTAGACACGATTAAATATTTAGCACACAAAAATGGATACAACACCACAATAATAGACAAACTATGGAACAAAATACAAAAAAACACTAAAATTAACACTACAGACAGGGAAAACAAATACATCACATTACCATTGATAAACAAAACAACAAACAAAATAGCCCGCAAATTTCAAAAAATATGATACAAAATAGCATACAAAACTAATAACAGGGTGCAATACAAAATACAACACAACACCAACAACAAGGATAAACTACAAGCACCAGGCGTATACAAACTGAACTGCGACGAATGTAACAAATTCTACATTAGACAAACACGTCACAGCTTTAAACAAAGAATCGAGGAACACAAACAGAACACCAACTCAACATTTTACAACCATATAAAAGATACAGGACACAAATACAGGCATTTTCCATAACCTAGAAATCCTACACATCAAGAAAAAAGGACCACATCTCAACACACTAGAACAATATGAAATTTACAGACACACAAAAACACAAAGTACAAACATATTAAACGAACAAACACAATACAAATACCACATACTCTTTGATACTATTGAAAACCTACCTCTAAAACCGTCACTGCTTGACCAAACATCTCCAAGCAGTAGATGCTGATGAAGGTCGGCACATAGCGATCGGAAATGTTCTGTCTCAGTAAGTTTTAACAAATTTACTAAATTCAAGTTCGGATAGTCATAAACTATTGGTTAAGTGATTAATAAGATTCACCGAACGTAATGGACTATAAAATTCAAGTATATATATATATATATATATATATATATATATATATATATATATATATATATATATATATATATATTAAAATGTTCTGGTAAGGATGGTTGAAAGACTTATGTGTTGGTCTCTATGTTATTAGGTTTTTTTGATATGTACTTTTTATTTGTCAGTTCATATTATGGTTAAGGCAGGGTTATTTTGTAGTTATTGTTTCAGGTTTTACATATGGCAAATAGACATATTAAGTCTCAAAAACTACATCATTCCATCAAAATTTTACAGAGTATCTTATATCCACAAAGCACAACTCAATAAATTGATAACAAACATAAAACTTCCACATAAACTTAGCAAGACCTCATATAACTGAACAAATATTTTAAAGTAATCCCCACATACAACGTAAACTTCCAATTACAATAAAATTAACGTGAACTGAATTTTATTCAGTAATTATAATTACCATACACATTTCATACTATGCATTAAAATTTTAATATCAACCAACATCTTTTGTGGTTCAAGTTGACAATGGAACACATCTCTTGAAGTAGTCATCCTCATTCAAAGAGAAATAGACTCTGATTTAGTCGATACTGTATTTTAAAGTATATGCTAGTAGCTCAAGATGAACATGTAAACCAAAAGTTATATATATAAAATTTTGCAAGTGTAAATAAGATAATATAGCCAACAAGTACAATCAATTTGAATGTAATGAGTAATTGGTATAGGTTCAAATATATTATCAAACAGATTTACTTTATAACCTCTTGAATTTTGTAGTCCATTATATTTGGAGGAACTTAATTAATCACTTTAATATTAGCTTAAGAAGTTCTGATAGTCTCAAACTAATGTTCAAGTGATTAATTACTTTATAAATTAAGAAGGATATTAAACCGTTCTTTGTGTTTTTATTATGAAAAAATATCAGAAATAATTTGACCCTTCATTAATTTTTCCATTTTCTAGTAACATACAAATATTTAGTACATATTTACTCTAGGTTGAACTAATGTTCATTAATTTTTCAACGCAGATAATGATTAAATTGACAATACTTTTCAAGATGTCTTTATTTTAAAAGAAGTATTTGAATTGAATATTATAGAGTTATCAGTAATAAACTCTCAAATAGTATAAATAAACTTTGAAATATTAAAAAAGAAAAATTTAATTCAATGTGAAAAGAGAATTGAAATTTTGTTATACAATCTTACTTTAATTGGGCAAATATAGTATTGCTTTTTTAGTTCGACGATTGGACGTAAGGTGTCGTTTAGACCAACATTTCAAGCTTCAAACATAGTAATTTGAAGTACTGTACTATATGTATTATTAATTATTATTTGAAGACCTGCCTTCTGCAGTTATAATGGAATAGCTTGCATTAAGTAAACCTAAAGCAGTATTTATGACAAAACGGCGATGACTATTTGTTTAATCTAAGTTACAATCACGGAATAATAATCAATGTTCATTCTCTGATAAATCTACGTAGAACAAAGCTGTTGTGATTCATCCTGTCTGATCTTGGCTGGAGTGAAGTGTTCAGTGCTCAGTAGTTGTTTTGACAGGTAGGAATTATGTAACTTTTTGTTTGTAAATAAGAGTTTAGATGAACAATAGCAAAATATTATATATTATAAAATAGGTAATTACATTATTTTATTAAATATAAAATTAGATGAAATATTTGTAATAGTGTAATTTTAAAATTAACATGAGTAATCTACAGTGACTTCCAGATTTTGTTATACAAAGATCTTGGAAGGTCACAATTAAGTTTGAACCCGCGATTATCCAACTGAAACTCACTAGTTCCTTGCGTTTTTAGACCAAATTTGCAACAGTAGGCCTACAAATTTTTCAAAATATCTCGCCGATAATTTCTCAAAAAAAAACCTGTTGCTCAATATTGCAACAGAAAAGTGAAAATGTAGTCTAAAAAATTTTTTTTGATCACAGTAATTTTGTAGAAAATAGTCTATGTTCTATCCGTAATTAGAGTGTTAGACAGGTTAAAAACATTTCTTTTGTTGTACTTGACAGTTATGGCTTAGAACGATTATGATTACTAAAAAAAAATATAACAGAATTTAAAAATTAGAGTTAAAAAAGACGTTGCTATTACACTAATTGACGACTTGCAGAACTTAAAATAATTTAATAAATTCATTAAAAACTAGCTGAAGCAAAATATATTTTTAATAGACACTGACGAAGATCTAGCGCGACCGAGAGCGTTCTGCGTACGTTTTTAATAAATTACTTGAATTTCAAGTTCCACAAATCGTATAATAAACACGTTAAACGGTCAAAAACATAAAAAGATTTCTCAAAATCTGATTTAAACATTGCTCATAACACAGTTTTATACAATAACATTTGATTTTTCTACGTATATTTTAAAATTAATGCATTTTTTAACATGGTATATTCTGTTTTACTCAAGGCGGGAAATAGACATTTTTTTAAAGATTCAGCCAACATTTACTATTTATTAAAGATCATATTATCTACAGTCATAAATTTCGATCACAGAGCAGAGAAGAAATATATGGCCTAGTGGTAAAAGATATCAGTTAGGGTATATACATCAGTAAAACAAAATTTTTTAAAAGGAAATTGTTTGAGTAAGATAAATGGAATTAGTTCTTTTTAAGTAAAAAAAATTATTCGTATTTCCTTATTTATAATTTGCCCTCTATAAAATAAAAAAATTCTAAATAAAAAGTTATTTTGGAAAGTCAATAAGCATCAGTTTTCCTGCAGATTGATGGGTTTTTAATTTTTTATTGCTGAGTGAATATGGATGTTTATTTTCCATTCTCTACCATCTACTTTCCAGCTTGTAATCAAGGATCCATATTTTACTACACTGATGTTCTGTCTAATAAGATGTCAGGTTTGTTACTATAGTGAAATGTTTTTGACAGATGTTCAAGCACATAATTAATGCAACTGTGTTTGTCATTTGGACACCATCTTACACAGACTTTATGAAAGTCAAGTCTGTTATGGATGATTTTGTAAGCTGAACCAATTTGCTGATGGTGCGTTACTTCATCAATAGTTACGTGTCTGTATAACAAAATCATGTCATGTGCCCAATGTTTAATGTTTTCCTCATTTGTGATTGTTACCCATCTGACTTCCTCAGCGTGCTTAATACTTGTGTAACCATTTTTTGAGTTTTTCAATCCATTTGTAGACTTGCTGTTGCAGCAACACAACATTCCTGTACTGTGCTAAAAGTTTTTGATCAATTCCTTGGTGAAAATATATAGGGTATTATTTAATTTATACGTTTTCAATAAGAATAACAAGTTGAAACAAATAAAGCTAGCAGTTTTTGTGTTCTACATCTTGTGGTTTTTTCAATAAAAAGTTCTTATTGATATTACTTGGCAAAAGAAAAAAACAAAAACAACTATTAACTTACATGTTTCAGCAGATGCTTTCACACTAGTTCAGTGCATTGCTCAATGCTGTGAGTCACAGGCAAGCCTATAAAATTTAGAAATCAACAGACGTATTAAAATATTTTGTCATTTACATATGAATATCCTAGTTAGAAATATTTAGTCAAACACTTACTATTGATATAGACAGGATATAGACAGACTTGTTAATGTTTCTAAAAAAAGATATATTATACAGAAACTATTTCAAAAGCCCCCTAAAGTCACCAAGTGATATGGTTATTAAGTATTACTTAGTGTAGCCTATAGGATATAGCTAAAAACTGTAACTACAAAATATTTTTTACTCTTAATAAATATGTAGCATACGCAAAGGTGACCATAATTGAAAATTCATGATTGTTTGAGAATAAGGTTTTGTTTGATTGTCAAACGTGATTGTTAAATATCGAAATCTTGTTGCTGTTCATGACGAGTTGGTTGTAAATTACTTATTACACTTTTACTTTATTACAAAAAGTCTGGTCACAATTAATAGCAAAAGTGTAATAAATGATTGTTAACTTCGTATTGACAACAATTAAATAACTTGTACTTCTGGTTTAAACCAGCTTATGAGTAGACACCTCTCTTCAACCTAGTCAAGAGCAGGCCTACTTAAGTTAGTCTAACTATGTGTTACCATCATTCCTCCTATAACATACTCTGTACAACATACTTGTATAAAATGATTAGCCTGTCCATCGTCATACTTAATTCCATCTGTCCTTCCACATTATTCTTCTTACAGGGGTGTGTGTGGGTGACAGGACATTTCTCTATGACATCAATAAAGAAATGGACCCCACATATTAGATCCCACGATCCCCTATACATCCTTCAAGTGTGAGATTTATGTTCATATTTTAACTATCAACACTTTTCCTGTTCTTAGTTGGAAATAATAGTAATTCTGACTGACCAGTTAAAGACTAAAAAATAAATAACCGTTACACAAGGGAGGTCATATAAAATAGATGAAACCAAGAGAGTTCTGATGAAGAAAGGTTCAAGCCTTCTTGGTGCAGACATGAATATGTCTGAGGGGGACACTATTCAAGAAAAGACTTTATAATACATTGTTTTTTTTTATAAAAAAAATCTGTGGGGTTAGAAGAGCACAGAAATCAGTTTTAATATGAAGTTTCATGATCTGTGTTGCCAGTTCTATGCTTGGCACACAGTTTGTCATTGGAATCCTTTGCAACTAGCGAGTCCGTTAACCAATATATCTACTGCTTTATGAAAAATTTGAAGTTCGGAATTATCAATGACCCTTTGAATAATTAAAATGGGTTTTTTAAATCTATTAACATAGATTTAAACATACATGTAAAATGCTAAATCGGATAATGATTGTTATAAAGTGCATCTCTAAGTCACAGATATAACTTCATTCAAATCGGAAGTTAGATCCTTCGAGTATTTCCCCCCAAATCTTCTCCACCTCGCGTATTTGGGCACGACATGTGCAATTTTCATTGCTTTGCAGAAGAGGCATAGCCTCTATCACAAGACGCGGAACTTGGTTGCCTGCAGTGTCTTTCTACCAAGAGAATATCAATCTGTTGAAAGATGTACAGTCGAATCACTTTATGCTTTATATTGCACGTGTTTTTAGTTTCTTTAAGAAATGGTGCAACCGGGTAGTACCCGGGTTTTTCCTCTTGACGTCCATAAATAAATCAACTCAACCGAAAGTATGTAGTCAGGCTAATAGCGTTTCTACTCAGAACTTTCTCTTCCTCCTCCCTCTAGCACGTGGTCAAACACCACCCCTCACCCCCACATGCCTGCGGGAGGAGATTTTTGTCAAAGTGATTCAACTGTAGTCGCAAAAAATGGTGGTGGTTAAGTAAAGCGAGCTTTTTGCAGAGATACTGTTTGTCGTGAAACCAACTTCATATATACACTCTAATCGCCACTTTCGAAGAACACGAAGACTCTATACAAGTATCTGTAGTTCGTTTATAGTAAGATAATCTTTATTAACGTCGTCATGGTTAAAGTGGAGAAAAGGCCAAATTTAAGCTCGATTCAAAGTTAAACTGTCGACTCAAACCAAGCACTGAAATAGATTCAATCACTTATTACATTTTTGCTATTACTTGCGACCAGTATTTGTTTTAGTCTGGTTTGAAAAAACAAGTCTGGTCGCAAGTAATAGCAAAAGTGTAATAAGTTATTAAAAACCAGCTCGTCATGGACAGCAACAAGATTTCGAGATTCAATCAATTAACGAGCAGGAAAGCGGGACCACAAAATTTTCACAAACGACAGGGCATATAAAAAAGAATGACCCGATATTAACTTGTCAGTTGTCACATAATTTCATCAATCTGGGTTGTCTAAAAGGCGTAGTCTAGAGTTTCAGAAATCCTCACTTGATGACTAGTCAGCGCTGACGTTCATTGTGTTGCCAGTTTGTCCTAATATGACATCATATAGTAAAATGAGCATCGTATTTCACTATGTTGAGAAATTAATTATTTCCACAACTTACAGTCTAGTTGGACAACTTCACCTTTCAACAAGTTGCAGCACCACCACATAAAATAAAGTTGTAAGCAGCTACCTGAATAATAATTATTTACCTCGACGTTGGAAAGGTTTCACGCTTAGGCCATCGGACATAGCACTATGGGACTTTCCGCTGTAGGATAAGTCAAAGAACTTGTTTATGTCCATCTCTTAGCTCGTGATTTTAATGAGTTAAAAACAGAATATCAGCTACAGTAGCTTCGCCGAAAGAACACAGCTTGCACACAGATAGGATGAATTGAGTTATTGAGTTGATGTCATTCAAATCTTTTTGTGTAAGGGATCATTTTTTGGAATAAATATAACCGGATCATTCTTTTTGAAACACTTCTGTTATCTGCTCACTTTAGTTGAAGTGTGACGATCATTCTCTACGTACTATAGTATAAGCTACAGTGGCACATGTCGAAAATCCTTAACCTCTGCAAACATTGAATAACTCTTGGTACCAGTAAATGAAACACGTTAATGGGCAAGTTGAAGTAATATTTTGGCAAACCAGTTAATGAAAAATGTTAATAGGTGAGTTAAAGTAATATTTTGGTAAACCAGTTAATGAAAAATGTTAATAGGCGAGTTAAAGTAATAATTTGGTAAACCAGTTAATGAAAAATGTTAATAGCCGAGTTAAAGTAATATTTTGGTAAATCAGTTAATAGGTGAGTTAAAGTAATATTTTGGCAAACCAGTTAATGAAAAATGTTAATAGGTGAGTTAAAGTAATATTTTGGTAAACCAGTTAATGAAAAATGTTAATAGGCGAGTTAAAGTAATAATTTGGTAAACCAGTTAATAGGTGAGTTAAAGTAATATTTTGGCAAACCAGTTAATGAAAAATGTTAATAGGTGAGTTAAAGTAATATTTTTGGTAAACCAGTTAATGAAAAATGTTTATAGGCGAGTTGAAGTAATATTTTGGTAAACCAGTTAATGAAAAATGTTTATAGGCGAGTTGAAGTAATATTTTGGTAAACCAGTTAATGAAAAATGTTAATAGGTGAGTTAAAGTAATATTTTGGTAAACCAGTTAACGAAAAATGTTTATAGGCGAGTTGAAGTAATATTTTGGTAAACCAGTTAATGAAAAATGTTTATAGGCGAGTTGAAGTAATATTTTGGTAAACCAGTTAATGAAAAATGTTTATAGGCGAGTTGAAGTAATATTTTGGTAAACCAGTTAACGAAAAATGTTTATAGGCGAGTTGAAGTAATATTTTGGTAAACCAGTTAATGAAAAATGTTAATAGGTGAGTTAAAGTAATATTTTGGTAAACCAGTTAACGAAAAATGTTAATAGGTGAGTTGAAGTAATATTTTGGTAAACCAGTTAACGAAAAATGTTTATAGGCGAGTTGAAGTAATATTTTGGTAAACCAGTTAATGAAAAATGTTTATAGGCGAGTTGAAGTAATATTTTGGTAAACCAGTTAATGAAAAATGTTAATAGGTGAGTTAAAGTAATATTTTGGTAAACCAGTTAATGAAAAATGTTTATAGGCGAGTTGAAGTAATATTTTGGTAAACCAGTTAATGAAAAATGTTAATAGGTGAGTTAAAGTAATATTTTGGCAATCCAGTTAACGTAAAATGTTTATAGGCGAGTTGAAGTAATATTTTGGTAAACCAGTTAATGAAAAATGTTTATAGGCGAGTTGAAGTAATATTTTGGTAAACCAGTTATTGAAAAATGTTAATAGGTGAGTTAAAGTAATATTTTGGTAAACCAGTTAATGAAAAATGTTTATAGGCGAGTTGAAGTAATATTTTGGTAAACCAGTTAATGAAAAATGTTAATAGGTGAGTTGAAGTAATATTTTGGTAAACCAGGTAATGAAAAATGTTAATAGGTGAGTTAAAGTAATATTTTGGCAAACCAGTTAACGAAAAATGTTTATAGGCGAGTTGAAGTAATATTTTGGTAAACCAGTTAATGAAAAATGTTTATAGGCGAGTTGAAGTAATATTTTGGTAAACCAGTTAATGAAAAATGTTTATAGGCGAGTTAAAGTAATATTTTGGCAAACCAGTTAACGAAAAATGTTAATAGGTGAGTTAAAGTAATATTTTGGCAAACCAGTTAATGAAAAATGTTAATAGGTGAGTTAAAGTAATATTTTGGTAAACCAGTTAACGAAAAATGTTTATAGGCGAGTTAAAGTAAAATTTGGTAAACCAGTTAATGAAAAATGTTAATAGGTGAGTTAAAGTAAGATTTTGGTAAACCAGTTAACGAAAAATGTTTATAGGCGAGTTGAAGTAATATTTTGGTTAACCAGTTAATGAAAAATGTTAATAGGTGAGTTAAAGTAAGATTTTGGTAAACCAGTTAACGAAAAATGTTTATAGGCGAGTTGAAGTAATATTTTGGTAAACCAGATAATGAAAAATGTTAATAGGCGAGTTGAAGTAATATTTTGTTAAACCAGTTAATGAAAAATGTTAATAGGCGAGTTAAAGTAATATTTTGGCAAGTAGATAAAGTATTATGTTTAGCGCAAATCCTGTTCATTTTCAGGGAATATTTTAAGTCCTTTTATTGAATATAGATCCGGTCCCGTATAATAAGGCCTGCATGAGATTACCTCCTCTATTCTCTAACTTCTATTAAAGTACATTGCATCAGCATTATTGAGGTACTGGGAACAATGAACGTACAAAACGAAAACCTATCAACATTGTTACTCATATCATTCATTAAATATTCAAATATCGATAAATCCATAAATTGGATTTTAGACCTTTGTGGCGATAACTGAACTGGATCGTAACTTGTCACAATGGTTTGAAAAATCGTAAAAACCACTTCTACCCCTTTGAAATAGTTTTGAAATAAACTATAATTAAAAGATACTTAACTAAGTGAATACTTAAGGGCATACTTGCTGACGCGTTTCAAAACAATCGTTCCTTTTTACGAAGCAAAGCCTACACGTTTTGCTTTGAGTCGAGGCTTTGCTTCGTAAAAGGAACGATTGTTTCGAAACACGTCAGTAAGTAAGCCCTTACTTATGCACTTAGTTAAGTATCATTTAATTATAGTTTAATCAGTGAATTCAAGGTGATTACATCAAGCAAGGTTTTGAAATGTTTTATGGTAGGTTTAAATGAGTTTTAATTTTCTACTAATCGTCTATTCGTAAGTTTCTAACGTTCAAAGCAATATACCCTTGAAATATCAAGCTCAAATAGTTTTTGCTAGATTTTTGACTGACATTATTTTAATATTTATAGAAATATTTTTATATCAATTTAAAGAAAAAAGTTGTGAGGATTGAAAATTTTGAACAGTACGACTATATGAATGTTGTCCATTATTCAGTGTTTAGAGCCAAGTTATTTAAAATTATTCTTCACATGAATTACTTTCTTTAATGTCTTATATAACTACGTATCATTTAAATATTGACGAGGCTGTGTATACAATAATAAACTATCTGCAACAGGTTACAATATAAAGATAGGTTTAGGTTATGTTTATGCACTAGGCCCTATAACAGATACAATTTTCTTGTAACACTTTTAAAACTTCAGATTGTTAGACGAATATTGTGAGGACAAGACATTTTCAACTACACGATAATAATAACTCATCTCTCAGATTACTCCTATTTTTTGCTCTGATCGTATGAATTACTTCTTATGTTAGTATATCAATAATAGTATGAAAGGCTATGGGGCATTTTTATGCAATTTTTTTTTTTTTTAGTTAATTGTTTTTGTTTTTTAAATACTCTACTATTTAAAATCGCTAACTTTGGTCTATCAGAAAATAACTGGCAAACGAATTTGTCCAGTTTCTATCTAGAATAACGCGAAACTCGTCTGCTGAGATATTCCAATTAATTACTGATTACACTTTTGCTACTACTTGCGACCAGAGTTTTTGTTAACTAAAGGTTGTTAAATTGTTAACTTACACTTGGAGGAAACGATTTCGTCTTACGACTTCTTCAGCCTCGTATTTTTGCCGCTAGGAATGCTGCAGTTGTGCTTCCTCGGTACCATTTTTTGAAAGCTGGAAGTGAACAATTTCAAAATTTTACACATAATCTTCGATCATATCGCTTTTAACTTTCAAAAAATGATACCGAGGAAGCACAACTGCAGTATTGATAAAAAATTTTCCTAGCGGTAAAAATACGAGACGAAACGGTTCCTCCGTTTAGTGTAAGTTAACAATAAGTCTGGTCGCAAGTAATAGCAAAAGTGTAATAAGTACTTAACAACCAGCTCGTCATGAACAGCAACAAGATTTCGATGTTCCAATTAACGTTGTTATTCAAGTATGTAAACCATAAAGATATTGAATTATAAAAATCCTCAAGGTCAACAATAAAATAACTGAATTTTGTAGTCCATTAAGTTCGTTGAATCTTAATTAATCACTTAAACAATAAGAGGGTAGAGGGTAGCTTCGAAAAAGGAACGATCGTTTTGAAACGCGTCAGCAAGTAAGCATACGTATTCACTTAGTTAAGTAGTGGAAAATTAGAGTAACTTAAACAATAGTTTATGACCATCCGAACTTTAAATTTTGTAAATTTGTTAAACATCACATAGCCTCCACATAGCGATCGAAAACGTTCTGTCTCAGTAAGTTTTAACAAATTTACAAAATTTAAATTCGGATGGTCATAAACTATTGTTTAAGTGATTAAATAAAATAACAATAAATTTAGTGTTGGTTTTTTTTTAATTTTCATTTTTTTAAATCTTTGTAGAAATTTTGTGTGTCTGTAAATGAAATATTTTATGTTTAATGTGATATCAAATGAGAGATCTTAGATTGTTAGCTCTATATAATTTATAGCTATAAAAACAATAAAACTCAAGTTTCTGAACAAACTTTAACGTCAAACGTATTTCTGCAACTATATTGCTTTTATCAGTGACTATATATTGTTACGTTCTTCCAAGGGTTCAATATATAAGGTAATTTAGACTCGATAACTATTTATTAATTTAACATCATTTTTGGTTTCTATTATTTACGCACATAAAAATTTAAAAAGAGTCCAAACATCGTTTTAATTATATCTAAATATAACTCCTTAGAGGTCGTGCGGAACGAGGCGAGCCCTGACCTTGAACGGGGAAACAGTTATACAACTGGTTTTGGAGTGGTGGGGCGGCAGGTTGTCAGTCTGCTGCTTTCACCCGCCGGTTTCACATCGTTATTGTAGTACATCGCCGCTTTGCCGGCACGCCGCGCCGGCGCTTCCCCTACGCCAGCGTGCACTCCCACCTAACCCTACTTCCTCCCCTACTCGGGGCTCTCCTCGTTCCGCACGACCTCTACTAGTGTATTTAACCTCACTACTCACTGTCTCTAGAGCTGTGGTTCCCAACCCGTAGATATCCATGGACCACCCCCCACCCCACGGACCCATTACATTATTGCATACATCTTATGAGTTGTACCTACATTCAAAAGTGATTAAATACAACAATTTTTCAAAAACACAATTATTATTAATTAAGAAATTATTATAATTACCAGTAATACAAACATATAAATGGCAATTTTCAGAAGGTTACATTGTATGTCATCGGCTCCATATTTTTTAATGATTTAGTGTAGTTGCAGACTAATGTTGGAATATCGTAATGAACAGCCAGTTTTTTAGTCGCAAATTTTTTATTTTAGAAACGTTTCGACTATTTTTTTAGTTATCTGAAGATGGAAACCACATCGAAAGGAAAAGACGACATAAAAATAATTTGTGATTTCTTTGAGAAGCATGGCCTTCTCAAAGAGAAGACGACTAAAAAAATAGTCAAAACGTTTCTAAAATAAAAAATTTGAGACTAACAAACTAGCTGTTCATTACATACGAGTCTATGTAACAAAAAGTAAAAAAAAAAAAAAAAATTAATTGTAAATTGTCTTTTAATGAAATAAATAATTCAAAATTTACTTAGTCGAAAATAACTCATAAAAGTTACCTCATATTTTCAATGTGACTTTTGTGCATGAATTTTTATGACAAGCTGAGGAATCCTAGGACTCAGGTTCTTGCTAAGAGCTACTCTCAAATCACTGCTTGCACTTAGCCGATTTCGTTGTATGTTTTTAATTAACAATAATGTAGAGAACCCCTGCTCACACAAAAAAGTGGTTGAAAACATCATGAGAAACCGCAAAGCTACTTGTCGAATCTTGGGGAAGGCCAGGACTTTCTTACACCACAACTCTTCTAGCTTTACACCAGATTCAAACCAATCCTTGAAACTACTGTCGTTTTGAAGCTCTATAGTCTCCTCTTGAATATTGTCAGGAAGATCTGTAGGCTTCACATTGAAAGGATTTCGAATAAGCTTTTTCAAAGATTGTGCCTCACACCTTCCATATTCTGGGAAATAACGAGCAAATTCAGTTTTGAGGTTGCCTAAGTGGCTGAGTATGTTATGCTGCACCTGGTCTGTAACAGCAGCATAATCCTCGTTGTCAGCAAGAGCTTTTAAAGTCGCGAACGATTGAAAGTTTTTTCGTTCAACTTTGCCTATCCAGAGATCAATCTTACAAAAAAAAAACGCGCGAAGTTTGTCCTCGTAAGCATATATATTACTGACACCTTCCAAATTTCCGTTTCCAGATCCTTGAAGTTGAATGTTTAAATGGTTCAAGTGACCAAAAACATCCACTAGATATGCGAGATGCATCTCTAAGCTTGGTTCACTCAATTGTTCCAAGAAATGTTGCATTTTAGTCTCAATAAAAAATACTTTAAACTCCTCTCTCAACTCATATATTGACAGCCAACGCACATCAGTATGATAAAGTAGTGTCTCGTGCTCGGAGTCTAATTCTGCACATAACTTTTCGAAAATGCGTGAGTGTTTTGCACTACCTTTAGCAAAGTTCACCATCTTTATGACCAACTTCATGACATTCAATAAGTCTTCCGGCAAGGTTTTCGATGCTAATGCTTGACGGTGAATTAAACAGTGCATCGTAACTGTATCAGGATTCTTCTTCATCACTAATGTTGCTAGGCCTGAACGTGATCCCAGCATAGCAGGCGCTCCATCGGTACAAAGTCCTGCTAGCTTCTTCCACTAAAGACCATGCTTCTCAAAGAAATCACAAAAGATTTTTATGACGTCATCTCCTTTCCAACTCTTGTGATATTAGAAGTTCTTCTTTTATTTTGTTTTCTTCTCCCAAATATCGAGAAAAAACTAACAACTGGCAGCATTGAGATACGTCTGTACTTTCATCACACTGGAAACCAAAATACAGAGATTTTTTAATTTCACAAACCAGCTGGTCCTGAATGTCAGTGGACATTGTATCGATCCGTGCCTTCACTGTATTGTTGGATATAGGAATATCTTGCATTTTTTTTAGAAGATTCAAATCCTAAAACTTGTTCAGCTGCTTTGATCAAACATGGCTTTATTAGTCTTTCACCAATCGTGTGGGGTTTCTTCGCCTTGTCGATTAAATGGGAAATTTTAAATGAAGCGGAGAGTACCTTTTCAGACAATTCATATGCTACGCCAGTTTTTCCTAGTTTCATTTTCTTTAAGTTTTCTAATTTTCCAGCAAAGAATTCAGGTGGCCGGTCACTTATGTTAGCATGCTTTGTCTTTAAATGGCGTTCTAGCTTTGCAGGTTTCAAGGCTTCATTGCTGAGAACAGCAGCACAAATCACGCATTGAGGTCTAATCTCTTTATTTACCTCAATTGCTGTAAATCCGAACTTAATATAATCACTGTCATATTTTCGTTTTGGTTTTGGAGGCATTTTCAATAGTAAAAGTACAAACAAATGAGTACAGACAATAATATCACAAAATGTTATTAAACAAAGCACAACTACAAAACAGGATCACACTACTCTGCACTGGGCTAAAACTGAGTCGTGAGCAACTAAGTAAGCGTGGCCTAGAAGACATCACTTGTCTGTACACAGCACAGTGACTTCAGTCGGTTGACACTGACTTCTGCTCCGACGCCCGCAAATGTAGCCGTGAAGTGTTCCCCTGTTATAATGCTGAAAAGACGTTTTCTACATGATACACAAATTATTATGTTAAATATCTTTAACATAATTTGAATTATCATTCAATAAATATCTGATATTCATCAGAACGAATGTATTTACTTAATCTTGTTCAACGAAAATCGTAATTTTGATTTAATCAGGGGTAACATTACTTTTTTATAAGTAGTCACCAAACTCTCCCGCGGACCACCTCCGAGGCTCTCACGGACCACCTGTTGGGAAACACTGCTCTAGAGCCTTTACTCTCTTCAATACATTGTTAACACTTTTCCATATTCAAGTTTAACAATCCCTTTATATAGGCTTGCCGATTCTACAACTTTTCATACTAAAAGGCTCTAGAACAATGTAGCTGTTGTGTTTGCTTAAGCGTGATTTTCGGCTTCCAATAATTTCACAAAATGTTTGCTAGATAACCTCTGTCCCCTTTAAAATACTATCCATTAGTTACTACGTTCGTATAAATTTTTTTTGTTCCACTGAGCAAGATACCTCTGAGAGCCATCGGCTTGTTTAAACCTCTTGTCAGCGCTGGGCCCTCCTCAGAGGAATAACAACATTTTTAAAATTACTATATACCAGATAGCTTGCAACAACCCTTGTTGTCAAAAGATTTACAGTTGACTGCTCTTTGATATTTAGCGATATCAGAGAATTCAAGATAATTACATCAAGAAACTTCAATATCGACCAACTGTCATCAGTAATCAACCTCTACCGACGGACAAAGCTCAAGGTTTACAAAACTTCCCTCCACATTTCCTTCAACACCGAATGCCTCAAACATAACCTAACACCTAAATACGCTAAAATTACAATAAATAATAAAACACCTGATGCAAAAAAAACAACTCAAGGACATAAAATATTCATCAAAAACAGCATCAAACAACTATACGCTAAAAAGGACACACTTAATCATACCTTATACACACTACACCAAACCCTCACAACAATGCTACACTACACGGAACTCGAAGAAATAATTCAATACACTAATGACTACACACATAAACAAATACAGTTCATTAGAAACAAACAGAATCAAAAACTACACAACCTCGCAACCCAAAGCAACATCACAATCTACACCGATCACCATTTCCACCCACGCACCATCAACACTACAAACATCAACTTCAGTACAAATGAATTAACACTACTAAACAAAGGCCTAAAACACAACCTACACCCCAAAAAATACAACCCTAAACAAATGTCAAACATCCTTTTAGACACGGAATCTGCAATACAATACACAGATCCCACACACCACGAATACATTAGACAAGACATTAAACATAAAATGCCCAACATAAATAACCTAAACAATAAACCTACCATAAGTAATGAACATTCAACCCTTAAATCAATTATACAAAAACGCGTCAAACATAACCTAAATGTCTTAAAAGCAGACAAAGGTAACTCCATCGTAATTATGCACCAAGAAGACATCGACAAGAAAGTCATCAGCTTCATTACTGAAAACAAAATAACCTAACTCCGATCAGACCCCACACCAAAATTCCAAACAGAAATTAAAAATCTTTTAAACAAATGCACCGAAATCGTGAAAAGTGAACAAAAGAAATATTACAAACAAATAAAACCCCAAGCCCCCATATTAAATGCATTACCTAAAATCCAGAAGGAAAACACACCAATCTGTCCACTAATCAATCACACACATGCACCATCACATAAATTAGCCAAATACATAGACAAACTTATCAGAAACAACATAAACTTTTACAATCACACATCTATACATAATAACATAGACCTCATACACAAAATACAAGACATCCACATACCACACAACTCCACCATAGCCTCATTCGACATAAAAAACCTTTACACTAATGTGCAATAGAACAAACACTCCACATACTACAAAATATGCTCACAGCAAACAACACGCCACATAAACTCACACATGAAATAATCACACTCACCAAACTCATCACACCACAAAACTACTTTACATACCAACACAAATACTACACACAGAAAGATGGCCTCCCAATGGGTTCCCCTATCTCAGGCATCCTAGCAGAAATATTCCTACACCACATCGAACAACAATATATTCTACAGAACAATAACTACACACATAAAATAATTTACTACCATAGGTATGTAGATGACATTTTAATATTATACAACGGCAACAAACGGCAAATCAAACAACTACATAATTACATTAATACCATACACGAAAACCTCACATTTACTCTCGAATTAGAAGAAAACAATAGAATAAACTTTCTAGATCTTACTATCACAAAACACAACACTAGACACAATTTCAAAATATACAGAAAACCAACAACTACAGATATGGTCATACATAATACATCTAATCACCCCACACAACACAAACACGCTGCTTTTAATCATATGTTACACCGCCTAATAAACATACCAATGCTACAGAAAGACTACGACGAAGAACTTAATACCATGAAATACATCGCCCAACAAAACTGCCACCAACACACACTCATAGACAACATTATCAGGAAAATAAAACATAAACACCATGAAACAGCCACACAAAAAATAACAAATACATATCCCTCACCTACCACAATAAAAACACACACAAAATAGCCTCCACATTCAAAAAACTCCATTACCAAATATCCTACAAAACAACAAACACGCTAAGAAGACATACAACCTTTTCAAAAAGAAACTGACATATACAAACTCTCAGGTATTTACAAATTAACTTGCAACGATTGTCTCAACCATTACATCGGTCAAACCGGCAGGTTCTACACACGCTTCGATGAACACATTACGCAAAAAAAACAAACAAACCCTAAATCCAGCTACGAAAAACTCCTAAAAAGCATCCAACACACACATACCGACATACACACTAATTTAAATATTCTACACACATTAAAACAGAGTTTAAACTAACAACTTTAGAAAAATATGAAATCTACAAACACTACACAATAGACAGGGAAAATATACTTAATGACCATACACACTTTGAAGCCAATAGTCTTTTCCAATACATCACACAAGACGCCGAAACCTCACCCACTGTCATAAATCCAACCCTGTCATACCGTTTGTAAAGACCCAAAAGCCGCTAGTAGAGGGTTAGCTTCGTAAAAGGAACGATCGTTTTGTAACGCGTCAGCAAGTAAGCAATTAGGTCGTGCGAAACGAGGCGAGCTCTGACCTTGAACGGGAAAACAGTTATACAACTGGTTTTGGAGTGGTGGGGCGGCAGGTTGTCAGTCTGCTGCTTTCACCCGCCGGTTTCACATCGTAAATACGCGTCGTGCTAAACATCTAGCCTTACTTGTTTTGATTAGTTAGTGTTTAATAGAAAAAAAAGTGTATTAACTTCTAGTTAAGTTTAATTTTTAGTGTAGTGTAGTGTTTGGTTTAACTAGTTCGTTCACTGTTTTCCATCAAGTGTGACGTTAAAATGGCTGTCAACAGGCCAAACAATAAGGTCGGTGGTAAAATTCTACATAGCCAAGCAAGAGAAATAATTTTTAATTTGCACAATTTTATGAAAAGAGAAGCTGAAGAAGGATTAATATTATTGAAACAAGTTCAACAAGTGTTGCGAATGCTGCGGGAGTGTCCAAGACAACTGTGAAACGAATTTTGAGTGAACATAGAACCTCGCCGGTAACAGGACTTCGCTTTTCAACGCCAAGGAAAACATGGAATAAAAAAAATAAAAAAACATCTTATGACGACTTCGACAAGACTGTTATTAGGCGGACTGTACATGAGTTCCATAAGATGGATGGACAATGCCCTACGCTAAAAACGTTGCTTCCTGTATTAAAAGAAAAAAATTGGCCCCAACTAGCAATTCCAAAAAAGCAGACATAGTGCAGTGGTTAGTAAATCACAAGATCCTTTTCCACGACAGCATGTTAAAAACAGAACTGTACCAACTTGTAAAATTTAACAAGAACCCTCACAAAACCTTCGAAATCCAATAGTGACAGTGAGCAGTCTAGCCACGAAGAAGAAAGTGACGGGCAAATGAGTGGCGTGGAAGAACTTCATTAACAAGGCCTAATGTAAGAATTAAGTAACGCCATATGTGTCTATTTACTAAATAAATTGCATGAATTTTCAAATAGGCTGGTAGTATTTGTTTACATAATTTTATTTCATTTAAACTTATCACTGGTACTTTTTGTTTTTACTGGTTTATAAACGGTATATTACAAGTGCAGTATTTATACGTGCAGTAGTTATTTATTTATAGGCAATATTTAAACTCAGGGTAGTACATCGCCGCTTTGCCGGCACGCCGGGCCGGCGCTTCCCCTACGCCGGCGATCACTCCCACCTAACCCTACCTCCTCCCCTACTCGGGGCTCGCCTCGTTCCGCACGACCTCTACGTATTCACTTAGTTAAGTAGTGTAAAATTAGTTTTAATCAGTGAATTCAAGATGATTACATCAAGAAACTTCACTTTTAATAAAGTTGAGTCACTTTTTTATTAATTACCCATTAATAGTATTCCTGTATTAAATAAATTTTCAACTAATATTATCACTACTACTAGGCCTACTAGCAATGTAAGAAACAAATAGTGCTAAAATACTACTAATTCTGGCAATAAAGATGTTTAATCAGAGTTTTAATTAGTTAATTAATGACATCTAAGTAAAAAATCTATCAAACAAAAATATAGCCTATAAAAATGAAGCAATAAAGAAAGGTGAACAATAAAAGCATAAATGTAGCCTATGATATTCCTAGTTATTGAATTGGAAACTACTATAATAAAAGACCTTCTGCTAAAATAAATAATAAAGATGCAGAACTCGACGTTCTATGCCTGAAAGCATTAGAAAACGTTCTCATTAGGTTTGACATCAGCAGACTTTTTGTGTTACCAATCTAGGCACTTCTTACATTGAATCATGTTTGATTATACTTCTGTATCACAGATATTGCAATACCACGACGTTTTTAGATTAGTCGGAACCGACAGATTGGTGAGAGCCAAAATTAATTTTCTTGCAAGCTTTCGGTCGCTTGTTCTTTATATTATGAACTTATCTACCTTCTCAACTTCCAGACACAAAATTGCAGCAGGCAAAATCGCCTCCAACTTCACAAGCGAACTCATCGCAATCAAAGAAGCTCTGAGTATTTACCTCACTTGGACAACACTCAACCCCTCTGATGGCATAGTAATCTTCACGGACTGCAGATCTGCTCTTCAGGCCCTCCAAAAAGGAAATACAAACCTCGCCCAAAAGATCAATACCCTCCTGTCCTTAATTGAGGAAAAGAAGAAGCTTTGTACGCTTCAATGGATCCCGGCACACGTCGACATCAAAGGGAACGAAGAGGCCGATTCTCTGGCCAAGGAAGCGAGGACCATCGAACCAGCCCCCGTGATTACAACATCTTCCGACGTAAATGCCGTTGCAAAACAGAAGCTCTGCCATAACAACCAAAGAAAATCATCACTTCCCGAGCTTAACTTCGACAGGGAAATAACAAAAACAATTGCCAGACTGAGGACAATGCACCTCAAAGACATGAAAATCTTGCCTGATGGATCAAGAACATACCCTGAATGTAGGCACTGCCCAGGGATACAGCTTGATCCCGATCATCTCTTCAACTGCCCGTCCATCATTGCAGCACTATTTAAAATTCACTTAAACTGTTCTAGGGAGACCCTTTATACGGACAAAGCTGCAGATGTGGCCAGTGCAGTGCTTCACGCCTTTGGACCCGTGTAACTGTGCTCTCTCTGCCTTTCTCTGAACACTTTTTTTTCTTTTTTTTTATTGTTTTTATTGCACTTGTCACACGACAGCAACAACAAACAATCTACCTTCTAGCTGTTCTCTCTTCTGCCTCATGTTTGTAACGTGTGGTTGTAAGTACTTCCACAACTGACGTGGTGGTTTGTGGTTTAAACATGTTTGAAAATATCGAAATAGAAAAAATCTCCCCAACTGATTTCAAAGCGATTGATGTTTCAAGAGTTGTTGAATAATGTTGACATCTAATAGTCTGTTTGCTAGTGAGGCTGGGGCTAACTGAATTCGTCCTCTAGATCAGCTGATGTCGGAATCGGCTTATATGCAAAGTCTGCGCCAATAAAGATATCCTTGTCAATCAGCCAGATTCCACATTTTACACATAAAGCCATTAACAACAGTTACTGATCTTCCAAATCTTTCGGAAGGAAATTGACTTGTGCGACGTGTGACCTTCATTTGAGTTTTCCGAAATATTTGAGTGTCTGTGTACAACGTTTGTAAAATATTTCAATGTTACTCGATTGGCGACAATCGCATATTTTTGGAAAACGAAATTTCCGAAGAGCACAAACGAACTAACTAGGCTTATATCAACAGCCTGCGCAACAAATGAGATGCCCAAAAATCCATCGGCCTCAGTAATCCCTCTTCACCCTTGAGATAGTCGATCCAGTTACTTTAACCGATCGATGATTTTAGTGATAGCGCCAGGTTTTTACCTGAAAGGTTCAGTGATTTTACTGGTGACTTTAGTAGCGGTGACAAGGAATACTGAGACTGCTCTGTATGTGCCAATAACAGGCAGGCATACACTGGTGAAATAATTCCACATCTCGCTTTTTTTGGAAGGCTCATTTAATTTAAAAATAAACTCGTACGAAATTAAGATCAAACTACCGAGTGCGAAATAGCGTGTACTGTACACATCACTGTCACTATCTGAATCCTGACACAAATCGACCACCCACACACGACTTAAATATTAGTAGAACCAGCGGCAAATCAACCAATGACAGCTGTGGTAAAATATCAGTAGCTTTTCAGTCGCGACATCGACATTTTGCCCAATTACAACAGAGACAACCCCTTCAGTCAACGACACTGCACGATAATCGGCGCCGAAAGCCGAGCGGTGACAACGACAAATTCAACCAATGAGAGCCGTTTCATCCAGTGACTGCGATTTTTTGCCCAATTACAACAGAGGAAACTTCCGATCAATCCAGTGTCACTGGAACTGGCATTTTCTATATTTTGTCACTGGTACCACTAGCGATAAACGAATATCAGTGACAAGTCACCGTGACAGAAATTGTCGACCATCCCTACTTCAACCCTTACTTACCCATATTTGTTTGCACATGCAATACACTTCGGTGTAGAGGGAAGTGGTAGAGTTTTTAAAATGCTTTATATCTGTATATATTGTAACATTTTGAAAATAGCAAATAAGAAATTGGCTAGAAAAAAATTGAAACTATTTTTAGGTAAAAGCCTAGAAAAGGTTGTAACATGTAAACAAGATATTTGAACTGTTGCATTAGGAAATTTGTTATATCAAATGACCTAACAAATAAAATTTAAAAAAAGATAATCTAATAATAATAAAATTAAACAAAATTGTAAACTTTAGTAACATAGGGCATAAGTAATTACTTGAGAGATAGAAGGTGAAAAACGGTTGTAAACAATGAATTGAAAGGTTATGTTTGTAAAAATCCAGCTCAAAACACACACATTTCGGAATTATTACAAAAGTAAAACGAAAAAACACTGCACACACAAATAATAGTAATTAAATAAACACTGGAAGGTTTGTTAGGAATAGGAAAGTTGAAACAGTATGTTAACAAAATTAAAACGGGTAAAAACAATTGTGTTGGCACTTTAGCAGATGTAAAGCAAAGAAGTAGGTCAGTGTACATTCGACTCTAGTGGGAAAAAATCGAACTAAATTACATGGAAGATGAGGTATGGAAAAGGAATTGTCGCCATATTTTAAACATTTTAGAAGTAAAAAAAGACGCGTTAGTTAGTCTGGCGTGGGGACGCCAAGGTAGCGGACCTTCTCTGAGAAGTCAAAATTCCATTTGAAGAAATTCGTCATAATTATACATATTTGTGAAGAAACTTGGCCAAGTTAAAACAAGGATAAGTGAATTTAAAGCTATAATACAGTATTAATATAATTTGAAGTAACTAAAAGGAATTTAAGTGTGTTAAATATAAAATTCAAAGAGAACTGAATCCTACGTGAGCAAGCCGCCTATCTTCGATAAATTGATAAGTTAAGTACTTAGCGATATATAAAAATAAACTTTAGTGGACTTTTAAGATTATAAGGAAGTTTAAAATTGTACATTATTAGAATATCTTAAAATTAATTAATAGTAATAAGAAACATAATCCAGTTCAAACAGTATAGGGACCTTTTTGCTTATTCCAAATTTAAGTTTTTTTCATCAGGAAGCTATTTATTAAAACTATTTTCTAAATTTAATCTTATTTATCAAAATTTATTTAATTAACCAAAGAGTTAAAAGATATAGCCCATGCATATAAACCCCGAGATATTAAGAGATCTTAGAAAATAGCCTAGGGTATAAAACCTTGTAACTAAAATCAAAGGAATTGAGTTTAGCATATTGTGTTAAAACTTGTTAAGTTGTATATTTTTTTGTTCTGTTTATTGTTTATTGTGTGAATAAAAAGTTGTAATAAAGAATTTAAATTATTAATACTGTATATGTTTTGTGTTACAAAAATATTTATGAAATAAAATAAGAAAATATTACATTTGGCACACCAACGTGGGGTACGATTATTAGAAAAATAATAATAAGAAAAAGGCACTCTGAAGAATAGAAATAATTGAATATTTGTACTAATATTGTTTACCTTTCAGGACTTTACAATCATAAGTCGACATTTTTAATTACTTTCAAAATTTAAATATAAAAGGGGGTTTTGAAGTTTTAACTAATAAAATATAATGGAATCTGAAACTGGTGCATACAATTTAAGGGGGGGAAGAAAGCTAAAATAGACGAAAAGGAAGAAGAAACTACCAAAGGCCAAATAGAACTGGAAAAAGGGACAAGCTTGGAAGTGCAAGAAATAGAAATGGAAGGCACAGATATGCCAATAGGAAACATTGAGGTAGAGGAAGATAGGGGACTACCACCTATGCAAACCAAACAGGAACGGGGAAATAATGAGAATGTAGATTTAAGGGATATGATGAGGACTTAAATGGAAATGAGTGTAAACATAAATAAAGGGAGAGAGGATATGAGGGAAATAAACAAAAAATTAGAGGAAAATAGAGACGAAATGAGAGAGATGAAGGAGGATTTAAAATTCATAACAGATGAAATAAGGGAGGATAATAGGAAAATGATAGAGGATATGAGGCGACAGTGGAGGACAGAGAATAATACTGTAATAGAGGATGTGAGAAGAGACATAGAGGAGAAAGATAGAGAATTAGAGGAGGAGATTAAGGAAAATGTTGAGGAAACAAATGAAATAATAGCTGATGTGATAGAAATTAATAAAAAAGAGATAGAGAAAGTAGAAAATATAACAAAGCAAAACAGGGAAGAGTTAAGAGTTTTAATTAGGGAGATAGGGAAAGTGGAGAAAAACACAGAAGAGTTAGGAGAGTTAAAATTAAAGGTGATAGGAGAAAGAGAGATAACAGATGAGTTAGGAAAGTCGAAGATGTAAGGGAGAAAATATTAGGAGAGCAGGGAAGGTTAAGAAATAAAATAGGAAAAATAGAAGTACTGCCAATAAAAAATTTAACAATTCAAACTGCAACTAATAAGAAGACTAAAAAGATGAATAAAATGATAATGGTAATAGGAGGAGTTAATTATCCGTTTCAATGCTTAGTGGTACCAGGCTTATTGAGAAAATTTATCATAGGTACGGATATGTTAATGGATGTGGAGGCACAACTCGATTTTGGAAAATGGGAGATAGAATTTAATTATGACAATAACAGAGAAAATAGAAACTATGAAGCAGATGAGAGATACAATGGAGATGTGAACAGTGTTAAGGCAAGGACAGGCGTGGGGACAAGAAAAGAGCAAGGTGCCCACAGTCAAACGGAAAACTAAGAAAAGTGAAACCATAATAGGAGCTCCAAATCTACTAATAATCTAATTATAAATAATGTACTTATAAATATGGAATTATTTGGAACAAGAAGATGAGGAGAGAGATTATAATTTAGGAATTAATAAGAAAATAAGAAACCCAGAAATAGAAAGTAAAATAAAGGAAACAAGTTTACAGGCATTAATAGACACAGGCAGTAATGTCACATTATTGTTTATTGTGTGAATAAAAAGTTGTAATAAAGAATTTAAATTATTAATATATGTTTTGTGTTACAAAAATATTTATGAAATAAAATAAGAAAATATTACAATATATATATATATATATATATATATATATATATATATATATATATATATATATATAATATATATCTTGTACACATTTTTAATCGTTAATAAAATGGATTTTTATTAATCCAATCAAGTTCAAATATATTTTTTTAAAACCTATAGTGGACAACAATTAATGTTATCACAGTTTTTTCAAATATTTATTTAATAATAATTTATAAAAATGTGCGTGATCTAGGTCGGATTCGAACTGAGTATCTTCATGTTCCAAGTCTAGCTTTATGGCACTATGCCAACTTTCCGATAGCTAGAAATTTACTTCTCGAAGATGTATATGAATTTTTATTTTGCCTCCCATCTGGTTGTCGTCGAAACTCCTATTGCACAACCTTAAATTGTTGCCATGGTTACCACAAAATATCATAAACAATGGTCTAGGATTAAAAATGAATGAAAAGAATAAAATAAACAAACTGGATTAACGGTTTTGAACCTAGCCTCGCAAACGGACAATGCGAAAAGAAACATCAACACAATGCTAGTGAAAAAAAAGAACTAGAATAAATAGTAACAAACAAAAGTAATAGTTCAACACCATACATAGAAAGGTAAATGAATAATTGCAAGGAAATTCGCTTTCAATTTTGCCATCTAATAATGTGATTCTGACATATGTAGGGGCCTATATACATATTTATATTAATTGTAATTTTAAAATAAAAAGAAACTAAAATACAATTTTTCTTTGTTCATTTAAGTAGAAATGGACTTTAAAAAACATTTTGTATTACTTGTTCTTGGTATTGACAATAATGCAGCTACAGGAGTTCGTGACAGGCCTCAGTTTTATTTCATTTTGTACAAAGGGAGACCGTTTCTGGAATTACAGCTGACAAGTAGCGTATTTAGGAAAAACCTTGACGCTCTTTGTTGGAAAGTTTAAATTGTTTTCTAAGTATTTACAAGTTATTTTTGTACTAAAAAATAGTGAAAAACTATTAGCTCAATTAATTGAAGATGGGATCAAATAATACTTAAGTAAATATCACTTTAATACAATAAACGTTTGTGGCTATTAGGCATTTTAAAAATTTTGAATGCATTTAAATTGCGAAGAAATTTATTTAAAGTATATGATCAAGTAGTGTGTATTTTGAAGATATAGCTTGTATCTAAAGTTTTTTAAACATTTTGCCGTGAGGGTCGAACGCTTATGCAAACCCCACTTAAAAACATTTCTCGTTGCACTATTATATTACTTAGTATTATCAGATATCAGAACGTTCTCCTGTCTCGAATATTGAATTTAAAACATCTTTGTTTTACAAAGTCTATATGTATTTACTTACAAATTCATCCTTATATTAATATAGAAATATATATATATATATATATATATATATATATATATATATATATATATATATATATATATAGAGAGAGAGAGAGAGAGAGAGAGAGAGAGAGCAGGCTTCTTCTACTGTTGTTGGGTTCACCTCGTCAATGCTGGATGAGATTCTAGCGAAACGTCGGAACTGCGAATTTATGGACTGCAGAATGAACGGATGTACTCCAGATAGTAACTATTCATCATCATCATCATATATATATATATATATATGTGTGTGTGTGTGTGTGTGTGTGTGTGTGTGTGTGTGTGTGTGTGTGTGTGTGTGTGTGTGTGTGTGTGTGTGTGTGTGTGTGTGTGTGTGTGTGTGTGTGTGTGTGTGTGTGTATGTATGTGTGTGTGCGGGCAGGCGGGCCCAAGCGCGCGCGCGCGCTTCAGTGCGTGCGTGCGGGCAGGCGGGTCCAAGCGCGCACGCGCTTCAGTGCGTGCGTGCGTGCATGTGTGTGTGGGGAGGGGGTTCGAAATGTTTGTTGGAAATAGTCTTTGTGTTTAAATGTTGTCCTTATTTAGACTCAAATATCAAGGGTTATTTAGGCTAAAAGGGTTGTTTTTACAAATTGTTTTAAATGAAGTTGTTTAAAACCCTCAAAATTATTGTGGGGTTAAATTAAAGTAAATTTTGTATTAAAAGTAGAAGGTCTGAATTGTAGGAAAATTTAAATGGTAAATTGCCACATATTGGATTATGCGTTTTAAAGATAACAAAGAAGGAATTAATTTTAAATTTAAATTAAATATTAGAAATTATTTTTCTTTGATTACAGGTAAAATAAGGTACTGTAAAATAATAATTTGGGTTAATAAAGGGGAAAGAAAATTATTTTGACTAAAGGAAAAAATTTATTAGAGAAATAAAGAAGAGTTTAAATTGTTAAAAGGTTAAAAACGTTACAGCATCTGTGCTGTAACGTATTAGAGAGGGAACAAAGTTGTTAGTAATGTTTAAAAAGGGGCAAATCTTTTAGAAGAGTTAAGAGAATTGTTAGTTTGTTTATGTTTAAAGTTAAATGTGTGAAGTGAATGATTTAAGTAGATAGTAAAGAAATTAGGGAAGTAAGTGATTTATGTGTAAAAGTGCAGTGAAGCAGTTAACGCAATGGTCTGGATTCCAGGAACCCAACAATAAATACTTTCTTTCTTACATTAGATTTAGCCAACAGGGCTTTATAAACTTAATAAATTCAGAACAAATTTAAATTCGTTGATTATAAAAATTAATCTAGTTTTTCTAATGTATAGAGGATCCCGTAATAACGACCCGAGAGAAAGATCAAATTAACAATGCAATTATTAAACGTTATTGTATTAAAAACCTAGAGTCAACCTTTTTAGTAATTGTAGTATTAGTAAAGCAATCAAATCTTTGTCACTGCATCGTATAAATGTAATTTGGCATAACTTGTAACAATTGGATGTTAGAGGAATAAATGCAAGTGATGTTAAATTTTATATGATTGTGATTATTTAGAAACCTAAAGAGGTGACTATAGAAAGGTTAGGTAATTATAATATAACCTAAAGGTAATACTTATTTTAAATAAGTAAGGTTATTATATATATAGTGTGTGTGCGTGTGCGCGCGTGAATTTGAAATCGTCGAAGTAATATTCATATTACTTTTATCTCAATCAAATACAGACACTTGCAATCATTTCCTTATATAAACCTACCAAGTGCCGGCTCTTTTATGCCCATTGTTTGATAGTGTTATCATTTATGTGTTAATAAAACACAACTAAAGTTATCAAAAGCCAAAGTTCAGAAAAAAGAATAATGCCACGGGCTATCCTATACGAGTTAATAAATACAACGGAGAAAACTTCAATAAGTAACATGTTTACGTATAAGCAATATATACGGTTTTTCATATTTCTTTTTTTATAGTCCTTGGCCTTCGTTAATTAGTATACTTTCATTTTAAGGCTAATCTGAATAGTTGGACATGAAAAGTCGAATCACCGACGCAACTTAAGGGTCCAAGAGCTTTTTCTACCAGGTCACCTGCTGTCAACTTTTCCTTGGAGTACCAGTAGAATCATGCTACAAAGACTATATTGTGCTTCAAAAGATGGTCTAGATATTTCAGTTAGCTTTCTTATCTTAACCGCTATTTCTCATGTCCTCGTTAGTGACATGATAGGTCAAAGATATTTGGAATATCCGTCTTTAGGCCTCAACCTCTTTCATTTGAAATACTGATGTTGACCTCGTTTCCATTTCGTATAGAATTTCTCTTTTTAATAAGAATATTAATCAATTTCCATCATACTACTTCAATCACAACAACGCTCCACGTGTGGATTTTGTTCGGTAAACAACTGATTTTAGAATCCAAACAATAACATCTCACTACGTGCTACTATAACTACTGTAATGGATTATTAATGGATTCCAGCTGATTTCAAGTGGCAATGTTTGTAACAAAATGATAAATAACCTCAATAGTGGTGATGCTGTCATTAGGTTTGTGGTGATTAAATACAAAAGTAGCGATTTGGTACTTCTAAACCTGGTAAGAGGGAAGGGGCTCTTTGACTAGATCAGGGAGGTAAGTACAATATACCTAAGGTAGCGGTGCTTCGGCCAGTTTAAACCCGCTCCCAAGTTAATAAAAAAAGCGATTTGGTAGAGAATACAGTATGGTATCTGAAGATTTATAATAGAAACCAAAATGTTCTATACCTCAAGTAGGCCTACGCCTATAAGTGGAATCACAAATGAAACAGTAACTGTCAATTGTATTGAAACAATCCCTTCTACATTGCAGTTCAAATTAAACGAATAAATAGATGTCACAATGAAAACTGTACGTATCACATTACATTTAAGAAAGAGTGCCAAATTTAAAAAAAACTCATGTTTCTAAAATAGAATATAGGCCTAGGCCTAGTAGACTACCAATACAAAAAGTTATTACAAATTACCAACACAAACTCTCAGGTATTACAAATTAACTTTTAACGATTGTTAAATTGGTTTTGGCAACTATTACATCGGCCAAACCAGCAGGTCATTCTATACACGCTTCGAAGAACACATTACCCCCAGCCCCAAAAACAAACCTTAATCCAGCTACGCAAAACACCTAAAAAACACCCAACACACACACCCTGTATTACGACATACACACTAATTTAAATGTTCTACACACATTAAAACAAAGTAAAAAACTAACAGCCTTAGAAAAATATGAAATCTACAAACACTACGCAACAGATAAAGAAAACGTATTAAATGATCACACACACTTTGAAGCCAACAGCCTTTTCTATTATATGACACACAACTCAAACAACCCACCCCATTACACAGTCGTAAATCCATTCCCGTGAGAGCCTTTACACCTAACCAATGCCGCCAGTAGAAGGTTAGCTTCGTAAAAGGAACGAATGTTTTGAAACGCTTCAGCAAGTAAGCAATTACGTATTCACTTAGTTAAGTATTTTAAAATTAGCAAAAAGTTGATTTTAAATTGTCGATTTCTTGAAGATACTTTTATTATTGTTTTTGGATTAGTACGATGAAAAATATTTTGCGTTAACTCGTCCAGAAAGGCGTTTACCGTACTCGACTGCATTTCGTCCGTAAACTATCGCGTTCGTCCGGCAAATACATACATCCCGGACTTGTAACATAATAGAGCCTACTATTAACAGTTTATTCGATTTTCCTATTAGAACTATTTCGTTGTAGTCAATTCTTTTTACTTTTTGTGGAATTGTAAGATATTATAATTATATAATTACTTATATTTTGAAGCACAGCAAGAGTTAAATTGATTTCTATTCTCTGACAGTACCCTAGGCTATTTTGCCTACAAATAATATTTAAAGATATTACAAATCTTGAAAATGTAGTTAAGAAATACTAACAATTGGCAGGCTCTTTGTTTTTATTATTTTTTAAAAATAGGATTGAATAAATACTTGCTAGATATCTCTCCTCAACTACGATAGAGTCTATACATAATTATTTATGAAGACATTTCTAAGTTAGGAACTCTAGTGTGAGTTGTTCTACTCTTGTCTACGAGAGAGGTATTAGACAGACTTTTTGACTATTACGTAAGGTAATTTTTGCGTAACCAAGTGAATACTTTTGAACTGCTGACGCGTTTCGAAACAATAGTTTCATTTACGAAGCTGACCATCTTCTGCCGGCGATCGCTGAATCCTATTCCATTTTATAGTAATTAACCCGCTTAACCCCACCCCCCTACACTCAAAAATCATACGCCTGCAACCTTGAGAGATCGCCGGCAGTAGAGTGTCAGCTTCGTAAATTAAACGATTGGTTCAAAACACCGCAGCAAGTAAGTTCATAAGAATTCACTTATTTACGAAATTAATGTTCTTTTAGTTTAATCGGTGAATTCAAGATGGTTACAACAAGAAACTTTAAACTTTTTAAATTTTGTTTAAGGAAATGATAGAATGAGATAAAAAATACTCATGGATTTGATGTTTATAACGAACTTTATAATAACGATTCACTGAACTTACAATTCAAGTAAATCTATGAAAAACGTCTGGGACGTAGTAAGTTCAGCGATTAGGGATCCGTTTACCAAGTTCGATCGAAATAGATCATCAGTGACTAAGTAGGCTAGCGACCAAAACCTAAAATTCATTAATTTTCTTAAATTATAAGTTCCTTTGGTAGTTATTTGTATAGTTTAAACTCGTGAAAATATTAAGGAAGCAGTTAATATAATACATTCACTCGTATACATTGTGTAAAGGATTAGGGAAATCACTAATTACTGGAACTTTATACAGCGAGTTGCATACAGTAAAAGTGAGCCTTCATTTGAAATAAGGTTGAAAAGACAAATCAAGTAGGCTTACTAAATAAAAACTAGCAGATAATAATGTCTAAGCTACGCGACTTCCAACGTCTAAAGGTCAAGCGTAGGCTAGTTTAAGGTCTACTTTTAAGATGTATTAAAAATTATCTGTGGATTATCCAAAGAAATGAGGTTAAAATCAGACACTGTTTATAGTAACATATTAATCGTGTGGAAGGCTATATGTGCAATGTATTTCGTCTTATTACAAGTGGTCTTGGTTCTTAATGTAGGCCTGTATTGAAATTAATATTAGTGACTCCATTCGAAGTCCTCAAAAAGCAGACAAGTGGCTAGTGTATTATAACGTTACACTGTAAAACACTCATATTGCCGTCTTTAGAAAAAAATTAACAAACATAAATTCGCTAAATATTCGTCCGCCTATGATATAGGGTACACATTGAGCAAACGTATGCGCTCCCTCTTGTTCAGTCGCATGCGTTCGCCTATTATGTGGGCGCCTAAACAAAATTCGGACTGCACGTGTTCGGCTTCAGTAGAGTACGGTGTCTGTAGGGGTAAAGTTTGTAACAAACTTTTGAAGACACATTTCACAGACCTAATATTTCTTTATAAAATTATAGTTTATGAAAATTTATTTTGCTTTCAACATCTTTTTATTATTTTCAATTCTTTATTCTGATCTCCTAAATAAATATTACCATATATATATATATATATATATATATATATATATATATATATATATATATATATATATATATATATATTATAACATAAAGTAGGGTATGAGGCTTTAGAGTAAATTCAGTTAATTGCTAAAATAAATATCTATTGGATTTTGCAAAGAAAGACACAAATAGTTTTGTAAAGTGCCGGCAAAGCAGGTACCATCCATTATCCTTTTCCGGGAAAGCTATAAGCTGCGTGCGGCAACAATAGACAATAGAGAGGGTCCATAGTGGTTAAGACGGGAAATCCAGCGGCCGATATAGCCTGGTAAAATAACTGTGTACCGTTAGGTTAAGCTAATTGTAGAACTGTGGGAAACTTACAAAGAACGTATTGTGGTAGTGGGAAAGATTAGATTTTTCAATAAAAACTAAATGATCGGGGAAGTTGAGGAGAGTTTTTGAGAGAAGTCTCAGAGGAAGACAGGTTGGTGGGGACAAGGATGGAAGTGTTGTAAAGGGAGAATTTTGTTAAATTAAGTAAAGAGTTTTTTTATAAGTAAAATTTAGAAAAGTGCGACGTAAAGTTTTTTTTAGGAATATAAAAGTAAGTTTTTGTGTGTGTCAAGTGTAAGTGCAGAAGGTAATAACCAAGGCCAGGATTCCAGGGACTCTTCAGAACAATAAGTATTATTTGAATATAAGTGTAGCCAACAGACATCTATCTTTTAATTCAGAACAAAATTTAATTTCATCAAAATTTATAAAAAATATTCTAGTTTCACCATTTCTAATTTAAAACCAAAGTTCCCGTATTAGCGACCCGAGAGCAACTATACAATTTTAATACTGAATTTATTATCTTTGTTATGTTATTTTATTAGAAATCTAAAGCCTCAGAAGTCCACCTTTTATCATTGTAATATTATGAAGATATCAATCAAATATTAATATAAATTTGGAATAATGTGTAGAGTAAATTGAAGAGAATAAATGCAAGTGATGTTTAAAAATTTATAAGATTGTTAATTCTTTATAAACCTGAAGGTGTGACATTAATAGGTAAGGTGAATAAATAACATTAAAATATAAATTTAATTATAACAAAAGTAAAGTTATTATATATATATATATATATATATATATATATATATATATATATATATATATATATATATATATATATATATATATGTAGTACGAGAAGTATAATATATTGAGAAGTAAATTCCAATTAGAAATTTAGAACAGTAAATTGGGATTTAATTTTAAAAAAAATTCCTAACGTATAAATTAAATCACAGTTTGTCCAAGATGTCCGAAATACCTCCCATAGCTACCAACCCTCTATCAAATACCAAACCTCTTTTTGAGAAACATTGTCTGCTCATTCCCATTAAAGTGAAAAAAATATATAATTACTCCTTACCACCAAATTTCGTTTTTTTAAAATGATATACGGTAAGCTCCTTACATTATACACAGGAAATATGGTACAAAATGAAACCCACAATCATGGGCGCCGACTCCATAAGGCCTGGGTGGGCTCAAGCCCCCCCCAAAAAAAACATTGGGTGGGCACAGCTCCCCCAAAATTTCAAAGGATTAAAGCATCTATGAAGTATCTGGAAAAGGAAAGTGTTTTAAATTACAGTAGAATATTCTTGACATCTTTAATTTATTAAGTAAAATTTTCATAAAACGAGTTTACAATTGATGGTTAGTTAGTAAAAGCATTATAAAAGAAACACCGAAACTCGTAGCTCTATTGTCGCCAATCAGCAAGATAAAAATAGATTGTCTACGTGACTTTTGTCAAGGTCACTGCGTTGAAGGCATGACTACCCGGCTGAACTAGGGGATGAGTTACCGACACCTGTTCCTAGCGCGCTCTGACAACTAACAAACTGACCTATTATTCTTGGTTTTTAGTTTTTACTTCCGCGGCAGTCGGCTCTTGCAATCAGTTCCGTTTGCACATAGTTCTCGTCACGTTTCGTTATGTTGATGTGATTTAGTGTGAGCAGTGAATAGTAAAAGTGAATTATTGTGATACTATATGGATAAGTTTGTATTTAAAAAGGCACGTGTTGATGGGATCGCAACTCCACTCGCAGCACTGGAATTACCTGTACCTGGAATATCTGCCAGTAACAACTTAGATTTGAGCAGCAACAAAAAGATCGACGGTAAGGGAAGATCCTTTCAGAAATCATGGTTGACTAAATATTCTTGGTTAGATTATGTAGTACAAACTGATAAAGCATTTTGTAAAGTGTGCAAAGAGGCAGAAACGAAAGGACTTATAAAATTTACTTTAAAGAAAGAAGATGCGTTTACTTCTGCCGGCTTTTCAAACTGGAAAAGGGCCTTGGAAAAGTTTCGCATTCATGAAACTACAAATGTACACAAGGAAGGTGTTCTTAAATTGTCAACTTTTTCGAACTCAAGCGTAGCTTCCCAGTTGAATGAGCAAATGAATAATGATATGAAAAATCCCGTTTAGCGCTAACTGCTTTATATAACTAGTTCGTATATATTTCTAAGTCCTGAACACGAATGACATTATTTTTTTCATATTCCATTTTTGTAATGAAAAAATTAATAACGGCACGGGCGACGCTTATTTGCCGTCACGGGCCAGATATACTATGCCGTTATCGTAAGTACTCTTTTTAGGTACTTTTTTCACCAAATTATAGAATTTTTTTGTGTAGAACACGATTATCAACTTTTTGTTTCTCGAAAAAAATTCAAAAATTCATTTTTTTTGTGTATTTTAAAATTGTGGGCGTAGCACAGGCGACGCTTATTTGCCGTCACGGGCAGCTACGTGCCAGGTTTCGTAACACAAAGAGCGCCAGCGAAAAGGTTAATAATCAATGATACTTATATCAATCACTTGGCAAAAAACCACTACTTACTGTATTATTCATCAGACGAGTAGTATTGTACACAATACAGTAAGTAGTAGTTTTTTGCCAAGTGATTCAAATAAGTATCATTGTTTATAAAAACCTCAAAATAAACAAGTCAAAAACAACTAGGTTAATAATCTTTTGGCAAGTGCAAAAGATAGTCTAAAAATGGTTCTAAGAGTTCTTGAAATTTTAAAATTTTCTGGGGCCTCGGATTCCCCAGAATAATTGAGCCCCGAGCCCCCCCAAAGTTTTTTGAAAGTCGGCGCCCATGCCCACAATACCAAATGAATCATGTTTAATTTTAGTATTTAAAGACTATATTTGAGAAAATCTAAAACCTGCAATTGTTGCTTTGTTTACAATATTTGAAAACCAAATATGATTTACTAAGTATCTATTAATTATAGGACTAAGTAAATAATTATTTCTTTTAGTTTAATTAATTAATTTGTTTATTGTTTTGTTTTTCAGTTTAAATGGCAAAATACATTTTCTCTGTATTAACTGTTTTATCGCTGTTACTTGGATTACTGGAAAGTAAAAAATACAATCACATTTTGCCAAATGGAGGACAAATTTGGGCTTTATTAGTTGCTGGATCAGATGGATATGGGAATTATAGGCATCAGGTTTGTGTTATTTTGTCTAATATATTATAATTTTACTAAAAATGATTTAATCACTTAAACAGTAGTTTATGACTATCCGAACTTTAAATTTTGTAAATTTGTTAAAACTTACTGACACAGAACGTTTTTGATCGCTATGTGGCTATCTTCATCAGTGTATTGAATTATATGTGGGCGTGTATTTTCCTAACCTTCAAAACCGTCTTCCTGTATTCCTGGACTGCTTTAAATTCATAAGTAAAAATTATTTTTAAAGGAAGTATAGTTATAACATAAAAAATATTCTTATAACGTACTCTTAATTTTAGAAAATTTCTGCATATATTCTCACGGATTTTATTGTGTACTTTAAGGGAAACGAACAATAAACGAGAGGCGGTTTATGACCCCTGTCAAGAAGCAGGGGGCGAACAATAAGCCAGCCACAGGTACATTGTGGGGGTTGCAGTGGATGTGGGGGAGGGACTGCGAGAGAAGAAGAGAAAGATAAACTTCCGTGCAAGTGTGGTTGTAAACGACCCATGACTAAACCATTCTTAAAATATTATTGTCTTGCAGGACTGGATGAATTAACTGATGTAAAGCTAATAGCTTACATCATTTTACTTACCTTACGTGTGATTGAAAATTATTTTGACTTTTCAATAAAAAAATAACATTTTGATTGTTTTCATGATTTTTAAGTTATTTCAGTTACAAACAAAATTTAAGGATAAAAACGTTTCGGCCTTAATTTAGTCACTTAAGTTTCATACCCCTTCACTATAATTACATACAAATTAATGTTAAAACTAATCCACGTTAAACTAAATGGAAAACTAGAATTTAGCCATGAACGTGAAATAACACTGCAAAAAACCAGTCCATATACTTAAAATGATCATCTCAAACTAAATCCTTGCGCAAAATATATAGATCATGTTTTAAAGAGACGATGGTCTTTTAAAGAGTATGATCAAAACTAATTTCATTACATTACCTAAAAAATTAATAAATTAAATATATTTCTTCAAACTAAACTTTCTCTTTCTGCATAGTTACTTTTCTTTTTATAGTAGTCTAATCCTTTTATTTGAATTTTTACCAATAATTTAAAGTTTTCTCTACACACATAGTTATTACTGATGTGAATAATGTTAAATCTTTGTCTTTTTCGGTAATTGTAAATATGTGCTCCATATTAGGCGTATGTTAGGCGTCGTTCTAGTTTTAGTACCTTTTTGTTTAAATTTCAAAAGCAATTAATTATTTTGTATAAAACGTAATTTTGTTTGTATGATTTTGTACATAGCATATATAAAATTTTGTTTCAATTCCTTGTTAGTTTGTTTTTAAATATTTTAGAACTAGTAAAAAGAAAATTCAGTTAAATACTTTATTACATTCATATGGAAGGCTTTATTTTTACTTCCTGGTAACTCATAATGAAAGGAGATCTTATACTACACAATTTTATTTGTACATAGACTACTATGTTTATACAAATGTATGGTTTATAACAATGTAATGAACAAGTTCAATCAAATTATAACCTGTTTTCTAAAACTTTTTTATGGTAATTTGTTATATTACAGCGTCTTACTTCATAAGAGAATTAATAACATTAAAATTAAAATTTGCATTTATTTTCGATGTTTTAACAATAACATTTTCTTAATTCTTATAAACAACGGGTTTTCTTTGTAGTTATTTTAAAGTTTTTATACTCATCTCTCTACTTTATTTCTCCCTTATAGAATTTTATGAAAATTGATTTGATTTTTTATCCTACCAGTAAAATTGGTGTGTTTTTATAGACAATTCTGATAGACTTGGGTCGTGCCAAGATTACTTTCTGGCATAGTTTTATGAAAATAATTAAATTAGACCTACATTTTTTCGACATAGAATAAAATGGGGCGAAATAGTATCAAAGCCGATCTGTCAAACGGTTAGAAGAGTGAGTTCGTGTCTCCTCCGTCTCTTTATCACACTTCCCCTTTCTCCGAGAGTGAGAGACAGAGGTGGCTGGTTGGCTCAAAGTCCGAAGATCGAAAAACTACCTGGCTACCCTTGTCAAACTAAGGAGTGACTGTGTTACTGTCCTACACCCATACTTTAATGTAATTTAAACTGTAAAACAACTTGTTTACAAAGGTCTAGTATAGTTCCACTAGAAGTAGTGTAATCAAAAAATCTTTGTCTCCGTAAGTCATAAATCTACCTAAATTATAAGTTTGAAAAGCCATTAATTAGTTCGAATGAAGTATATATTTTTATAACTATAAATCAACTGTGGCATAATGTTTAATTTAAATAAATAAAACCTCTATACCATAAATACGTTTTTATTTATTTAATACCTTATGTACAATTGTTTTGTAAATTATCTCTGAGGATGATTGCTATGCAATTGTACATAAGGTATTAAATAAATAAAAAGTAATTTGTGGTATAGAGGTTTTATTTATTTAAATTAAGAATATATTGGTTAACTCTTTTGGTTTAAAATAAGATGTCGAATATAAATGTCATTAAGGGCGTAGCCAGGATGATGTATTTGACAACAACTTAAAGCAACTGTGGCGTAAATGTTTATATTAATTAAAACAACCTCTCACCACAAATTCAACAAATTTTAGTATTTTTACAAATAACTATTTGAGGTGGGGCTCAACCGGGGGGGGGGGGAGGGTCAGTGAAGTGAAATCCCCCTGGGGAATTAAAAAAAATTTTATCTCTGGAAATCCTATTTTACTATGGTTTAAAATACATTTTATGTATGAACACTATAAATGAGCATCTATGAACACAATGTGTTCACACTTAGACGCTAGCTTTGCTACCAAACCATGGTTTGTAGTCTCGCTTTACAAAAATAATAGTCAATATTAGTTTTGCTTCCTACTATTGGTGGAGTAGAATAACAAATGTTTTACACGTTAATATTTTTCTGCTGAAATTAATTGATGGGGGGGCCCTGTGCTCACCCCTCACTTTGCCACTGAATGTCATACCAAAATAAATATAAAATAATTATCGACTGAGGTATAGATCTATTATACTTGTTCTTCTTATTGACATGTATTGCACATTAAAAGCAGGGATTCTTAGGTTTAATTTTGAGGCAATCAGTTTCTGAATCAACCCAGTAACATGATGAATAATCCTAGTGGAAGCACTGAAAGTTCCAATAATAGGTTTTGTGGTTAATATTGTAGTAAAATAATTTTTATTTAATTTTCAAGACACTATTTGTTGTGTTGAAAAAATATATTAAAATAATGCACATTGCTTATTTTGAACCAAAACATTAAATACTTTTACACTGGATAAAAAAAATAATAAACAAAATAAATACACAAATTAATTTGCAAATTGTCTAAATAAAAAATGATTCACAAAAAGAAACAAGACTTTATAGTCTCATAGAGAGGTTTTGAAATTATTTTAAAATGAATTTGTATGATGGAGAAAGCTGAACCTGTTCAATGGATAAGCACCATTTTATAGTCTAGTATTTGCACACACACAAACTCATGCGCACACAGACAATGTAAGCTACCATAGCTAAGTTTAAATATTTTTCCTTTATAAGTTTTGTTAGGTTAGTTTTGTACAACTCAAACTGTATTTGAAATTATATCTGAGAATGATTGACTAACCTTGTTAATAATAAAAGTCCTTCATAATATCAACGTACAAAGTGAAGAAATGTGCTTAAAATAAAGTTCATGTTATTTGATTCCATCTTCACTTGAGCTACTAGTTTTTAACTAAAAACACTTTGCCACACATGCCTATATTAGTGCTTATAGTTTTGATTATTTAGGACTGCCTTTTTGGGAGATGTGTCCCATTGTCAACTCAGATTGTAAATCTTGGTTACTTTAGGTTAGAGTGGGGTGGGGAAGGGTAGGGAAATTAGGTATATTTTTAAAGAGTATTGGGGATTATAATGCCAAAAGTGTATGTGATTTGTACAATAATTAGGTGTTACGTATGTGTGTTTGGTGTAGTTTGAATGTTTGAATATTACATATTGTTCGGATGTGTAGTTGATTACTTTTGTTTTGATTGTTTAGAATTTATAGGTTTGGTGTTATGTTTGTGTAGTTGTGGTTTTGGGATATGAGATGGTCAACAAAGTTTGGTTGGGTGGTTTTGTTTGTTAGTGCTTTTATGTGTTCTTGGCAGTGTGCGAATGACCTTCCTGTTTTGGCCAGTTAAAAACTAGGACAGGAACTGCAATCTAGTTTTTAAACACTAGCAGAGTTGTAAATGTCTTTGTTTATGGTGTTGGGTTTAAATTGTTTGTTGAGGGCATTGTGTGAGGAGTAGACCAAATTTTATAAATACTACTTCACATACAATACCCTCAACAAACAATCTAAACCCAACACCCTAAATCACACACTGATTTAAGGTTATGGCAAAATATAATATTTAGTGTTAATTAAAATACTCATATAACATCTAAGTTAATGGATTCGGTTGCTCATGGCATTTGGTAAATCTTTTAAGTTAAAACTCTGTAATATAATGATTCACACAAAGTTATAATAAAATGGATTTATAACAAAACTAAGGGAAACAAATATTTTTACTGCATTAGGCAACTATCAGTACATCAATTCTATAAATATTTAAAATAATTTTGAAAATTTAAGATTTGTTTTAATCTCTCAGTGTTTTGTCATTTCAGGATTTTTTGAGAAATAGAATGTATTGTGTAACCTTGTAATTAGTGTGAATGTGTAATTTATTTGTGATTGTAAGTTATTCAATGGCTTGATAAATAAATTTATACTAGGAAATAACTATAACAACAGTTCACTAAAAATTAGTCTAATTATTTTAAAGTTATTATTTTAATCCATTTCTTATAGATTAAATTTATAAATTGAATTTTTTAATGATTAAAGTTATAAATTTGATGTAAGTTTCCCAAAATTTACTTTAATAGACAATAATATTTTCAATTAATTTTGTTTAAACTTTAATTAAAAAATTCTCAACTAAGTGAATACATAGGGCTGACATGTTTTTAAACAATCAGTCCTTTTACAAACAATTGTTTCAAAAGGCGTCAGCAACTAAAGCCCTATGTATTTACTTAGTGAAGTATATTTTAATTATAGCTTAATCAGTGAATTCAAGATGATTACATCAAGCAACTTTCATTATGTTTGCTGTACTGTACTCTTATTAAAAATGCAATTAATTTCTGTAACTTAATGGAAAATAAACTTTATCAACAATTAGTTCTAGTGTTTTGTTTTTAAAACTTCATTATTATTCCTCATTTATATTGTAGGCTGATGTGTGTCATGCTTACCAAATTCTGCACAGAAATGGAATCCCGGATTCTAACATCATTGTTATGATGGCTGATGACATAGCTTATAATAAGGAGTAAGTATGTTACATTTAAAAACTTCAATTTCATCAAATTCCATGACAGCACAATATATAGTTTTTGAAAATGTATTTTTCAATAGATTTATCATTATGGAAAGCAACCTAACATTTAAAATTTTACTATTCTGTAAGGTATATCATTTAAAGGCAAAAGTATGTTTTTATAATAAATCTTGTATTTATAGACTAAGTATTTTCATTGATTATAGTTTTCTGCCATTCCTAACGATTCAATGTTCTCCTCTGTTGACGTGTTTCGGAGTAACTCCATTTTCTAAACTTAAATCGGCACTCATACATTCTTAGATTAAAACAAAATACATTCATTTATAGCATTAAATTAGATAGTAAGCACTGTATTATTATATTTAGAAATATTATTAAAACTGTCTGTAAGAATTTAAAAATTATATGCATCTAATTGTTTCTCAAGATCCAATAAATTAATGCATTTTCTCAGTTACATTTCCGATTGACATTAATAAAATTTGTTTATTGTAACTTATTTTTGTTTTGTATTTGACTTTACTATCGTAAATTTTTCGGCGTTAAATTTTCTACAAGTTGTATTTAAAACTAATATTTCTTTATTACCCCATTTAACAAAGTTATTGTATGTAAAAGGAAGAAGTTAAAGTTTCTAGCACGGATTTCTCTAAAACTGTTGAAAGTACAGTTTTGTAATCTATTTTAATTGATTTTGCATATACATTTCTTTTGCCTTCTAATTAATATCTCCTAAATTTTATTAAGACCATATGTCTAAAGTGAAAGTGAAATATGGGAAAATATTTCTATTGCCAATAAAGTCGCTCAAAAAGCAGTTGTGGACCATTGTTTGTATGAAATTATCTTCTTGCTTTAGCTGCTTAACCAGTTCCTGAAGTTTTTGCATTACCTTATATATTGCCCTGTATAAAATTTTGGTAGGTGCATCATTACAAACCTAAACAAATCAAAATCTTATTGTTTCAATTTGCAAGATATATAATTATTACATAAACCTTTTTCTTCTTCCTGTGGTGTTTTGGGTTTCGCCAAAATAAAATCTATATATGCCACTAAGCATAAATTTGTGATACCTAAGACTCTCCTTTACAATTTCACATGCAATAAATTTTGTAAAATTTGAGGGAAATGAAACAAGTTTTCTGTAATTGCTAAGTGGTGATTTTTATGAATTGTTTTGTTGATCATCAGTCAGTAGTGAGTCTCACTATAAACATTAGTATAACCATTTTAAAACATAATTGCTTTACAGAATTAGAAATAATTGAATTCTGTAGAATGATTTAAGATATTAATGCAGATATTTGTTCTAGGAATCCAACACCGGGGATTATAATTAATAAACCAAATGGAAATAATGTTTATGATGGAGTTATCAAGGATTATACAGGGAAGGTAAAGCCATTGTCTATATTTGTGTTGGGTGATGTTTATTTGAAATATTAAAACTATAAAGGTATACATTGTAACATTTATAGAATGGGCTATATAATGTTCTTTAAGAATTGGAAAAATAGATTAAAAATAACTCACACAAAATTTAAAAAAAGAAATTCATTAAAAGATTGATTAGATTAAATTGAAACTAAATTTAGGTAAAAGCCTAGAATTGTAAACAAGGTATTTGAACTGTAAAATCGATTAGGAAATTTGTTATATCAAAACCCCTAACACATAAATTAAAACAAAATAATCTAATAATAATTATATTCAAACAAAATTGTAAATATTCGTAACATAGGGCATAAGTAATTACTTGAAGGAGAAAGTGAAAAACGATTGTAAACAATGAAAGGTTATGTTCTATGAATTCAGCTCAAAACACACACAATTCGAATTATTACAAAAGTAAAACGCAAAGACACTTCACACACGAATAATAATAATTAAATAAACACTGGAAGGTTTGTTAAGGATCGGAAAATTGAAACAGTATGTTAACAAAATTAAAACTGGTGAAAACAATCGCGTTATTGCATCAGCTGTAGAAACAGAAGAAAGTAGGGCAGAGACAGTCGACTCTAGTGGGAAGGAATCGAACTAAATTATAGCAACATGTGTTTTAGAAGAAGGAGAAGCCGCCATATTTTAAACATTATTAAAAATCTAAAGACGCCTTAGTTGGTTATAACGTGGTGACGCTACGAGATGGGACCTGCCATGACCAGTCAAAATTCCTTTTGAAAAAAAGCCGTCAAAATTATACAGATTTGTGAAGAAATTTGGCAATTTTAAATAAGGAGAAGTGAATTTAAAGATAAAGTACAGTGGTAATATAATTTGAAGGAACTAAAACGAATTTAAGTGTGTAAAAAAGTGAAATTTGAAGAGAACGGAATCTTATGTAAGCGACCTGCAGAATTTCGATATTTAATAAGTTAAGTATATAGCGCTATAAAAAATAAACTTCAGTGGACTCTTAAGATAATAGGGAAGTTTAAATTTGTTCATTAGAATATCTTGGATTTAATTGATAGATAGTAGGAAGAATCATAATCCAGTTCAAATAGTTTCGCCTTTTTGCTTATTCCAAATTAAAGTTTTTCCATCAAGAAAATATTTATTAAAACTAATTTCAAAATTTAATATTGTTTTTTCAAAATTTATTTAATTAACAAAAGAATTAAAAAAATATAGCCCATGCCTATAAACCCCGAGATAGTAAGATATCTTAAAATTAGCCTAGGGTATATGAAAATTTGTAACTAAAAATCAAAGAAAGTGAGTTTAGTATATTGTGTTAAAATTTGTTAAGTTTATTTTTGTTCTGTGTATTGTTTAAATGTTGAAATAAAAATTATTATAATAAAGAATTATGAATTGTTCCTGAGTAGTGTTTTTGTTTTAAAAAGAAATTAAATATCATTCAATTCAATAAAATAATAATAATAAACCCCGTTGCGTCCTTTTTTATAATTATGTTATAATTGGCGCCCAACGTGGGGCTCGATAAAATAAGAGATAAAATTTATTTAGAGAGATTTTGAAACAAAATTAATTTAGAACTTTTTATATGAAAAACATTTGAACTGGAAATAGATTTAGAAAAAATTGTGTAAAATTAAACACTGAGTTGAATAGAGTCAAGGCTAGGTTTATAGTATATATATATATGTAAATTGTTTATTTTTGTAAAATAAGTTTACTAATAGCTTAAAAAAAAAAGAAAAAATATGTCTGATGAAAGAGAATTGTACAATTTGCGGGGAGAAAAAGCTTAAAAAACAGGAAAAAGGGACAAGCTTGGAAGGGCAGGAAGTAGAAATGGAAGGCACAGATATGCCAATAGGAAACATTGAGGTAGAGGAAGATAGGGGACTACCACCTATGCAAACCCAACAGGAACTGGGAAATAATGAGAATGTAGATTTAAGGGATATGATGAGGATTTTAATGGAAATGAGTGTAAACATGAAAAAATTAGATAAGAGACGAAATAAAAGAGGAAATGAAGGATATGAGGGAGGATATGAGAGAAATAAAAAAAGATTTAGAGGAAAATAGAGACGAAATGAGAGAGATGAAGGAGGATCTAAAATTAATAAAAGATGAAATTATGGAGGACAATAGGAAAATGATAGAGGATATGAGGAAACAGTGGAGGGCAGAGAATAATACTGTAATAGAGGATGTGAGAAGAGACATAGAGGAGAAAGATAGAGAATTAGAGGAGAAAATTAAGGACAATTTTGAGGAAACAAATGAAATAATAGCTGATGTGGTAGAAATTAATAAAAAAAAAGATAGAGAAGGTAGAAAATATAACAAAGAAAAACACAGAAGAGTTAGGACAATTAAAATTAAAGGTGATAGGAGAAAGAAAGATAACAGATGAGCGTTTTAGGAAAGTCGAAGATGTAAGGGAGAAAATATTAGGAGAGCAGGGAAGGTTAGGAGATAGAAATAAACTAGGAAAATTAGAAATATGGCAAATAAAAAATTTAACAATTCAAACCGCAACTAATAAGAAGATTGAAAAGATTAATAAAATGAAAATGGTAATAGGAGAAATAGGAGGAATTAAATATCCGTCTCAATGCTTAGTGGTACCAGGCTTATTGAGAAAATTTATCATAGGTACGGATATGTTAATGAATGTGGATTCACAACTCGAGTTTGGAAAATGGGAGATGGAATTTAAATATGAGAATAACAGAGAAAATAGAACGTATGAAGCAGATGAGAGATACAATGGAGATGTAAACGGTGTTAAGGCAAGGACAGGCGTGGGGACAAGAAAAGAGCATGGTGCCCACAGTCAGTCGGAAAACTAAGACAATAAGAAACCCAGGAATAGAAATTAAATAGAGGAAACAAGTTTACAGGCATTAATAGACACAGGCAATAATATGACATGTATCCAGGAGAACTGGATATTGGAAAATAAAAATAAAATAGGAAGGGAGATATTAAATATAGGTAAAGGAAGCAATATGAATAAACTCTAGGTGACTATGTGTATAAGAAAACGTTAGCAGGAGATAAGTTTTAAGGGATGGTAACTATATCTACGATAATTTATTAGAAACTTCGTCGAATAATGAATAAAGATAAATATGAATCTATGATAATAAATATTGAAGCATCGTTGTAATAAAAATATGGTAATTGTGTATTTAAACTTCGTCGTATTGTAAGGGAGAATGCGTTGATAAATAATGGAACTTCGTCGTATATATTATAAAAGAAATATGAATCTATGATAATAAATATTAAAGCATCGTTGTAATAACAATATGGTAATTGTGTATTTAAACTTCGTCGTATTGTAAGGGAGAATCTGCGTTGATAAATAAGTATTAAAACAAAATTTATATTCGTTGATATAGGGACAGTGTAATCGAAGGAGCTATAGATATGATCAAATAGAGAATATAAGATTGCAACCTTTAAAAATATTAGATGTTAAACTTCATACAAATAAACTGAGATGATGTAAGAAAATAATTGAACTGGATGTAAGATTGGAAAGGGAGATAAACTCAAACAAGACAAAATAAAAAGATAAAGATTTGACAAACATAACAGAGTAGGGACTAAGGGTAGTAAATAAAAATATATTAAATAACCTAATTAAAAATAGATAGCAGAGATAAAATCGGAATGAGTACAAGTGGGACGCACTGCAAAGATAAAAATATGTATATTCTGGATGAGCATAACAATATATAAAAAAAGGGAAATATAATTTGGAAAAAGGGGAATTTTTAATAAAATGAAATATATAAATAACGTCGAGAAATATAGATATAACAATAAAGTGATATAAAATAAATGTCTACGTGAATAAGGGTGTTAAGGTGTTGAAGTCGTCGATAATATGTTAAAATAAAATAAATGTCTACGTGAATAAGTGAAGGTAAGGTGAATTACCGTCATATATATGTAACAAAGTATATAAATATAATAGAGTTTTAAAAAAAAATAAAAAATAAGAATAATATGAAAGTGGGGTTAAATTTAATATAGTTGTGTTCAGATAGAGTTGATAGATTTATAACTGAAGTGAGGTTGAGGCAAGGTTAAGAAAAATTATTTTTAATTGAAAAAATTTATGATGAATAGTTGGGAGGACGCGAAAAAAGGGATAGTAAATAGAATAATAAATAACAACATATAAAATTAATGAAATAGTACTATGCGAGTTTTAAACTAGTATAAACCATGTAAGACAAGTAGCTTGAAGTTTTCAGCTCAGTATTTGATTGTTAAAGAATTAAGATAAAAATGTGTCGTAGGAATTAAGTATAAATGGACGAAAGTGGACAGATGAATGTATAAATGGACAATTATAAAAGTGGTAAAGACAATGGACGATAAGTTAGCCAAGGTGTAGCCTATGTTGAGGTATAACGTACTCAATAAAAATGTGTTCAGGTAGTTATTAAATAAAATGTACAATTAGGAAATAAATATTAATTTAAATTTAAATTTAATTTTAAAAAAAAATATGTATATTTAATCAAGCTTGTAAAATGTAAAGAAAGTGTAATGTAGATATTAGGAATATTTTTTTTATTTAAATTAAATTAGGGGACATTGTAACATTTATAGAATGGGCTATATAATGTTCTTTAAGAATTGGAAAAATAGATTAAAAATAACTCACACAAAATTTAAAAAAAGAAATTCATTAAAAGATTGATTAGATTAAATTGAAACTAAATTTAGGTAAAAGCCTAGAATTGTAAACAAGGTATTTGAACTGTAAAATCGATTAGGAAATTTGTTATATCAAAACCCCTAACACATAAATTAAAACAAGATAATCTAATAATAATTATATCCAAACAAAATTGTAAATATTAGTAACATAGGGCATAAGTAATTACTTGAAGGAGAAAGTGAAAAACGATTGTAAACAATGAAAGGTTATGTTCTATGAATTCAGCTCAAAACACACACAATTCGAATTATTACAAAAGTAAAACGCAAAGACACTTCACACACGAATAATAATAATTAAATAAACACTGGAAGGTTTGTTAAGGATCGGAAAATTGAAACCGTATGTTAACAAAATTAAAACTGGTGAAAACAATCGCGTTATTGCATCAGCTGTAGAAACAGAAGAAAGTAGGGCAGAGACAGTCGACTCTAGTGGGAAGGAATCGAACTAAATTATAGCAACATGTGTTTTAGAAGAAGGAGAAGCCGCCATATTTTAAACATTATTAAAAATCTAAAGACGCGTTAGTTGGTTATAGCGTGGTGACGCTACAAGATGGGACCTGCCATGACCAGTCAAAATTCCTTTTGAAAAAAAGCCGTCAAAATTATACAGATTTGTGAAGAAACTTGGCAATTTTAAATAAGGAGAAGTGAATTTAAAGATAAAGTACAGTGGTAATATAATTTGAAGGAACTAAAACGAATTTAAGTGTGTAAAAAAGTGAAATTTGAAGAGAACAGAATCTTACTTAAGCGACCTGCAGAATTTCGATATTTGATAAGTTAAGTATATAGCGCTATAAAAAATAAACTTCAGTGAACTCTTAAGATAATAGGGAAGTTTAAATTTGTACATTAGAATATCTTGGATTTAATTGATAGATAGTAGGAAGAATCATAATCCAGTTCAAATAGTTTCGCCTTTTTGCTTATTCCAAATTAAAGTTTTTCCATCAGGAAAATATTTATTAAAACTAATTTCAAAATTTAATATTGTTTTTTCAAAATTTATTTAATTAACAAAAGAATTAAAAAAATATAGCCCATGCCTATAAACCCCGAGATAGTAAGAGATCTTACAATTAGCCTAGGGTATATGAAAATTTGTAACTAAAAATCAAAGAAAGTGAGTTTAGTATATTGTGTTAAAATTTGTTAAGTTTATTTTTGTTCTGTGTATTGTTTAAATGTTGAAATAAAAATTATTATAATAAAGAATTATTATAATTCACCTAGAGTAAACACCTGAGTAGTGTTTTTGTTTTAAAAAGAAATTAAATATCATTCAATTCAATAAAATAATAATAATAAACCCCGTTGCGTCTTTTTTTATAATTATGTTATAACATATTTGTATAAATTCACTAATTTTTATATAGAATCAAAATATTCATTAAAAAAAATTGTCAACTTTTACTCTTTTTTCTTCTATATAAAAATAAGAGGTGGTATCCAAAATATTATCAAGTTACTCCTGTTGTTTACTAATTGGGATGTAAAATCTTGAAGAATGTAGTATCAGTCATGGGATTGGATATACCTTCTGAAATAACCGCCTTCAAACTTTAATATTTATGTAGATTCACAATATATATTTCATTATTACTATATAAAGAAGTTGATTTTTGTAAAAAAGTTTACAAAAATTAAACCTAAGTTTTTTAATAGTTCATAAGAATTTAATGCGTTTTTTGTTTCAGGATGTGAATGTTACAAATTTCTTAAATGTATTATCTGGAAATAAAAAAGCAATGAAAGGCATAGGCTCAGGAAGAGTTATAAATAGGTTAGTTAACTTTTTTTAAAACATAAATGTATTTAATCTTAATGTGGCTAAAATATTGTTAAGCCTCTTAGAACTTCTTTTGTAGAAAATGCCAAATAATTTGTTTCATTAGTGAAAAACATAGATTGATTGTTTACTAGTTATTGATATCACTTGGCAAAAACCACTACTTACTGATATTTTTCAGCAGTTGTCTTTTGCACTAGATCAATGCATTGTCTTGTCCTTGACTCACAGCATTGAGTAGGGGTATATTACCAAGTGATACCAATAGTAGTAATTTAAAAAAACCCAAGATGTACAACACAAAAACTGTAAACGATTGTTTACGTTCCTAATGCAAAGGAAGTTTCAGCAGAAAAGGCACATACTTCGGGAGCTGACCTTAAAGCTCGATACAAACATTTTTATCCTTACAAAAGGCCTGAAAACCTTTTTATAAAAATACTAATAAATAAGTTTTTTTTTCAAAAACCTCAAGATATACAAGCCATCAATTGCAAGTTTGAAAACACTTTATTTATCCTGCCGCCATCATTTTCTGTTTTGAAAAGAAATTAATATATTAAGATATTATAGCGAAATTTTGTTTACATAAACACAGTATAGTCCTTACTAAAATAAAAAATCACAGTAACTTTAAAATAATTAAAAATGACAGCCTTTGTAGTTTGAAGTTGCTCTGTTAATATTTTAAATGCAAATCATAACTTACTTGACTTAGGCTGTTTTTTAGTGTTATGAAAATATGTTATGACTGATTTAATGTATCCCACTTTAAAAGATAAAAAATCAATAGCTTTCCCTAAAATTCTTGTTTTTTTATTCTAGTGGACCTTTGGATCACATATTTGTGAATTTTGTTGATCATGGTTCAAAAGGTTTCTTACTATTTCCAGAAGATGAATTATCAGCAGCAGATTTCTTAAATACTTTAGAAAATATTGCTGCTAATAAACAATTTGGAAAGGTTAGTCTTTATAAAATATAATTCTATTATAAATATTTATATCAGTTTCACTGTGTTTGTATGGGTGAAAACTAATGCCATTTATTGGCAACTTATGTTTTAAATCAATGTCTCAACAAACAATATCTTTAACAAATTACATTTTTGCTATTACTTGCGACCAGACATTTGTTAACTAAAAAGTTGTTAATTGTTAACATACACTTGGAGGAAACGTTTTTGTCTTACGACTTCTTCAGCCTCGTATTTTTGCCGATAGGAATGCTGCTGTTGTGCTTCCTCGGTACCATTTTTCTGAAAGTTAGAAGTGATGTAATCGAAGAGTACCATTTTTTATAAAATATGATGCCATTTTTAGGTACCGAGGAAGCACAACAGCAGCATTCCTAGCGGCAAAAATACGAGGCTGAAGAAGTCATAAGACGAAAACGTTTCCCCCAAGTGTAAGTTAACAATTAATAACTTTTTAGTTAACCAATGGCTGGTTGCAAGTAATAGCAAAAGTGTAATTTGTAATTTAGAACCAGCTCGTCATGAACAGCAACAAGATTTCAATATTTAATATCTTTAAAATTTAATTTACAGAAACTTCAATTATCAAACTATTTGGAAGGAGTTGATTTAGATAATATAAATTTTGTGTAGTTGAGTGTTACATTAATACTACCCATATAATATAAATAGGTACTAACATAACTATTAAAATTTTTTGAATGTAAATAAAATTCTTCCCCCCTGTAACTATTAATTTTTTTACTATATTTCTAATGTAGAAGTATACATTTAAACCTTGTATATTAAAATTCTAGTTTAAACTTTAATAACATTTTAAGGTCTTATACTAACATTATTTTTCTATATTTAGTATTCCTACAGGATTTATAGTGCTTTTCAAAAAATTATTAAAAATATTTTCAGTCTTGCATTCATAATACACCATCTACTTTCCTCCAATCTAAATTTAAACATTGTAAAAATATTTGAAGAATGAAATAATTTTAGAGTTCCTTATTGGGAAAAAATGATATTTACTTACAATAAGTAAGGAAAAATTATAATTGTCAAAGATCACATCAATAATGAATATATAAGAAAAAATATATAAGAAAAAATATACATTAAATATTATTCATTGTAATAAACACAACACCACACATAAATAAATCAAGTTCTACAGAAAATATCTAACTTGAAGCATAATTAACATCATTACAACAAAATGAAAGGAAATAAAACCTGTATTAATTTTACACCATGTTAAAAAAAACATGTTTCTTTAAGATACTTTTATTAAGGATACGGATCAAAGTATAAGGATTTGAGAAATAACTGTGGCTAACATAGAATGTTCGATTTATAGGCAAGTTATAACTAGCTGTATTAAAGTTATTTAAAAAAATTATAATAAAGATATTTTCAGATGATAATTTATGTGGAGGCATGCGAGTCAGGATCCATGTTTGATAACATATTACCAGATGATTTGAACAGTAAGTAAAATTATATATATATATATATATATATATATATATATATATATATATATATATTGTAATAATTTGTTTTGTTATAATTATTTAAAATTTTTTTTTTTTTAAATTGTATTTAATAAAATTTCTCAATTATTTAGGTCAAGGCAGGTTAGTAAATTTTCTAATTTATTTTAAGATAATTAAATTTTCTAGAGCTTTCTTTTTTAATAACAAGTTTAATGTATCATTTAACACACTTTCTTAACAATTATAAGTTCTATTAATAAATTACATTTTTTTCTTTTTTTAAAGTTTTACAAATTTACTATAAGTGTCCTCTATTATCATAAGTCTTATTACTCTAAATTGTATTTCTCTTTTGGCAGTAACAGTTTTTATTTAATTTAACCTAAATTGATTTTAATTTTGGTCTAGCACAAGCTCTCTTAATCTCGGGTTATCTGGTAGGTTTTAAATTTTGAATAATGAAATCTTATTTGGCACTCTAAAGTACAAGAACAAAAAAATCTAAGCTCTAAATGTTATAAACTATGTTACAAATTAATTTATTTCTAAGTAAAATTGTTCCTTAATATTCTTTCTAAATGTTTTCTTTTATAGTTTAATTTTATAATAAATTCACTGGTTTCTTTTCTTTTATAAATGTCTGATTGCAAAATTTCAAAATGTAGTAATGGATCTAGCCTAGATTCTTAAGTATTTTAGATTGCAGATTCCACTTTTCAGTCTTTTATCAAAATATTTAATAAGATCTTTTTAAATAAATAGTTTTAATTAATTTTCTTGAAAGTATTTTGTAGTGTTAATTGAATTCGAGACTAACACTCCCGCACTGAGTTTAAATTTGTTAAATTTTATGGGCCAATTCTGAAGTACGTCTGTCTTGCTTGAGTAGGTGTGTGTGACTGAAACGACGCTAAGCCACACTTTTAAAAATGGCTAAACCAACTATTTCCTTTTTTTTAATCGTTGTTACCGGTTTTACGGATGCTGTATTCACTGCCTTTGGTACATTTCATGTTCTTAATAACTAGATTTTAATTTCTTTGCAGGTGACTGCATTTAAATATTATTTCTTCCGACTAAGTTTAAATTATCAGCCGTTCTATTCACTATGCGCTAGCCATCCTGTTTGGTCTATTTGTGCAATCTTAAAACGTTTCACTTTCTTAACACTTAAAGGCTTTTACTTTTATTTACATTGTTTTAGTGTTCTTTTCAAACTGGTACACATTAAATTGCTTCTATTATATTGGTTTTTTTTTATAGTGGTTATTGTTCTAAACTTGTGATTAAATGTTACGATTTTGCCAATGTAGGTTATGTTTACATTTTTCTCTTTTTTCATAATTGGTTATTTTATGGTTTGAATTTACTTACATATTTATATTATATTATACATAGTGCCTTTCTTACTTGCTATTCCAAAATGTTACTATATATATATATATGAAGTTAATATATTACTATTGTAAGTAATTTTATCCACCATTAGTGCAATGACTCAAGGTAAAATCATTGCACTTAATGGTGGATAAAATTACTTACAATAGTAATATATTAACTTCATATATATATATATATATATATATATATATATATATATATATATATATATATGTATATATATATATATATATATATATATATATATATGTATGTATGTATTTATATGTATGAAAGTATTTAAGTATAATATAAGTATATCAACTTTTTGTTTGATTTCAAAATTGAAATTGTCAGGCTAGTGTCTGAATTATCTAAACCTTTCTCAGAATTAAAGATTTTAATAACTATAGAAAATGATCTATATATAACTTCTTTGTCATATAAGAGAAAATAAATATGTTCATGCTTAAACACCATACATTGAAAATTGGATTTCTCTGATGTTAAATAGAAATTACCTTAGTAGCATATTTGATATTCGGGTTTGTGGCTAATTATCCATAAAGTTTTGACTTGGTTCTCCTTGGTACTTAGTTATTTGCATTGGCTCTGTGTAAGAGTTTCACATGTGATGCCTACATGAGTGAATCTAGGGTTTTCATGAGAGAGGTGCTAGATAAAAAACTTTTCCTAATAAAGCTAATATCAACAATAAAATACTAAAACAAATAAAAGTCATACACAAAACTCACATATTAATTTGTGAGTTTTGTGTATGTCTTTTATTTGTTTAACAAAACCTCACAAGCTAAGCTCAAAGAATAGTTGTAATAAAATACTATTTATCTTTTATCACTAAAAAATTGTACAGTATTATAAGTATGGAAAATATAATTTCTCATCTTTTAATCTTAGAGGTTTTTCCACAAAATATATGTTATATTAAGGTCAACTTTCTCTGGCATTTTATTTAAAATTTTCATTTCTTAGAAATCTGATTCTCGGAGGGGGTTAATCCCCCTCTTTGTTCGGAGAGGGCTTGATCATCACTGTTTGCCCACAGCTTGTTTTAAACTGTTTAAAAAAACTGATTAAAATTGATTAAATTGATGAAAATTTGTCTAATTTTTGTGTTTAACATCAGACGTTGTTAGTTGTGCAATATATATTTTAAGAGACAAAGTATGTTAATGAAGCAAGTTATCAAAGCTGCACAATATATGTTATAATTTCTACACATAAAATTAATTTATATGTTAAAGTTTATTTTGAATCTCAGCATTATATATGATTTACTAACAATTAAAAACATTTCTCTTGAGTTATTAAAAACAATTCAAGGATACGCTAAATCATTGAATTCAATTTTTTTAAAATTTAGAACAATAACAGAAAACAATTTTGCATTTTTTGTCAAGGGTTATGCATTACATGAGTAAGAAGGGAGAATACAGTGAGCAGCTGTATCAATTTTTCGTTCTATTTGATTTTTTGAAAAATCTGATACTCATGAAGAGCATGTGCATTGAAATTTTGTTCTCTACTTGCTAGATCAAAGCAAATCAAATGCCGGTAAATGTTGTCTATACCTGTTAAAGACTAAGTCCTTAAACCTCAGTCTACCAGTGGAATTCATAATTCAAATGTGAAGATATGTCAATTGAAGATATGGAATGTCCAAGCCTACCTTCAATGTCAATAACTGATGAAAATACAGTAAAACATCTTTATAACAGACTAACTTGAACTTGTTGTCTGTTTTAATAAAAGTACATTATAAAAAAAAGATTTGTAAAGTGGCTAAAATGCAAATAAAATGGAAAAAAGTGAAAGAGGTATATGGAAAAATAAACTGACTAAACCCCATATATTTTATTTATAGTGATTAAAAATCAGTCAGCACACTCTAATCTGCTACGTTAACTTAGCATTGAAAAACTATGCTAAAAATATATTTTGTCATTATTTAGAAGTCTTCAGTTTGGTTTTGAAAGCATTTTGAGGTAGTTTGGAACGAGGCTGTGTTTAAGTCAGCATATAGGAGAGTATTTATGTACAGAAGAATGGTTGATATTTAATTAGTTGTATTATAAACATGACTGAAGTCTACAATACTTAGAATTCTTTTGTGTCATTTAGTTTTATTGGACTTTTAATCATAAAAAAGATGGACTTTTTAAACCAGAGAACTGTTGGATATAGGAGCAAGTAACTTTGTTGTGTATAAATAAGGTTTGTAACTAAAAAAATTAATTTTACTTTTTTTGCATTAAAAAAAATATATATTTTTTTTAATGGCAGCCAGTGATCTTTTGGCCCCCTCATATAGTTTATTGATACTTTGTTTATTTTAAATGTATTGTTATACATTAAGTTTAATGTATTAAACTTGAGTGTTTCTAGAAAAATTTTTAATAGAATTTGCTGAGGAGTTTTTAATAATCTTCCAACAAACTCCAGTTTGGCTAGAATATTGTTATGTTATAAAAGAAAATTGTTATTTTATTAATAAAATATGTTTGTTATGTATTTAATATGAAATTTTAAAATTGTGTTTGAATGATCTACAGCAGGGGTGTCCAACTTCCAAAGCTTAGAGGGCCAAAACTAAAACCTTGAGCGTGGTCGCGGGCCATATAGTGATACTGTACTTTAATTTAAATTAAAAATAGCAACAGGAGCTCAAGTAAAGTTACAAATAAAACAGAAATTAGTAATATTCGTTGTCTTTCTCAAGACTCAGGGGTTTGTTTTGCGCAAACAAGAAAAACATACAGACAAAATTATCTTATTAATCAACACAAACAATGAAATGAGAATAAAAATATATATTATTTTAGTGTGAACATTATGGTTGGTCAGCTGCATCCACCAAAGAACAAATATCCACTCCTAGTACGGCTGTAGCTATCTTCATCTGATGAAGCAGGGATACATCAGAAAACTTGTATCTCATTTGGTATTTTATAAAATTCATAGACTAAAACACAGTTTCACATATGTATGCATGTCCAAACATTGATGACATTTCCAATCCGAAATCTCGCAGGTTTGGGATCTCTCTTTAGAAAGCAAAGCTCTCTTTAAAAATATAATGAGCCTTTTCTTGCCCTGGCCAGCTCTAGAGATACGCCATAAGATGCAAACAGTGAATATGTTTGGGAATGCGATATTTTACTAAGCATACCTGTTTGTTGTTTAAGCTTCTTCTTCAAACCGGCAGCTAATGTACGCCGACTCCAGTCTGTATATGTATCATACTTATTGTCATGCATTGTTGAATAATACCTCCTCATATTATATTCCTTAGGCACTGATATAACTTTCATGCACACCAAACACTACAGTTTTCCATCACTGTCAACAATCAGGTAATTGCACTCCCAACTTTCCTTGTAACTCCTGTTTTTGCTATCAGTTTTATGTTTTACCGATTTCCTACTCATTATTGTTTCGGTACCAAAGCTGAACACGAACCATAGACTAGAGTCAAACCTAACAATAGAAATGTAAAAACTATTGTGTACGCGTGGTCACTAAAATCACAAGACAACAGGCGACTGCCACAGCATTGTGTTTGTCCTGTTTCACTGAGAAGTTAAAATTCTGACCATCTGCTATAACTCAAAATATGAATAAATATTTATATTATAACTGTCGTGTTTGGTATAAGTTTTTTTCATTAAATTATTAGACCCCTGTCAAAATAAAGCCATTTCAGGTGATTTTCTGATATTTTTGTCCAATAAGAATTCGTGGGCCGCGTAAAATTGCATGGCGAGCTGCATGCCCCCCGCGAGCCGCCAGTTGGACATCCCTGACCTATAGTATAAAAGATCATACTATACCTATTGTAACATTTATAGAATGGGCTATATAATGTTGTTTAAGAATTGGAAGAATAGATTATAAATAACTCACACAAAATGTGAAATCGGAGAAATTCATTAAGAGATTGGTTAGATTAAATTAAAACTAATTTTAGGTGAAAGCCTAGAAAAGGTTTTAACATATAAAAAAGATTCTGAACGGGAAATAATGTATTAGGAAATTTGTTGGATCAAATAACCTAACAAATAAAATTAGAACAAGATAATCTAATAATAATAAAATTTAAAAAAATTGTAAACTTTGTTAACATAGGGCATAAGTATATGAAAGAGAAGGTGAAACACGATGGTAAACAATGAAATAGAAGTTATGTTGGTATTAATCCATGCCAAACACACACATTTCGGAATTATTACAAAAGTAAAAAGCAAAGACACTGCACACACAAATAATAGTAATTAAATAAACACTGGAAGGTTTGTTAAGGATAGGAAAGGTGAAGCAGTATGTTAACCAAATTAAAACGGGTGAAAACATTTTCGTTAGTTCATCAAATTTAAAGCCAAGAAAATAGGTCAGTGTTACAGTCGACTCTACTGGGAAAAAATCGAACTTCATTACATGAAAGCAAAGGTTTATGGGTAATTAATATGGAGTTTGGAGAAGGAATCGGCGCCATGTTTTAAACATTTTAAAAATAAAAAACGAGTGGGCAGCTGAACGAAGCGAAGCCATTCTTAGAAGCCAAAATCCCGTTTGAAGCATCTCATCAAAATTATACAAATTTGTGAAGAAACTTGGCCAAATTAAAACGAGAATAAGTGAATTTAAAATCTATAATACAGTATTATTATAATTAAAGTAACCAAAAAGAATTTAATTGGTGAAACATAAAATTTAAAGAGAACTGAATCCTATATAAGCAACCAGCAAAACTCCGAAAATTGATAAGTACATAGCGCTATAAAAATAAACCTTTAGTGAACTTTTAAAATTATAAGAAAATTTAAAATTGTAAATTATTAGAATATCTTGAAATACTGTAATATAATAGTTTAGTAGTAAGAAAGCCTAATCCAGTTCAAACAGGTTAGGGACCTTTTTCTTATTCCAAATTTAAGATTTTACATCAGGAAGCTAATTATTAAAACTATTTTCTAAAATTATTCTTATTTATTAAAATTTATTTAATTAACCAAAGAGTTAAAAGGTATATCCCATGCATAAAACCCCGAGATATTAAGAGATCTTAGAAAATAGCCTAGGTTATAAAATCTTGTAACTAAAATATTAAGGATTGAGTTTAGTCTATTGTGTAAATTAAAAAATTGTTAAAATTAAAAGAATTTAAATTATTCCTGAGTTGTTTTAAATATAATATAAATTATATATTCATTCATTCAATAATAATTCTCCTCTTTAAAAATAATTATACTATATAACCATTTAATAATATATTTTTTTATAAACTTAGACTATTTAAATTACACTGTTTCAGTTTTTGTGACTACGGCTGCAGATCCAAACGAATCTTCGTATGCAGTATTTTTTGATGAGAAGAGAGGTACATATTTAGGAGATGTATTTAGTGTAATGTGGATGGACGATGCAGAACATGTAAGATTTTAAATGAAAACATTTTGAGTTATTGAAATATAATTTTATAAATAAATTTCTTTCAAAATTGTATCATTCCGTAATAAATAGTCATTGTATGTATTATTACTTCCTAATAATATATATATTCTTTTATTATGAAACCTAATATAATATATCCTTATGAAGTCTAGCGCTTTGGCACTCAGCCAACTTTCCCATGGCTAGAAATGTACTTCTCAAAGATGTTCATGAATTTTTCTTACACAAATAATCATTTCTTACATAAATAATGCTCTACGATTAAAAATGAACAAAAAGAATAAAATAAACAAACAAACTGGATTAATGGTATCGAACCTTGTTTCACAAACAGACAAAGTAAAAAGAAACAACACAATGTGAGCTCACAAAAAAAGAAAGCATATAAATAGCAACAAACAAAAATAATAGTCCAACACCATACATAGAAAGGTAAATGGAAAATTGCAAAAAATTTCATTTTCTATTTGTCACTTAATATTGTTATATATACATATTTATATTAATTGTGATTATAAAATGGAAAGAAACTAAATTAAAAATTTTCTTTGTTGATTTAGGTAGGAATTGACTTTTAAAAAAATGTTATAGTACTTGTTTGTATTTAAATAATTCTTTTCTGACTTATATTTCTGTGCAAATTTGTTACCAGTTTTGCCTTAGTTGTGGTTGTAGAAATTAGCTTCATTATTATTTTCCTAAAAAAACTTTTCTTACAAGGTTAGTTTTTAGTCTTATTTTTAAATTATCAAGCTGGTGAACTAAGATTATTCACAGCCATTAAAAATTACTATATTTGCATCTAATTTCCACATAGGGAGGCCTATTTTATCGAACTCGAAGGCAACATTTACAATGGAGACAAAGTTTTACATGTTGGTTAGATGATTTTTTAGAGTAACGAGAGAAAAATAATGAATACAAACGTATTTGTAAATTGATTTTTTTTACTTCTTGTAGAAAACTGAACAAAATGTAGGGTGTGGGTGTTCATGAACTAAACCTAGGAACCTATGTAGAGAGTGGGTATTTATTTTTAATTTTAAGATGATTGAGACAAATCCTAAGCAGTTTATGATTGTTAACTGGTGTTTTAGTTTTACTAATCTAGTTTTTACAGAAAAATTTATTTTAAATTTTAGGAAAATCTTGATGCCGAAGACTTAAACCATCAGTTTCAAAGGGTTAGAACACTTACCAACACTAGTCATGTTGAAGAGTATGGTGACTTAGACATTGGAAATACTAAACTAAGTGAAGTAATAGGAGATAGGTCATCTCTGTTTAATAGAAATTATGGAGGAGAACGAATTAAAATTTCAGTAAGTAATAAAATTTGTTATAATATTCGAGAAAAACAATTATTCTATGTTTATTAAAGTTCATTTACAAGGCAATCACTATAAAAATGCAAAAAGTAAAATCATTTAACCATTACAAAACAACATGGTATAGAGAATATCAAATGAAAGATATCTTTCATTTTGAAGTACAGTAAACTCCCGATTATCCGTGGGCGGATTAACCGGTTTGCAGATTATCCGGGGTCTGCCATTGTTTTACAAATATCCAATTTTTATTCCAATCAGATTCATTATTGTTTATTTTAACCACTCAACGCGGCACAATATCCGGTAAAAACAACGATCATAAAGGTAAACTAAGCTATCTCAAATAACACAAGGATAAACGATTACTGTCCTGTTGGACCGAATGAACAAACTCGAGTTGGGAACAGACTACTGTATATAAGAGACAATGACAAAATGCTTGGACGCCCGAAAACCTAATGTATATCATAAGATTGTAAACAAATGTCAGCTAATCTCGGCTATAAATAGTCTAAGACTTGACATACGCATTATCCATGTCTGTCATATACATTATCGATCTTTATGGCTTTGTGACACAAGTAGAAACAAACATTCCGAGTTGAACGTTGGAGTGGTTATTATACTAAAATAAGTAGTAGGTAGTTTGAATTTTTATGCGTTATTTCTATTTCTCTGTCTTTTTTATTGAATTTTATTTTTTGTCATGCTATATTTTATCATTTGTATTAGTTCATATTTTATGTAAATTTCCTTTTTTTTGTTGTAAACCGATAAATAAAACAACATTTTAATGTCTAATACACTGTTTTAATGTCCCAAATAAACCTGTATATGGTAGAAATAAAATTTTTAAGATGAAAACAACGGACACAATAATTAGAGCAAGACGACTCTTCACTGTGCGACAAAATGGTTCTCAAGGAACTTAGATCGCACATTAAAGCTAAATCAATGCTCCCAAAAAAAGAGACGAAAAAGTATTATGTGTAAAGGAAATTACATATGTACATACATACTTACTTTTAACATATACTTATGTACGTATTGTAAATAGTTAGACATATAAATGTACATGTTATAATCCGTCAAATACAGAGACATTTTAAATTATTTTCTGTATTTATTTTGTCCTCTGAAGATTATTTGTGAATTGCATTAACCGGGGTCATTATTTGTGTAACTTATGGTATAATAATCGATTATCGATCGTTTTGCGTATTCTTTGTTCATAGCGGATTATCCGGGAAATTCGTTATCCGGCGTTGCCGAGCACCCTATTCCATGGATAATCGGGAGTTTACTGTATATAAATGTTGTTATTTGTTATATTTTTTTTACTTTTACCAATCCAAATTTTATTTTTAATACAAAACTAAAGAATTTTATTTAAATATTAAACTAAAAAGGTTTGAGTGCTGATAAAGAGGGTCTAGTTAAACAACTACAGACAAAACAGTGAAAAGGTTAATAAAAGAAAATAGAAATATAAAAAAGGCTTTAACAAACAATAAAAATTATCAGATGCAGTTACGAAATATGAATGATAAGCTTGAAAGACAAAAGGTAAACAATTTCCAGACAATAATTTGAGTAATGGCTATAATGACTAAAGGCAAAAATTAAAGTTCAAGTAAACAGTAATATAATCTTTAGTTATAAAAAATAAATATTATTCAAATTCTTAAATTCCAAACATGAAACTGAATACTGTCACAAATTGTCTGGCACAATATTGTCATAAATATACCTGGCTATGCAGTATGTCTTCAGAAACATGGAAAAATTATAAAATTTTCTGTGAAGCCCCAAAATTTATAATAAAAAAGACAAAAATAATTATATCACACAATATACACAAAACTTTTAAAAATATTTTTTTTATAAAACAGAGCACTATAATTTATAATAAATACATGAAGCCTTGCACTTCAAACACTAAATACACTTTTGTCTTGTGTAATAAAATAAATGACATATTTGGTATAATGTAAACAAAATATTGGATTTACTACGAGACCTTGCAATATAATAAATAAACAAGTAGATAATAAAAATCCCCAAAATCTGCCTTAAATCAACACTAGCCACTTAATCCAAAATAAAACAAAACCAAAGACAAGGAATGAAAAAAATAACAGTAACATCAAATAATTAATTAAAGAAAAAACTAAACATTAAGCACAGATAACATAGTGGCTAGTGAAACCCTCCCTAAGGCAAATTAACTTGATCCAGCCACAAAATTCCCCAACTGCTACTACTGTTGCTGACCAGTGATGTAAATAACATACAGATCTCAGATCCATCTAAAGGCATCTGATAGCCATTTCATCACAGCTAATCTTATGAGGAAGAGATATCCTGAACAATTGGATTAACATTGTCCTCATTACCATTATTCCGTGATCTGAGGGTACCTACCACTAGATCATGGAAAAAAAACCCACTAGTTATGAATTACAGAGTCACTTCATAACCCTGTAACAGCCAGATGTGAATATTTTTGAAGTTTAGATTTACACTCTTTGATCAGAGACTTGTAGCACTTCCCAACGTGGATAACCACATTTATGATTGAAGCCTCTTGTACACCACCGCCAAGTCAGGTTGCAGATTTGAAGCCACACCTGGCACCTTTAGGTTAACGATAACATCACCAGTCTGCCGCAACACCCCCTTCAATAGGCATCCCAAAAATCATATCGTGGCGACCTTGCAAGGCCTTGCTGTGATTAAGTAGTGGACCAGGCAACATCTTAGACACATACCCACATTGCCTAAACTGCCTATCACCCGTTCCAAACCTAAGGCAGGCGTTAAGGAGTACCATCCCCAGCTGAGCTCTGAAAATGAGCTTCTAGTCGCCCAATCAAGTGTAATGCTCAGTGCAGAAAAAATGACAAAAATTACAAATATTTTTAAAACAGACAAAAATAACTATATCACACAACATTTACAAAACTTTTTTAAATAATATTTTTTTATAAAACAGATGGTATACTACGTTAGATATAACTATGAGGTACTGTTTAGAATAGATTTGGTTGTAAAAAATAAATAAATAAAGTGTGCTAAGACGCAGGCCAACTTGTTTATTAATGAAGTAGACTGCATATTTGTGTAACCTGGTGTTTTATATCATTTGTCTAAATACACTTGATGTTTACAGTTTGTTTAAATATCAAGCCAAGTGCTGTTAAGTATCTGTTCCAATGTAAATATTAGAGCAAAGAACTGTTCCAACCAATTCTACATCATTTTGACATAGAACTGTAGTTGAGAAAGTCTACATGTTTTTGTTTTCATCTCTTGAAGATTTTAGTGTGGCATAAAACTGTCTTCTCATTGGCTGAGAAATCTTACTATCTAGTATAACAAGGCCTTTTCATTTTTTCATTTTATTTGTTGTCTAGTGTTTTTTTTGCAAATTAATTTTCATATGTTTAGTGTTAAATTTTTTTTTTTTTTTAATTATAAATTTTTGAGCCAACAGCTCAAATTAACTCCTTTAGGTCTTGTTTTCATAGTGAGGTTTAACTTTTTTTCACAAGCATTTGGTTTTGAAGTCAATATGAATCACCAATTCACTCTACTTTACAAATTCCATACATACAATAATAGCCTTTTAGTGTTGTTCACTTTACCAAATAAAGGTTTGGATTTAGGTAGAATACCTATAAGTATGGTATAGATTTGTTACTCTTTTACATACTCTTTTAACTTGTTCAACAAGGTAACTTTTTATGAAACTATAATAGCAAGTCAAACGATAATGTAAAACCATGTTGGGCAAATATGTCAATGTTGCTGAATATATTTACAGGAACAAGTAAAATAAATAAGCATATTATTAAATTGAAAATGTAACATAATTGATGGTGATTGTCTTTGAAAAATGTATTGTCTCAGCACGATTTTTATAAAATTTACTCAATAAGCCCATACAAGTTCTTACATTATAATGTTTAAATTTAAAAGACTTGCTGAATGTCATGGACAGCAAAACCAACAAGTATATTTTTGGTTAGTAGAAACTTCATAAACGGAAAATCTGCTAATTATAATGCTTTCAATGGTAAATAAAATCTTTTGCTTATCAACCAAAAATAGTTTCAACTAAACATTTAGTTATTGCTAATCAAAAGTTTTATCTAAATAGTTGTTAAAATTGTTTCAACTAAATAGTAGGTGTTTTATTATTATTAGCCTATTTTGGTGTTTCAATAAAAAGAACAAAAACCGCTATTTATGATCATTTATTAATTATAATAAAATATTTAAATCTTCACTAAACACTTGTAAATATTTATAAACTTGCCTATAGTAGCACTTACAAATATATATTTGTTGAGGATGGCTGTTTTGGGAGAAGTAACTCCATAACTTGAGTTATGGTCTGAGTTGACAATGGGACACATTTCCCGAAACGGTCGTCCTCAACAAATATAAGTAAGTGCTACTATAGGCAAGTTTATAAATATTTACAAGTGTTTAGTTAAGGAGAGCATGTGAAGATGGAATCAACAAATATTTAAATCTTTATATAATGAAAATTATTTGAAAAACAATTAATATTTTAAAGACAAAATACAATTAACTTCCATTTCTGTCATCTTGAGTGTACAGTATTATATATAATACTTAAAAATATACTTAATAAAGAATGCAAATTAGGTTACTTAATATGCATGTTTGGTTATCTGAACTTTTCCTAATAAAAATGATCTTTCTAATCCCAATAATAATAATAACTATTAACAATTAAATAATATAACTATATTTATATTTTTTGATTCCATCTTCCCTTGAGCTACTAGTTTTCACCAAAACACTTGTATATATTTTATTTTACGAACTTGCCTATAGTAACACTTACTTATATTTGTTGAGGGTGGCCGTTTCGGGAGATGTGTCCCATTATCAACTCAGACCGTAACTGATCTCAAGGTTTTTGTAGGTTAAAGTGGGGGTGAGATATTATGGTGAGGGTGTGGGTGTATTTTGTAAGCATTAGGAGTTATGATGTCGAAAAGTGTGTGAGTTACAATGTAACTGGATGTTGAGTATATGAGTAGGGCGTAGTTTGAAAAGTGTTGTATATTTCGTATTGTTCGGTTGTGAAACGTTGGTTATTTCTCTGGTGTTTATGAAGAATTTGTAGGTTGGATGCTATGTCTATGTAGTCATGTTTTGTGAACTTGAGATGATCAGCAAAATTGATTAGTAATTGTTGTTTGTTCGTGCGTTTATATGTTCTTGGTAGCGTGTGTAGAAAGACATTTTGTCTGGTCTATGTAAAAACTGGGGCATGAACTGCAAGTCAGTTTGTAAACTCCACCGGTGTTGATTTTGTTGTTGGGTTTACATTGTTGATTGAGGTGTTGTGTGTTGAGTAGACTATTTTGTAATTGTATTTTCGTAGTGTATTGGTTAGATTGTGGGTTTTGGATGATCTGTATCATATTGTTAAGTATTTTATGGGTTTGTTGTGATGTGTGTTTGTATTTGGGTTATTGGGTTTGTTTTTTAGGCAGTTGTATAATTTGTCAATCATTGTTGTGTTGTATCCCATTACTTTGTGCTATATTAGATTGTAAAATAAAATATTTATAAGTGTTTTAGTGATAACTATATTATTATGGTAGCATTGTACTCCATACAATAGAATGTGAAAAAGAATAAGAAACCATTCAGTGAGGATTTGAAGTAAAAAAATTAACATGAAAAAGGAATTCAAAATGAATTTGATGAATTATTCACAAAGAAAGAGAAAGTAGTAGCAAAACATTATTGAAATTTGGAGGAACGCATGCTCAGAGGCTTTTTAAGCTAAAGTTTTAATAATAAACATGTTTTGGGTATGTTTCATTCAACTCTTTGATAATATATAAAAAAATAATTCTTTTAGAGTAGTTTAAGTTACTACTGTACTACTGAAGGGAAAAACAGGTTTCTGTCGTTAACAAAAGCACTATTTTGAAATATAATTGATTGTTTTGCAAATTATGTAACTGTATGAAAAAGTCTGTATTTTATACAAAATTTTAGGATGCAGTATCCAATCGCCATGTTGCAGTTGCTACCCTGACAAAAAAAATTGCCTATGCAAAAACACAAAAAGAAGCTTGGAAGTTGCAGTGGGAACTGCATAAACTAATTGAGGTTAGTTTTTTAACAGTGAAATTTTTTTTGAATTCATAACAAAAATTGTATAAATTACTATTGTTTTGATCTTGTTCTCATGGTGTAACATCAAAAGTGGTAAAAATGTCATCTGAAATAGCAAATTGAAGAAGTTGTTATTTCTGCGTACTTGTTTCAGTTTGAAGCAGTTAATTTTTGCGGATTTTGTAGTTTCATTTAAAATGGTGTAAAATCATCACTTATGAATAAATTTGTAATTTTTGTTTTATGTTATAAATTAATGAAGTTACACATAGTATATATATATATATATATATATATATATATATATATATATATATATATATATATATATTTATGAAAATTTAGTTATTAAAATTCTTAATGTATTAATCTTTGTTAACGTTAGCAATATTGATATACATTTGACTGTCCTTGTTAAGTACAGGATCTTTAACCTCACTTTCAATAGACCACGTTGGTTGACATTTGTCATTATTTTCGTATAACCTTGGAACAGCTGGTGTTCCTTACCACAGTTCAGTTTACACCGCCTACTAGACTTTCGTTGCCGGCCAGATTCTGGGCTTCTTTTACTGCAAAGAAATAGTTTTGCGATCTAGTTGCCTTTTGCTAGCATTTCCGTTTTTTCTCAGTTACACTCTTCTTGCAACATGGCGCATTAGAATTCAGCAATCGTTTCTATTCAAGTGCTTTAGCCGATTACATCGTGTTTAAACCGCTTTATAATATTACACCGCTTATTGATTATGTTAAGTTAATGTCTTAGATGCGTTTTTAACTATAAATTACCGCCGTCCAACTTTAACAAGTCAATTTAACCGCTTTCTAAGTTTGATTGCCATTGTATTAGGCAAACCGCGTGGTATTTCATTACATCGCAGACAATTAACTCTTTAACCTCGAGTGTGAAATATCCAATGTTAATTAAAGATTTGCTATTGTGACTATTGAAGTGCTTTTAACTTTCAAGTAATTTTAAATGAGTTCTAGTTTTATTCCCTTCTTCGCAAGCTACGTTTCATCACTTCTGGACTTAACCCAGGCCTGGGACAACCGCAGCCTCACCTCTTCGCCTACCCTGTATAGCTTGGAATGGTAAGTGGCGTAGACTTATCTTCACTCCTAAACTTGAACTATCTCATTTAATTAACGTTTAGTGTTTTACTTAAAGTCAGTGTCTTTTTTTATTAATAAAGCAGACCCCATACTGCTCCAACAAAGCGTGGGTGGTCTTCCGGACGTTTTTAGTGCAACCTCGAATGATTTGAACTACTCTATTGATTTCTAATATTTCACATAATTTTTCTTTCTTTAATTTTGCTACCAAAATTATACATGGTCCTACCGGCCGGAATTGTACCGCTTAAACCTAGACTACAGTTCAGTGCAAACTTTCTTAGTAACTTTTCTAAACAAAATTATACATGGTCAACACGGGCCGAATAATTTCAATCGAATAAGCCATAGGTTACAGTTCACTGCAAAATTTCCTTTACAGTTCATCTTAAAAATTTCCTTAACAAATCTTATTTGAATTCTAGTAAAAATGGCAATTAATACTGATTATTATTTGTCAAAATTAAATAACATCATTGAGGACCTGGAGCAGGTTATTAACATAATTGCTGGAAATGATATCCCAACAGGTCTCATTAGTGAAATCCGACGCATCCACGGCAACTTTATTGACACATACGAATACTTAGAAAAAACTTTTGAGCACGAAGTCGCTGAAACCGCAGAAAAGGCTTTTCAATTGAAAGCCAAATTTCAACTTTTGTTCTTGCCCATCCTGGCTAAATGTCCAGGCATTATAAAGTCTGAACAAAAGGAAATTTCACCGGCTAACCTCACAAATAATTGCATCAGTCTGCCAAGCCTACAAGTACCCACTTTCTCAGGCAATAACAATGAATGGACAGACTTTATCACTATGTTTGACTCCATGATCCACTCTAATGCTAATCTTACCGCAGTACAAAAATTTCAGTATTTAAAATCAACTTTAAAAGGCGATGCCTTAGCAATCATTACCGGCTTAACAATTTCAGACAATAATTATGCAATAGCTTACAACGCTCTAAGAAACCGCTATGCAAACCCACGCAGGCTAGCCGATCATTACTTTAAACAGATTCAAGAGTTCAAATCAATGAAAACCGCTTCGCAATGAGAACTCAACCGCTTTCTAACTGCACACTCTAACGCAGTATGTGCCTTGAAGCCATTAACTTACCAGACTTGGCAGATTTTCTGTTGTTTCAACTGGCAGTTAATAATTTAGATCTGAACACTCGTCTTAATTTTGAAACCAGGCTAGGCACTAACACTATGCCTACTTATCGAAGCTTAAATGATTTCGTAACCGAGCAAACTAGGGCAATGGAATTGCTCAACCTGCCTTCGACTTCAACCTCAGCTAGCACAAGCCAACAACCCCAACTATCGGTCTCCTCTGTCAATGAACCTGACTTAAGTAATACACCTCCTGAGAGTCCCACACCGCACCTCGAATACCCCACTAAACTCATGACGCTGATATCGACTACCGCAGCCGCTACAAGTGACTACGCAGATGAAGCCGCACAGCTGAATGAAGGTCATCACTGCACTACAACACACCACACCGCCAGGACTCAACCGCAGGCTTTGCGACCACCAGTGATAAGCCAACGCATCCAGTTCAACCGAAGAGCACCCGCACCACAACCATCACCGCTTGTTAGACAAAATTTACCCAGACCTCACTTGTCTACCAGACCTACCAACCCACCTCCTAACGATCCGTCTGCAGCACAGTGTTTCTATTGTTCAGCCATTCACAATATCTTTCGTTGTCCAGACTTTCTCAAACTAAAAACTCAGGAACGTCGCTAGTCTATACGACATATGCAGCACTGTTTCAATTGCTTCGACACCCACTAACAAAACAAATGCAGGTCACTCAAGACTTGTAAACATTGCAACGGTAATCATCACTCCTTGTTACATGACTCTAACTCAGCTTCGCCCCAGCAACCGTACACGCATCGACACCCAAACTCAGACAATGACTGCAACCATTCAACTACCAATGGAAAACCTCTCGCCAGCGCCGATAATACTAACTTCGCTTCTGCCTTATTAGGCACCGCTCAGGTCATTGTAAATGATCATTTTGGAAATCCGCATATCCTTCGAGCAATCATTGACCCAGGCAGTCAAGTGTCTGTCATAACAAAAACAGCAACCGCAATGTTGAGCCGACCTACTAGGAAATCAAATGTTTCTCTTGTCGGGGTCGCTTCTCAAACCACACATATATCAGAATATGTGTCCCTACAAATCTCTTCTAGATATGCCTCAAATTTCAAACTCGATGTCGAAGCTGCAGTACTACCTCACATCGCTGACCCTCTTCCATCAACCGCACTATCACCCAGTATACACGCACGTTACAGTCATCTACAACTTGCTGACCCTCACTTTGACACTCCAGCCCAAATTGACTTAATTCTAGGATCTGACGTATTTAACCGCAGTCTTATTAATGAACCACAGACCATAATCAAAGGTCAACCTGCTGCCCTAAACACCTTCTTCGGATGGATTATCTCAGGATCACTTCCAGACCATCGATGGCAACCTCACGCCTTCACTACAAGATTAGCCGCTCGTTACACCGCTGCACGTCGATCCATGGAAAGGAAAGAAGTCATCCGCACCATTAAAGACACTCAACGCTACAAGGACTTACGCAAGGTTAAAACCATCAGTGGCTCCGTTAGAAGAGTCAACTATATCACCGAGTCTCTTCGCCCTCTAGTCGACGCCTCCGGACTGCTCATGGTGGGCGGCAGAGTTCATCAGCCTCCACGAAATCACCCCTTTTAGCAACCGCCACCTCATCAGCAGAAGTCCAACCGCTTCTATCATTCTTGGTCCACCTCCTACTTACTTGCGCAACACCTCACCAACTCTTGGACATCCATACACCTCTTAGATATCCGCTGACCTCCTGGAGGTTTCTTTCTGGTTCTTCGCCCCTCTACTAACCCCGCTCATCATTCTTCTTCTTCTTCAGTTCTAAAACATTCGTTTTGGTGGGCAGTATGTTAAGTACAGGATCTTTAACCTCACTTTCAATAGACCACGTTGGTTGACATCTGTCATTATTTTCGTATATCCTCGGAACAGCTGGTGTTCCTTACCACAGTTCAGTTTACACCGTTTACTAGACTTTCGTTGCCGGCCAGATTCTGGGCTTCTTTTACTGCAAAGAAATAGTTTTGCGATCTAGTTGCCTTTTGCTAGCATTTCCGTTTTTTCTCAGTTACACTCTTCTTGCAACATGGCGCATTAGAATTCAGCAATCGTTTCTATTCAAGTGCTTTAGCCGATTACATCGTGTTTAAACCGCTTTATAATATTACACCGCTTATTGATTATGTTAAGTTAATGTCTTAGATGCGTTTTTAACTACAAATTACCGCCGTCCAACTTTAACAAGTCAATTTAACCGCTTTCTAAGTTTGATTGCCATTGTATTAGGCAAACCGCGTGGTATTTCATTACATCGCAGACAATTACCTCTTTAACCTCGAGTGTGAAATATCCAATGTTAATTAAAGATTTGCTATTGTGACTATTGAAGTGCTTTTAACTTTCAAGTAATTTTAAATGAGTTCTAGTTTTATTCCCTTCTTCGCAAGCTACGTTTCATCACTTCTGGACTTAACCCAGGCCTGGGACAACCGCAGCCTCACCTCTTCACCTACCCTGTATAGCTTGGAATGGTAAGTGGCGTGGACTTATCTTCACTCCTAAACTTGAATTATCTCATTTAATTAACGTTTAGTGTTTTACTTAAAGTCAGTGTCTTTTTTTATTAATAAAGCAGTCCCCATACTGCTCCAACAAAGCGTGGGTGGTCTTCTGGACGTTTTTAGTGCAACCTCGAATGATTTGAACTACTCTATTGATTTCTAATATTTCACATAATTTTTCTTTCTTTAATTTTGCTACCAAAATTATACAGTCTTCTTCTGCCTTTCCTAACATTAAAAGATTACTAAACACTTTTAATGTTTTAACTTGCCTATAGTAGCACTTACTTTGCTTTTTGAGGACGGCCGTTTCAGGAGATGTGTCCCTTTGTCAACTTAGACCGTAACTTCTGAGTTGACAAAGGGACACATCTCCCGAAACGGTTGTCCTCAACAAGCAAAGTAAGTACTACTATAGGCAAGTTAAAACATTAAAAGTGTTTAGTGATTACTAGTAAGCTCATGTGAAGATGGAATCAACGAATATTAAAAGATTAATCACTTTTACATTAGTTTATGACTATCCGAACTTTAAATTTTATAAATTTATAAAAACTTGCTGAGACAGAACGTTTTAGATCGCTATGTGGCGACTTCATCAGTGTCTTCTGCTTGAAGTTGTTAGATTAAGCCGTGATGGTAGTACTACAAGCACCAGGCGTATACAAATTAAACTGCAACAAGTGCAACAAATTCTACATTGGACAAACGAGTCGCAGCTTTAAGCAAAGAGTCAAAGAACACTAACAGAACACCAACTCACCATTTTACAATCACATAAAAGAAACAGGACACAAATACACACGTTTACCAAATTCTAGAAATCTTACACATCAACAACAAGAACCACATCTCAACATACTAGAACAATATGAAACTTACAAGCACACAAAAACACCAAGTACAAACATATTAAACGAACAAACCTAATACAAATCACACATACTCTTTGATACTATCAAAATACTGCCATTAAAACTGTCACCTCTTAATCTAACAACTCCAAGCAGAAGACACTGATGAAGATCGCCACATAGCGATCGAAAACGTTCTGACTCCAGTAAGTTTTCTTAAATATACAAAATTTAAACTTCGGATAGTCATAAACTAATGTAAAAGTGATTAATTAAGTTTCTCTGAACGTAATGGACTACAAAATTCAAGAATTAAAAGATTGTTTTTCTATGCATTTTGGAATATCTCCATTTTCAAAACTTTAACTGCATTCTTACATTATCAAAAATCTATACTGTATTGTTCAGGCAAGTTTTAAGCTTGTTCTAATATATTGTTAGCACTTCCCTCCACCACTTATCCCTTCCTCCTCGTTATCTCCTCTGCTCAGGCTTTGCACCTTATTAGTTCAAGCCTTCTCTTGTTACAGTCGTTTAACTATTCAATAATTTTAACTTTTGAAAATAACATCTGATTGTGAATTTACTTGTTCATTTGTTACATTTTGTTTCTTTAATTTTGACTTATAAATTTCAAGAGTTTCTAAAATCTTATTACACTTTTGATATTACTTGCAATAAGTAATATAAAAAGTGTAATAAGTAATTAACAACCAACTCGTCATGGACAGCAACAAGATTTTCATATTTTCTAAAATGTTTAATTTGTTTAAATTTTAATTTTTCAAGTAACGTAATTTTATTTTATTTTTTCATAAAATAAACATGTCACACTGTATATTTATAAAATTACAACTAAAACGTTACACGGAAATCAAATGTTATCTGTCTGTACACTCGAATAGGAAAATTATTTGTGTCAGACCTTTAAGCTAGATCTATAAGTAATCTTTAGTGGCATTATAATGCTGTCATAACGTTAGTATTAGAGATATAAAATATTAGATATCAAATTCTGCTAAGATTCTATTACCTGCTCCATCTTAGTTGTTTCGTGAGAACTAATAGAGTCACTTAGACTTTAATACTGTACATATGTGTTACTGATTTGTTTATGCTGTTTTAGAGCTGATATAATTTACTTCTTGAATCAATCTAGTTTCTATTAACTAATGTCGTTTTTAAAATTTTTGGTGCTAGTTATTTTTAGCAATATTATCAAAAAAAAACCAGTTCCTTGGAAAGTAGTCAGTAGTACCCATACTTCAGAGACAAATCCAGCTCTTACTACAAAACTAGGCAAATGGGGGGCAAGAACTGAATGGCTGATGATTCATTTAATAGATCATGTCAAAGTCGTATATACTAAAACACATTCTGTTAAGATTTTTGTAAATAATGCTACTGATTACCTAATGCTATGATCTAACCTTTTGCGGGTCTTCTATTTTTAATTCTGCTGTAACATTGGGAATCATTATCATTAATTTTATTATATCCAGAATGATAATGCCACTGAGATATTGACTTGACTTTAACATGTGAATAAACCATTGTCATACAATGAGTGACATGACATTTCCCTAACTCCAATATTGTAGCAATAGTGCACTTATGAGAACAAGACTTTAGTTATAATTCTTGTGTCTACACAAATATTATTTTATAATTGTAAAATATTAAACTGCATTTTAATTTATGACAGAGAAGATCAGAAGTGGATAAAATTGTGCTTGCAATTATTCAGAACTCTGTCTCTAAAATTGAACACCTGAACAAAGTTTTGTATTCAGAACATAAGTTAACAAGAGAAAACATGTATTGCCACAAGAATGTAGTATCACATTTCTCTTCAGAGTGCTTCAGCATTGCTAAGGTAACCTTTAAGGCTTTGAATAATTATAAGATATAGTTATAATATTCTACATTTATGCTAGGCTGTACATAAATCTGTTGAGTATTATGCATTTCTGCCATTCCTAGAATAGTTGTATTTATTCTTGTTTTTGCTTCAGAGAATCTCCATGAGTAAGAACATTTTGTGTATTGCTAGTTATCAAGCCTATTGAAATAATAAATAAAAAAAATTTATATCTGTTTACTGTAATGCTATGAAATTTAAAGATATTAAAAATAAGATACAAAACATGCACACAAGACTAGTAAGAGGGCAGGGCTAAGCCCATACAATAAGGGCATGATTAGAAAATATAAACATATAAAGATAACTCTTATGTATGATAAGCAGTACATAGATAATTCTTTTTGATAGAGATTTTCCAAAACGTATAAACATGGCTAAAAACGCTAGGATTAACAAAAAACCTATGACACTCCAATAATAGCACGATCAATTAAAGCTTTGTGAGATGTATATAAAATATTCCATTCATTAATGGAAGTTGCTTGATGTAATCATCTTGAATTCACTGATTAAACTAAATTTAAAAATACTTAACTAAGTGAATACGTAATTGCTTACTTGCTGACGCGTTTCAGAACATTCGTTTCTTTTACGAAGCTAACCCAATCCATCCCGTTAGAGCCTTTATACCTAACCGATGCCGCCAGTAGAGGGTTAGCTCCGTAAAAGGAACGAATGTTTTGAAACGTGTCAGCAAGCAATTACGTATTCACTTAGTTAAGTATTTTCAAATTTAGCATTAATGGAAACTATCAGAAAGTGATTTGGCTGTAATTGTAAAATATAAAGCACTTAAATTAATAAAATAAAAATTAAAAAGAAAAAATTATCAAATAAATTCTTTTACAGAGTGTTAATTTAAATTAATTACAGAAAAGATCATATTAGGTACTATATTTTTTTAATATTATTTTTTATATCCTATTATTTTTAGCATTTTTTTAGTGTTAATACTATTCTAGACTACAGCATCAACTAATTTTTAGTAACAAACTGATTTTTTTTATTAATTTTAAAACATTCAACCATATAATTCATTCTGTAGACTGAAAAATGCAGACTCTGTCCACATCATTAGAAAAAACCCTACTCACTGTTTTTAAAGACCTGTCGTAATATAAATGATCTGTAAATCTATCTGAAAGGATTCTTACTAAAATATTTTCATCAGTACATTGAAAACTGGTGTAGTAACTTCATTGGGTTTAAGATGTATCCTTTAAATAACTGACTTCATTAGAAATTTAAATAAAATAAAAATAAAACTGTATATCGTGCAATTCAGATTCTATTCAGTAAGAGTAAAGCAAGATAAAATAACACTTCAAATAATGGAAGTACTTTATAACCATTGTATAATTGCTTAAACACATTTGAAGTTTTTTATTAGAGTGGAGTTTAGATAATTCAAACTTATATAATTGGAATTATTTGCCGATCTCTAGCATTATACATTTAAACAATACAGACACTTTAAACTACACCCAACACACATACTCAATACACAATTACATTACAACTCACACACGCTTTTTGACATCATAATTTCTAATACTCACAAAATACACCTACACCACAGTAATATCCCACCCCCACCCTAATACCCTAAACTACGTAAACCTTGAGATCAGTTACGGTCTGAGTTGACAATGGGATACATTTCCCGAAACGGCCGTCCTTAACAAATACGAGGTCTGTTCAAAAATTACGCGGACTGTTTGAATTACACGGGTCAAGTTAGTTTCAGGAGAATCTGCTTGGTGTCGCTAGGTTCATATAAATCAGCTGATTAAAACGCAATATTTCAGTAGCAAATATCTTCATTTGTTGATGAGTTACACGCAGTATAGTAAAGAGTGTTTTTGTTTGTTTGTCGGATTTTAAAATGGACAGCCTGAAGGATCAACGAATTGCTGTGAAATTTTGTGTAAAACTAGGGAAATCTGCAACAGAAACATTTGTCATGCTTAACACGGCCTACGGCGATGTTCCCATGAAGCATACTGCATGTTTCAAGTGGCATGTACGTTTCGAGGGTGGCCGACAGTCGATTGATGATGATGAGCATCCTGGACGTCCTTCAACGTCAACTGACGACTCACACGTTGACAAAATCAACACCCTGGTGCGCAAAAATCGACGTCTGACCATTAGGGAGCTTTCCGAAGAGTGTGGGATATCAGTTGGATCTTGGTACGAGATTTTGACCGAAAAATTGAAGATGCACCTCGTCGCTGCGAAATTTGTGCCACGCCTGATGACCGACGACCAAAAAGCCAATCATGTCCAGGTTTGTCGGGAACTGCTTGATCGTTCAAATGAAGATGAAAACTTTTTGTCAAGAATTATAACCTGTGATGAATCATGGGTGTATGGTTACTACATTGAAACAAAGGTCCAATCATCCCAATGGGTGAGTCAAACGTCCCCAAGACCCCAAAAAGCTCGCCAAGTTCGGTCGAATGTGAAGGTGATGTTGACAGTTTTTTTTTGATGCTAAGGGTGTTGTTCACTACCAGTACCTCCCTGAAGGCTCTACAGCCAACCAAATTACTTACATTGAATTACTGAAACGTCTGGGGGACGCCGTCCGACGCAAAAGGCCAGAACTGTGGAGAAGTGATAACTGGTTTTTCCATCACTCAGCACTCAGAACTCGTGAGTTTTTGCCCAAACACTCGATCACTGTTCTTTCCCCCTCCCCCTACTCACCTGACCTTGCTCCTTGTGACTTTTTCTTATTCATAAAACTCAAAAAACCCCTCAAAGGAAGAAGATTTGAAACGATTTCGGAGATTAAGGCAAATACGAAGGAGCTGAACCCCATCACAAAAGAAGCGTACCAGGACTGTTTTAACAAGTGGAAACACCGTTGGGATAAGTGTGTGCGTTGGGGAGGAGAGTACTTCAAAGGAGACCCAGACATGTAACTTCCAAATAAAGTACATGTTGAACACGTATTTTTTGAACAGAAAGTAAGTGCTACTATTAGCAAGTTTGTAAATATTTACAAGTGTTTAGTGAAAACTATTAGCTCACGTGAAGATGGAATTAACAAATATAAATATATTTAAACAATGCTAAAAAATCGTGGTTAATTGAATTTTTTGTTGGTTAATTTGAACTTTGCTTCCAATAGCCGTAGAATATACTTTGCATGAGAGTTTTAAGTCATGTATAGCTCTCAGGAATGAACGAGTGGAGCAAGAATACAATTGGTTGTTTACCTGACCCTGTCAAGTCAGTAATCTCCTGCTACCCCTCTAACTCGCTTTTGTCATGTAATCACTTAGTGTTACGGTGTCCTTAGCAAGTGCAGTATGTGTGAAGGTTGTGCTCTGTCAAGTCTATTGAAGTGTTTTGTCTTTTTTAAGTGTGGTGTTGTGCATTGTGCAATAATGTTGTTTCGAACATTTGGCTTGTAAGTCTTTAACTTCAGCTGAAAAAGTTGTAGTAATTAAGGAGGTGGAAAAGGATTTAAAAAGAAGTCTTAGATAGCAAAGGACTTCGCAATTCCTCAAAAACTTTGTCAATTTATTTGAAAAATAAAGGTAAGATTTTGAAATCTGTTGGTGATAGTTGGAAAGATAAGAAGAGAGTAAGAGACAACCCAGATGTTGTCTCTTGTGTTTTAAAGTGGTTTAAACAAGGACATGATAAAAAAATTCCATCAAGTGACACTTTTTTTAAAAAGCAAGGGCAAAATATTTGGCTGCGAACTTGGGAAAGACAATTTTGATGGAATCAATGGGTGGTAAGATGGTTTCAAAGAAACAAAATTTCTTTTAAAACTCTTTGTGGGGAAAGTACTTCTGTTGATCAGTGTAAAGCTGAACAGTAGAAAAAGGACTTATAAGAGATGATCCAGGACCGAAATCCCTAAAACATTTTTAATTTGAATGAAAAGGCATTTTTTTTTAAATGCACTCCTGATAAAAATTTGGCATTAAAAGTTGACAAGTGTAATGGAGGACTGCTTAGTAAAAAAAGAATTACACTTTTGGATGGGACCAACAGAAAAATCGCCATTGCTGATTGAAGCGACTGGCGCTTAGCTAAAATGAGAAGAAAGCGAGGTTCGAGAAAGATCCGAGATAATACAATAGAAATGTGAGTAACAATAATAAGCTGCGGCAAAGTGCCTTACTTCAATCGCTGAGCACGCAATTACGAAAGGTTGAAAGCCATAACGGGCTCCGTACAAGCACATTTGATAACAGAATAATTCGCACTGAATTTACACATAAATGAATTATTAGTACTTAAGCTTATGCAGCACTTACCCTCGTGGAGCAAGAAAGGGCAAAATTGAAGTGGTCGTAGATCTCGTAGCTGTAGAAGTCCTGGGTACCCAGTTTGCAGAATCCTGGCCAGGCGAGGTCACACTAGAACTTAAACGAGAAGTCAATAAGCTGCATTTAAAATCCTAAAGTCATTTAATAACTATGGCGCGTAACGGCACAAAGGAACTTACAAACGGCGATTGTAAATTAAAGTCAATAATCCTCAAATAACTTATATAATAACGCGGTCGCACTAACACACATTAAGACGAACAGTTTTAATACTTATACGAGGTTTTCACGGTCAAAAACGGCACTTTGCACCTGTTGTGCAACTTTACGCAACGAGGTACTTTAACGAGGCTGTTAACCGTACGATAGTTCCGAGACAACAAGCGACTGACTTTACGGAAAATGCGAGCTAAGGGAGTGGGGATCAAGCCACAGAAAATCAATACTTCAAATCATACATCGATTGGCAGATCGGACATCACGTGACCATTACTGTACGGGCCAGCTGAGCATTTGAATGTAGGCCGCGAAACTTCGAGCGCTGACTCGAACATACCGCCCACCAAAACGAATGTTTTTAATCCGCCAGGTGGGTAGAGGGCGAAGAACTATTTAAGCACCGGAAACCGAGGGTGCCGAAGAAATAGCAGGGGGAAACGAAGGAAAGAGAAGAAAAACAAAAGGAAGGGGCAAGAGCGCCGAAGAAACCAAAGGTGAAAACTCAATGCTGCAGCGGAAAGCCAATAAGCTTGTGGACAGGTCGCTTCAGCTGGCCGTGCGAGGTTTTGACAGTAGCTACACGGGATACTTGGTCGTGTCCAGGATGTAGATGTATGATCCGACCCATAGGCCAATGAAGGGGGCTCGGATGCTCTCCAGTGATGAAGACGAGTTGATCCTCCTGAAGCGGTGAGGAGTTCTTGTGCCACTTGCGGCGTTGAATCTGCGAATGCAGGTACTGAGTAGACCAAGTCTTCCAGAAACGGTTGGTCATTTGCTGAATCATGGACCAACGAGATTTAAGAGGCGGTTCGGGGTAACATCTCTCCGGAAGTGCAAGGAGCGGTCGTCCAATAAGAAAATGTCCGGGAGTGAGGAAAGACGATCCTTCGCTGGGGTCAGGCGAAACCTCGAAAATAGGGCGACTGTTAAGAATAGCCTCTATCCGGGTAAACAACGTAGACAATTCCTCAGGGTTTAATACCGTATTACCAATCGTGCGGTGCATAAGTCCTTTAGCGGATTTGACGGCAGCCTCCCAGAGTCCGCCGAAATGTGGTGCGGCTGGAGGGTTGAAGTGCCATTCAATGCGTTGGTCGGCGAGTTTGCGCTTGATAAGCGATTTCGAGTGGTCAAGCAGTTGATAGACCTCACTCAGGCGGTTCGCGGCTCCAACAAAATTCGTGCCGTTGTCAGAATAAATATCAGAGGGTAGCCCTCGTCTTGACGTGAAACGGTGTAAAGCTGCGAGAAAGGCATCGGTGGATAGGTCGGATACCATCTCCAAGTGCACAGCCTTAGTAGCCATGCAGACAAATAGACAAAGATAAGATTTTAAAAGCTTCGAGGTACGCAAATGATTTGCCTTTGTGTCAAAGGGTCCAGCGAAATCAATTCCCACCCTGCAGAAAGGCGGCGATGGAGTGACTCTAGATGATGGTAAAGCAGCCATCATAGGTGGACGAGGCTTAGATTGCAGACGGAAACACCGCATGCACGCATGAATGCGTTGTCGAAGTAAGGAGCGTAACGCAATAATCCAAAATTCACCGTTAATCAGCGCTTGAGTGGTGCGCGGTCCGGCATGTAAGGCTACCTTGTGGTAATGATCGCAGATCAAGTTGACGTACTGATGATGTTTAGGAAGCAGAAGGGGGTGCTTAGATTCGTACGACATCTCAGAATGATTAAGTCTTCCGCCCACCCTGAGTAAGCCCTGGGCGTCGACAAATGGCGTTAGGCTGCGGAGCGGATCGATGATTTGAGCGCCACGACGGAGCCGTTGCAATGTTGCGCTGAAGGCCAGCTCTTGTATGAGCTTGACGCAGAGATCTCTGGCGTTACTTAACTCCTGCACCGAAGGCGTAGTAAATGAAGTTTTACTCAAGGCGACTTTGGCCTTGTAGCGGGTGTTATGACCGTGGTTAGTAGTCTGGCCTTTACGACGGCAATTATTCACAAACCGCAGGACGTAAGCGAAAACATGGTGAAGAGTAATTAAGTTCGAATGTCGTTCTATAGTTGTCAATAGTCGATTAGGCTCTTGAACGGCCGTACATAGCAGTCTAGGTTCAGATTTATGTTCGGTCTGGTCCGGGTTAAGGCCGGTCGGCTTAGACAAATGCCACGCAGTAGGACATTGTAGCGCCCATGGTGGGCCGTGCCACCACAGCGGATGTTCAGCAAGCTGGTTAGGTAGACACCCACGGGAAGCAACGTCCGCGGGGTTATCAGCAGTCGAGACATGGAACCAACGGTCCATGGAGGTATTTGAAACGATTTCAGTGACGCGGTTGGCAGCAAAAGTCTTCAATAAATAAGGCGGGGTGTTGATCCAATACAACACAATTTCAGAATCGGTGAAGAAAAACGTCTCGGCGTCAGACACAAAATTCAAAACGGGCTGAACGGACTTGTAGAGTTTGGCCAGCAAGACTGCGCCACAAAGCTCCATGCGAGGTATGGTGATCGGTTTAACTGGAGCTACCCTGCTCTTAGCCTTCAGAATGCTAACGGTAACGACTCCATTCCATTCGGTTCTCAAATATATAGCTGCTGCGTATCCAGCTTCGGAAGCATCGCAAAACCCTAACAGGTGATGCTTGGCAGCTCGTGTGCCAACGTGTCGAGGTATTTGGATAGAAGACAAACTGGCGAATTGAACAATGAAGCTGTCCCATTGATTTAGAAGCGCGGTTGGCAAAGGTTCATCCCATGATAACCTTTCGAGCCACAAACGTTTGAGAAAGCATTTGATCCAGAAAGTAATAGGCGTTAAGAAGCCAAGCGGGTCGAAAGTCCGAGCGACATAAGATAGTATGGTGCGTTTCGTAGGCACCGAAACGAAATTCTGACTCTGGTAGGAGAACGAGTCCGAGGTAGGATTCCATTGCAGTCCCAGTATTTTGATGGCGGTAGAATCGTCCTGGAACAGTAGCGGGTTCTCCAGATGAGCGGAAGGTAGCGTTGACAATAGTGCAGGATCACTTGATGACCATTTCCTGAGTTCCAGGCCGGCGAGTGCGAAAATGTTAATGAGCTGCTGTATCAATTCCTTGGCATCTTCGGGTGTATCGGCGCCAGTGACAACATCATCAACATAAGTCTGCTGAAGTATTGCTTGCGACGCGGCAGGGTATCGGCTACCTTCGTCCTTTACGAGTTGTTCAAGCGTCCGCAACGCTAAATACGCAGACGGGGTTAGTCCGTACGTGACAGTAGCTAACTCGTATTCCACAAGCGGAGATTGAGGCGTCGGTCGGTATAATATGTGCTGATGACAGCGATCAGCTGGGCGCACGGCAATTTGTCGGTACATCATTTTAAGATCAGCACAAACGGCGTGAACATACAGGCGAAAGGAAATGATGACGTTAGACAGGTCCTTCTGAAGTTTAGGACCGGAAAGCAATTGCTGATTTAAAGAATTCGCGTTACAATCAGGCGAGGATGCGTTGAATACTACTCGTAACTTAGTAGTAGAACTGGTGGTCTTAAAAACACAATGATGCGGGATCAAATAGTTAGAAGTATTAAGCGCGGGGTACATATGACCCAGAGTCATATATTCTGTCATGAATTGATGATATTGCCGAGCTACCTCCGGCTGACGACTTAAACGTCGTTCTAAAGCATGATAACTAGCGAGGACAACGTTGCGGTTTGACTTAAGTGTTACAGCGTCAGGTTTGAAGGGGAGGGCGACAACATATCTCCCGACTTCATCGCGTTCAGTAGTTGTAGTAAACAGGCTTTCACAAAGCTGTTCGTCAGGGCTCAAAGATTTAGCCTCAGTCACCTCTTCGACTTCCCAAAACCGTCGAATATTGTCATCAATAGACTGTAGCGAGGTAATGAACACTCTAGGTTGATGGGGCATACTATACGGTATGGATCCCATAATGACCCAACCTAAACGAGTGTTAAGCGCGGAGGGCTGGCCATGAATGATAGTGCAAGGCCCATTAGTGAGTATTTGGGTGAAAACATCTGCCCCCAGTATAATGTCAACACCGGCAGGCGAGTCGAAATGAGGGTCAGCTAAAGGTAGATGCTGGTATTGAGCACTTATTTGAGAGGCTAACCTAGTAGCCGGCAGCGGGTCAATAATGTGGTTAAGCACGGCGGCTTCAGTAGTTAGCATTACACCAGGGTCATGCCTCGAGAATAAAATCAACGTAACGTACTCGTGGATACGTGTGGTCTTGGCGGCAACACCAATCAAAGACATATTTGAACTCCGAGTAGGTAGGCTCAGCAGGACGCTTGCTTTCTTAGTAATGGCAGATATCTGACTGCCGGGGTCGATAATAGCTCTTAGAAAACGAGGTTGACCATAATGGTCCTGTAGGACGACTTGCGCGGTACCCAACAGGGCGAGAGACTCCTGAATATTACATGACAGCGAATGAGGTTGAGCTTGAGTATCGGTTGCGCGTCTAGTTGCTGGCCTCGGGTGTCGCGGTGTGACTAGTCACTGTTGTGACGGCGGGTTGTTATGTAACAAAGTATGGTGTGCCTCGTTGCACTGCTTGCAGCGTTGGCTGGACTTACATTTAGCTTGAAAATGTGAGCCAAGACAATTGAAGCACCGTTGTAGTTTCATGATGGCATCCTGGCGTGCCACAGAAGGCAATTCGAGAAAGGATTGACAGTCAATGATGCGATGTCCTTCTCCGCAATAATAACACATGCCTGCGTGTGTCGTAGAAACATGGGATTGATTCATGTGAAGCGGTGGTAATCGGTGACGGAATACTGACATCCTAGGAGTGTTCATAACAGGAGGTATATTTACGGGGCGCGGTCCGTTGAATGGCCGTGTAGGGCCTGACGCAGCACGTCTAGGCTCGTATACATATTGCGTAGCCTTAGGTGTACTAGAATTGTCGGGCGAAACCGAAGGCTGGACAATTGTACTATGTGCCGTGTTAAGGTTAGGTTCCAGTTGGTCAAAATTTAAATCACGGGCCCCTTGCGAATCAGACTCATTTACTGACGACACCAGTATGCAGGGTTGTTGAGCAGCTCTCGCGCTCGTAGAAGCTGCGGCAGGCGGTTGATCCAACAACTCTAGAGCCCGGGCCTGTTCCGTTATAAAATCATTCAACAGTTTGTACGTAGGCATACGATTTGTGCCTAGCCTCGTTTCAAAATTTAATCTAGTCTGGGGGTCCAAGTTATTAATGGACATCTGAAAAAGCAGGAAATCAGCCAAATCATCTAGCTGGATAACCTTCAACGCACACACAGCGTTTGAATGCGCGGTCAAGAAGCGGTTTAATTCAGTTTGCGAAGCATTCTTAATTGGTTTAAAGTCTTGAATCATTTTAAAATAGTGGTCAGCCAAACGGCGTGGGTTAGCGTACCGATTGCGCAAAGCTTGATATGCAATGCTGTAATTTTGTTCAGATATTACCAAGCCTGTGACAATTGCTAAAGCGTCGCCTTTAAGTACCGATTTCAGATATTGGAATTTCTGTATATCACTAAGACTGTCGTTGCAATGGACTATTGAATCGTACATCGTTATAAAGTCCGTCCAGTCACTGTTGTTTCCTGAAAAAATAGGCAACGCAAGACTAGGGAGGTTAGGTGAACCTACAGCTGATTTGACGGGCGAGGTTGATGTCACCTCTGCCTTGATAAGGTTAGGGTATTTTGCTAACATGGGCAAATACACGTCCTGAAATTGTCTTTTGATATTAAACGCACTTTCAGCTAAACTTGCCACCTGGGTGGCGAACGTTTGTTCTAATATCTCATAAGTATCCACGAAATTGGCCTGAATGCGTCTTATTTCCCGAGCGATGCCTTCCGGCATCCCTTTATCGTCAAGAAGGGTTTGTACTTGTTCCAAATCATTTAATATATTTTTTAATTTAGCGAGGTAATATTCAGTATTAATTGCCATCATAAATAATTTAATAAAGTTCAAAAATAAACACAACACAAATTAATTTCACAAAATTTTTTAAATAGCGGTAAGTGGACTGTATAGTTTAATAAACGTAAAGTATTTCCTCATCACAAAGCAAATCAAAATCAAGTGACGTATACCTATGACGTCACGTTTCCCGCGCGTGTAACTCGCACAAAGGAAATCAGAAATCAAATGTTGCGCAACACTTAGTAAGATTGCATGAATCATATAAATCAAATGAATTTAAATTCAATCTATCCGGCTCGAAGAGGACCAAATGAAGCGACTGGCGCTTAGCTAAAATGAGAAGAAAGCGAGGTTCGAGAAAGATCCGAGATAATACAATAGAAATGTGAGTAACAATAATAAGCTGCGGCAAAGTGCCTTACTTCAATCGCTGAGCACGCAATTACGAAAGGTTGAAAGCCATAATGGGCTCCGTACAAGCACATTTGATAACAGAATAATTCGCACTGAATTTACACATAAATGAATTATTAGTACTTAAGCTTATGCAGCACTTACCCTCGTGGAGCAAGAAAGGGCAAAATTGAAGTGGTCGTAGATCTCGTAGCTGTAGAAGTCCTGGGTACCCAGTTTGCAGAATCCTGGCCAGGCGAGGTCACACTAGAACTTAAACGAGAAGTCAATAAGCTGCATTTAAAATCCTAAAGTCATTTAATAACTATGGCGCGTAACGGCACAAAGGAACTTACAAACGGCGATTGTAAATTAAAGTCAATAATCCTCAAATAACTTATATAATAACGCGGTCGCACTAACACACATTAAAACGAACAGTTTTAATACTTATACGAGGTTTTCACGGTCAAAAACGGCACTTTGCACCTGTTGTGCAACTTTACGCAACGAGGTACTTTAACGAGGCTGTTAACCGTACGATAGTTCCGAGACAACAAGCGACTGACTTTACGGAAAATGCGAGCTAAGGGAGTGGGGATCAAGCCACAGAAAATCAATACTTCAAATCATACATCGATTGGCAGATCGGACATCACGTGACCATTACTGTACGGGCCAGCTGAGCATTTGAATGTAGGCCGCGAAACTTCGAGCGCTGACTCGAACACTGATGATTGGTAAACCTGCTAAACCGACTTGTTTCAAAAATGTGAAATCAAAACCAGTAGAGTACAGTTCTAGTGTAAAAGCTTCGATGACTATTGATCTATTCAAGAATTGGCTCTTAAATCTTGATAAAAAGTTTGGAAAACAAAATCGTTAAGTTATTTTATTTGTTGACAATTGTACTGCTCAAAAGAATACCGCTTATGGAAAATGTGAAAGTTAGTTATTTCCCTGCCAACATGACTTCACTGGTACAGCCAATAGACCAAAGGATTACAAAAATCTCAAACAATTCTACAGGCATATTCTCATTGAGAAAATTCACCAATTTGAGTACACTCAAAATTACACTGGAGGTTCTTCAAACCTCACAAATGTGCAAACAAGCTTGGGACCAAGTGACAGAAAAAACCCATTATTTTTAATGATCAAAAAACAGGGTTTTGGATAAACGACACTGAGATTGGAGTTGATACCAAAACTGTGACTGATGCAGGATATTTTGTTGACGCCTGGAAGGACATTGTCTCAGACCCTGCCATTTCAAATGAAGACTTCGTGAACGTTGGTAAAGATGTTATAGTGTGTGACGAGCTGACCGATGCAGACATCATCTCAGAAGTACACGACAATGGAAATGACGCATCGGGTGACAAGGGCGACGTGGCAGAAGGAATAAGGTTTTATCTAACCCAAAATGATGTGACTCTATATTCATGTATAAAATTGAGTTAGAATCCTATGTTATGAATGAGAAACTTGATGCATGAAAACAAATAAAGATTACTGACATTTTTCGAAAAGTATAAATATGTACAAAATGTAAATTAAGCTTATGTAATTGTTCTTTTGCCATTTTAAATACATTATTATTTTATACTCTATCCATTGTAAATTATTTATTTTATTTTTTACAGAATATATAATTTATTTAATAAAGGTTTTTAAGAATGTAAAGAAGTTTTAGTGTGGTGATTCATAATTTTCAAAACAATGATAATTCAAATTTTCTCTTTAATTTAAAACAATGACAAAAAAAGAAAAGGGGAAAATCCTACCTCAAGTACGCTGAAAAACAGTTTAAAAAACAGACACTTACACTCACTGACACATACATAAGTATTACATAAGTAAGTTTATTCTGCAAACAGGATTCTGAAATGTAATTCATAGAGTCAATGTTCAGAACTTACACAACAAAGCTTTAGTAAAAGAATACCCCTGTACCCTCTATCTTAAACTCTAATAAACTGAAAATTACAAGTAAGCCTTGGGTGTTCATTTACATCATACTTATATCTGCTTCACCCAGTTTGAAGTACATGAACATCATCTACAGCAAAACATGTTAAGTATTCAGAATGTCCATATATGTTTGACTATTAAGTTTTTTTGCATTAATAGCTTGTTCAACTACTATTACATTTTACTATTAATACTTATAATTCTTTACTACTACACTAAGTTTGTTGGTTTCACTTGCTAAACTGTTTCAGAATCCCTATGTTCTGCATCACTTGCATTGGTTTTTAAATCTCTGTAATTTGCCATCATTTGAGGAATCTACAGCAATAGCAGCTATTAATAAAGTATGTAGAAATAATCATAGAAAGAGAATAGGTGTGGAATAGAAGTTACAATTACATAACATGAACAATTTGTTAATATTTGCTAAAATGTATAGTAAAAATTTTGTTTCTGTAATTATTATTTGTATGTTTACCACTAATAAATAAATGTTTTAAGTTATTAACAATTATTTTTTTAATAACATTATGTTGCTTCAGAACAAATTCTTGTTCATTTATAACTACTTTTCCTATTTTGATTGTTTAAAGTATATGAATGTATTTGTAATATTTTGATTTAAAAAAAAAAACAATTTTTCTGATATTTTTGTTGTTTTTTAATAATAATGACTCCTTTTATATCTTCAAAATGGCTTGGAGAGACACGATAAATCTGCTTTACTGGGACCATATAGTATCCAAGAAAGGTAATATATCCAGCACAATTCTTCTACCACCAATTATTACTAGTTGACCCCAGGCACTTATTTCACAGAATGAGTTGATCTGAAGAGTGGAAAAGCATACAGAAATTCTTTCCCATTACTTGACAACCACACCCAGGAACTTAGGTTAGTAGTCACATGCTCTGACACTTGATCAATCAGTTGCACTGTAGTGTTTTTTGGTTGTTTATTTACAAAGGAATATTGAAAATAATTTTAACCCCTTGTTGTATAAAAACTATAAGACTTTATAAATAGTAACAAGAGTACAAATACAATAAGTGAATCTATTAGATTACCCAAAAGTATCAATGACAAACTCATTATCTCAGTAAATATAAAGTGTGTATATTATAAATTAAACCTTAGTTATACTATCTTTGAATTGTAGGTGTATTCACTGAAGACGACAGACCTTGTCATTGAAAACTATTAGCCTAATATAATAGTCTATTGGGAATATATATTGTAATTAATCTAATAACTATCCAGACTTACTAACCAAGCTTAAATCTTATATTAATTTCAACTGTGTAGTAAGCACAGTTGGTAAGATAGTTTTAAATTAATTAAATATTCCATTGATTTATTAAAAGATAAAAACATTTTCATACTTTATTGTATTTAATGGAATATAATATCAAAGGTTTCAGGAGACTTAATTTGAAAAGAAAGTCTATTTGAATGCAGTGGCGGTTTGTCCAAAAGGGCTCTGGGGCGCAGCCCTCAGATTTTTAATTAAAATTTTAAATTTTTAATTAATATTCATTTATCTTAAATTAGGTTAAGAAGAGCTTAGAATTATTTAAGTAATGTTAAAACCATAAAATATTTAGCAGTTGACGCACGAAATTAGCCGCAAGCTCCGCGTGGGGCTCACAGCAGAGAGCCCCAGCCAAAACCTTGCGGTGACGTCACTCAATGCGCGTGTTACGGGTGTCCTGGGATGGAGTCCCGTCGTCTTGCGCATGCGCTGAGAAATGATTAATCAGTGCTGCTGATTAGGAAGCAGCATTGTAGGCTTATTTGTAATGTTCTCACAAATAAATGTTGGTGCGTTTGACTCAAAGTAAACAAATCAAATTTTATATTTAATAATAATATGCGTTTATGAAACTACTATTTTAAACTCATTTTAAAGAATAATATTTATGTACTAGATAAGTATTGTTTCCATTTATAGATCCTTTGATGCGCATACACAGTGGCCTAATATACTCTTAAAAGTAAAACATGATTAGAAGTAAAACACTACTCGTTGAATACTCGACGCTTTAGCAACCAATATGCGATCACTTAACTACCCAACCATACAACATTTCGTAAATCACACCGTAATACGTCTATTAGTTATAGCAATGTAAATATATTAATCAATAAGTATAACTTAATAAAAGTTGTAGGTGCTTAGAATATAAAACGAGTTAAATGGGTATCAAATTCAAAAATTTTCTCAGCACCTCGTAAATTTGGGGAGGCCCCTTGTCATAAGCCCCACCAATGTAATTGGGCAGGAGCTGCCACTGTTTGAATGTATAACAGTGAATTTTGTTGTTGTAATTTTATAGGCAAGCCATTGCCTCTCCCGACGAAACTATCCTTACAAAAGGAGTTTAGCAGGCATACAGAATATTGCCCTCGAAGTTGACAACAAATGAAAATTAAATTTTTAGAGTTCAAGTAGTTGAAATACAGTAGTATTAATGGTATCTATAGAACGTATTATTTTTACTGAGAACAAATTGCCATGAAGACGTTTTCATTGTTGATAGACCAAATCATGACTGTTTTCTTGGAACACATTTGAAGTTATGACTATAAAGTAATACATTTTATTTTTATTGTTATAAGAAATATCCTAAGCTATATAGAAAATGTGTCACAGTATCACTTCAGATAGATCGCAAGTGGAAGATAAAACTGCTGTACAGAATCAATCTATATTTACAGTAAATTTTTCTCTTCTGCTTTTAAGAATTTGTGAAATTTCAGTGTTTAATAAATGGTGTAAAAGCAATTAAAATATAAAAACTTTTATTTTTTTCTAAGTTACTTTGATTTAAAAAAAATAACTTTCAAAGATATTGTATTTCAATATCTAATTTAGGCAATGTAGTTAATTACTTTGGAAAAATTTATATTTATACCATTTATTTGTATGATAACACAAATATTTTACATGAGCAAGGTAAATTATATTCAGAAGGTAAGAAATGTTAGTTTAAAAGTTAAAATTGAATAAGTTATTAGAGTGATCATAATCAAACAGTTTGTTACTCCTATAAACAATAAATGTTCATTATCTTGGATGAAATTCTTCACTGATCTTTTTTTTCGGACAACTGAGATAAATGTAATTGCCAATAATAAATTTTAATGTAGAAACATAATTCTGAACTTCAATCGGTACTTACGTATTATATGGAGGCCACTATTATACCGCGAGCTGTGGTGGTTAGGTTAGGTTGTCATAAATATGTTACCATTACTTCCATCTTACATTATGAATCGGATGTGGGGAAGTACTAAATAGAGGAACAAGAGGCATCAAGGTGCCACTGGAATATGTATTTGGCGATTGGAAGTGATTGTGACTCGCTGCAATTCGTTAACAACTCAATTCTCGCTAACATAGCTTGTTTTTGGAAGGCAGAAAACAAGAACCTATCATCATAATGACAAGTAATTTTCAAAGTAAGCTAAATAAAGTCTATCCTGTGAAAACATTTACTGTTTTTAATCCCATCCAAAATAAACCTCTAAAAATAGTGAGTTCTGTATAATATGTAACTAGGCCTATCGTTAAGTGTTTTTGCAACAAAAATATAATAGAGCAATTTGTAAAATTTGAACCTGTATGGTATTCCAAAATAGGAACCAGAAAAAAATTGCGTCTTATCAAAAATTTCACTGCAGTCAAAATAAAATATGGATGATAAAATTGGTATAGCATTTGAGGAAATATTTATGATGGCACATTTAAAATATCTGGACAAACCAGTGGCGGACTTTGCCATGGTGCCGCCTCTAGGCACAATTCGGCCGGCCGCCCCTTTGCACCCCGTTCGCAAATTTATTGGAAACGTACCAACGTAATATAATGCTTTTAATTTTTCACCATACGAATCCGTTTTCATGCCTGTTCAAAGAAATGTAGATAAGATATTATTTAAAGGCTTTTTATAAAAATAAATTAAAAAATGTATTTTGGTTGCATCGATAAAATTAAAAAACGATAAAATAAAAGGAAGTTTCCTATTCCCAGGGGAGCCCTCCTGCTGGATCCGCCACTGATTTAACTGAGGTTCACATTATGAAATTCACCAAATTTAACTAGGTACTATTACTTTTGTCACTAAAACTAATCGGTACAAAAAAAACGGCTGCCGCCCCCTCGAGGCTGCGCCCATAGGCACGTGCCTAGTGTGCCTAATGGGAAGTCCGCCACAATGGACAACAACCATAAATTATCTTCATACAAAAAAATAAAAGAAATAATTAAACTACGTAATTGTAGGAATTTTTGTACAATTACTAAATATATAAGTATTTCAAAATCAATAAAATTTATTTTTAAAAAATATTTAGATTTAAAATCACAGTATTTTGATATCTAATTTACCAATATTAGATTTTAGAAATTTTAAATACTAAATATAGCAATAATAAAAATTTGGAATCGTTTAGTGCAGTTAAAAACGTTTTATCTCAGTAAGTTTTTCAAAAATTTAATTATATTATAAATTTTCCAAATCATTATATAGTGTTAAATAAAGTTTTGTCGATTGTAACCCTTGAGTTACGGTCTGAGTTGACAAAGGGACACATCTCCCGAAACGGCCGTCCTCAACAAGCAAAGTAAGTGCTACTATAGGCAAGTTTAAAACATTCTAAAAGTGTAAGTGTAACCTACATTAAAATTCAGAAATTTAATACAAATACTTACATTAAAATGGAAAGGCATAGCATATTCAAAAGGTGAGAAGAGTTGGTTCAAAATTTAAAGTTAAATTGTAATTAAAATAGACCATATTTAAACATTTTAGAAATCCTGTAAACAATAAATGTTTAAAAGCTCAGGTAAATTTTTTATTCAACTTTTGTTTGAGCCTGATCTTTTTTAAACAACTTATAGAAATTTTAATTCCAATAAGGGTATAAAAATATGTTGACAGAATTGTTAGTAATTTTGCTACAAACGTAAAATAGAGTAATTTGTAGAAATTTATCTTGGATTCTAAAATAGTGCAAGTTGAAAAAAAGTTTGTTTGTTAACAAAAAATTCATTATTGACATAACATTTAAAAAAAAAAATTATAGTACATATAATTCTCAACTTAAACAAAATATGTTTTAAAAATATGTATCTATTTGCTTTTATTTCTCACTTACTTGATTAGTGTATAGATCTTCAAGTTTCATCGAATTACAATAAGTCTCTAGGAGTGTTTATGAAAAATTAAGTTCCTTTCAAAACAACATTCCTTGCAGCTGAAATTTGTATAAATTTAGTATTAAACAAATATATAATTATGGTTATAAGACATTTTAGAATGTTTCAGCTCAATTTATTTAATTAATAAAAAAGGCAATACTTTTAAACATTTTAACTTTTAAATGAGGACTTCCATTTTGGAAGATGTATTTATTGCCAACTCACTTCCAATGACTATAATTGACCTCTTGATTTTAGATAGTAATTTATAAGTAGCTACACTTGAAGATGGAAACAAATAATAATACATAATTGTTTACAATAATTTTAATAATTTAAGTAAATCTTGTCATTTAATACAATTTTTTAAAAGTGATTACATTTTCAAGTGAGTTAATAGTTTCTAACTAAAAGCACTTATAAATATGTTAAACTAGCCTATAGTAGCACTTATTTTTATAATTGTTGAAGACGGCTGTTTTGGGAAATGTGTCCCATTCTCATCAGACTGTAACTAGAGTAACATATTTACACAAGTGTTTTTAGTTACAAAATTTTCATTTTGAAAAATGTACTGTACATTATGGATAACAACGGCAAAGTAACAGAGAATTTAATCACCAACATTTAAGTATAGAGTCTCAAACATTCGAGGTAGATGGGACCGAGACCCCCTCGGATTATCGAAAACTTAGATTACATGGAAATACGTTCCTGTGCATTAGGAAAAATAGGAGTTTTAATGAACCTTAATACTATAATTAAAAATTCACTAAATAAGTTTATAGAACTTTATAGGAACATTTCTTGGAAGTCTGACTCATTTCCTTTGCATACCGTATTGATATGAACATATCGTGGAAGCCCCGACTACTTTCCTTTGAGTACCATACGGCTATAAACATTTCTTGGAAGCCCGAGTCTTTTCTTTTAAATAGATAATATAGGCTCTAATCGAAATAGGCTCAAATTTAACAGAAGCTCGAAATAATGGGACTCGAATTTTTGAGACTATACTGCAATTAAAAAATAGTGTTCCTGTTGGTTATTCCAGACAATACTTATAAATAGTTGCTTTAACCTGCCTACTGATACATCATAGGGGCCCAGGTATCGAGAAACTCAAAGGCTTGTTAGATCCTATAGCACTTTTGTTGCTAATTATTATGGTGAAAATAGCTAAAATATTTCTAGTCTTTGCACAATAAAATCCATGCTACATCGTAATCTGTAAAGTTTTAAAAACTGATTCTTGATTGTGTTAATTATTTACTGAATTACCTTAACACTGAATTGACTACTGCTAATGGCAATGCCCAGTGCTCATTGGAAGAAAGATCAGCTGTCTACAGTTTTTAGCTATGTGACACTGCAAAAGCATCCTTCAGGGATGAGTGAGTTATTAGCAGTTAAAGAAAGTTTTCTATACTTTAGAGTAGTTGGTGTTCAGTATGTCAGTGATCTTCGATGGCAAGTGATTTAGCGTTGATAAAATACAGAGTATATTTTTCAGTAGTATTTAGCTTCCTAAACTTGTTTGTATGCTTTTATTGGTTTTATTAGTAACTAGTAGAAAAATATTAAGTTTTTGTTATTAAAAGTGGTAATATGTGAAAGTGGTAAAATATAGTAATATGTGGTAAAAGTGAAATATTATAATTTGTTGATTCCATCTTTGCGTGAGCTACTAGTAATCACTTACACTTTTCGAATGTTTTAAACTTGCCTATAGTAGCACTTACTTTGCTTGTTGAGGACGGCCGTTCCGGGAGATGTGTCCCTTTGTCAACTCAGACCGTAACTGATCTCAAGGTTTACATAGGTTAGGGTGGGGTTGGGATATTTTGGTGGTGTGGGTGTATTTTGTGTGTATTAGGAGTTATGATGTCAAAAAAAGCATGTGAGTTGTAATGTAATTGTGTATTGAGTATGTGTGTAGGGTGTAGTTTGAAGTGTCTATATATTTCGTATTGTTCGGTTGTGTAGCGTTGGTTATTTCTGTGTTGTTTATGAAGAATTTGTAGGTTAGATGTTATGTCTATGTAGTCATGTTTTGTGGAGTTGAGATCATCGGCGAAGTTTGATTGGTAGTTATTGTTTTTTAGTGCTTTTATATGTTCTTGGTAACGTGTGTAGAATGACCTCCCTGTCTGGCCTATGTAAAAACTGGGGCATGAACTGCAAGTTAGTTTGTAAACTCCTGTGGTGTTGCAAATGTCGTTGATTTTGCTGTTGGGTTTAAATTGTTTGTTGAGAGTGTTGTGTGTGGAGTAAGCTATTTTGTAGATGTATTCTCGTAATGTGTTGGTTAGATTGTGGGTTTTGGATGATCTGTATGGTATTAATAAGTATTTTGTGGGATTGTCATCTTGTGTGTTTGTATTTGGGTTATTATGTTTATTTTTTAGGCGGTTGTATAATTTGTCAATCATTGTTGGGACAGTTACGGTCTGAGTTGACAAAGGGACACATCTCCCGAAACGGCCGCCCTCAACAAGCAAAGTAAATGCTACTATAGGCAAGTTTAAAACATTCTAAAAGTGTAAGTGAAATATTAAATTAAAAAAGTGTGAATGTTGCCAACAAAAGAGAGGGCTAGTCGATTTTCATCAATGAAGGCACAAATCCAGGAAGCCAGATGTTAAAAGTTAAATCAGTTATGAGCAAGAATTACATAATCATTTAAATTAATTAATTATAAACAATTTTAAATAAACTTACATTTAAAAATTTAAAATAAAGGTATATAATTTAAATTTTATTGAAATGATAACTCCACTTTCACTCTTAAATGCAGAAATTAGTACAAGAAGGTACAAATTCATATAAGATATAAATAAAATAATATTACCAAATATATATAATAATAAATAAATAATTTCTAATAAGAGTAACAGTATTAAAAAGATCATTAAATTTCAATCAAAACATTTTGCATTCATTAAACTAAATATTATCCTGCATATATATATATTTAGGTTAGTTTTGGTTGGTAAAGATTATTTAGAATTTTTGGACTAGGAGACTGACAGACTTACCTTGGTTAGGTTATTTTCGTAATTTGTTATTTCATGTTTATGTGATATAGGTGTGCTGCAATATTGATGCTTTTGTATTTTTATTTTTGAATGGTCTGTAATGTCCTTCAAATCTTATTTTAAATGATCTGGTTGTTTTTTCTATGTAAAATGAGTTGCAGTCATTACATGTAATTTTGTAAATTCCTGATAGGTTATGTTTACCTATCGATTTAGTTGTTGGGTTTAAATTGTTTATTGAGAGTATTGTGTGTGGAGTAAGCTATTTTGTAGTTGTATTTTCGTAGTGTGTTAGTTAGATTGTGGGTTTTGGATGATCTTTATGGTATTGATAAGTATTTTATGGGATTGTCCTGTTGTGTGTTTGTATTTGGGCTATTAGGTTTATTTTTTAGGCGGTTGTATAAATTGTCAATCATGGTTGGGTTGTATCCATTAGTTTGTGCTATATGTTTTATGGTGTTTAACTCCTGGTAGTGTTCTTCTTTGTCTAACGGTGTTTTAAGCAGGCAATATATCATGGTGTTGTACGCAGCTAGTTTATGTTAGTGTGGGTGGTTTGAGGAACTATGAATGGTCGTATTGGTACTAGTGGGTTTTCGGTATATGTTGAATTTATGTGTTTGTTTGTCTGTTCGTTTAATTGTAAGGTCTAGGAAGTTGAGAGAGTTTTGTTGTTCTGTTTCGATGGTGTACGTTAGTTTTGGGTGTATGGAATTAAGGTGTTTTAGAAATATGTGTGCTCTGCGTTTGTTACATTTTTCATGTTACAACTACAAAATAGCTTACTCCACACACATCACTCTCAATAAGCAATTTAAACTCAACAACAAAATCGATGACATTTACAACGCCACTGGAGTTTACAAACTAACTTGCAGTTCGTGCTCCAGTTTTTACATAGGTCAGACAGGGAGGTTTTTCTACACACGTTACCAAGAACATATAAAAGCACTAAAAAACAATAACTACCAATCAAACTTTGCCGATCATCTCAACTCCACAAAACATGACTACATAGACATAACATCTAACCTACAAATTCTTCATAAGCAACACAGAAATAACCAACTCTACACAACCGGACAATACGAAATATATAGGCACTTCAAAATACACCCTACACACATACTCAATACACAATTACATAACTCGCACGCACTTTTTAACATCATAACTCCTAATACTTACACCCACACCACCATAATATCCCACCCCCACCCTAACCTACGTAAACCTTGAGATCAGTTACGGTCTGAGTTGACAATGGGACACATCTCCCGAAACGACCGTCCTCAACAAACATAAGTAAGTGCTACTACAGGCAAGTTTATAAACATTTAAAAGTGTTTAGTTATAAACCATTGATGGCCTTGATGATGCTAATGAATTTCCATCCCCTGAATGGAATCTTGAGTTTGGGGAAGAGCCAAACTCCCCACAAGGGGGGTTTGAGTCACAAGGAGCCAAATTCAGACTATACATGGTTAAGATACAGTTAAAATGCCATCAGCACTCAAGAAACCCATTTCAATGCCAGCAACATTCAGCCTCGCATTATCATTTATAAGCATCTACAATAAGCATCACATTCCATGTAAATCATTCAAAGAAGATTGAATTATTGGCATTTTGTATATCCTAACCAAAGACATCCAATCAAATCTTTTTTATTGGATAAAATCTGATATTATAATGTCTTTTCCAAGAACAAAAATCAATTACCAACCTGCATACTCTCATAACATCGAACACATGAAATTTTTGTTTTGTGAGAACACTATGGTTCGCTATATTTATTCATGGGAGATCAAGCAATCAAAAAGTTGACCATAACCACTTATAATGACTTTGGAGGTAACTAAACTACCGCATAGATTTTTCATTAACCATGAAATAGACATGGCACCAACAGGAACGGCCTCTCAGCCTCAAGACTTAATAAGGGTGGTTCTTTGAAAAGAAAATGAGAACCAAATTAGGATGACAGACTTTTTTCATTAGTGTAACAGAACCAATTTGTTCTTTGTTATTGTTATGTTAAATACAGCTATACACTAAATAACTTTCTGTCATTTTTATTTTTATAGGCTTAAAATCTGATACTTTAGTTTAAATCTAAATGAAGGACTAATAATAAAAACAGTCTTTTTTTTAGAATAAATGTTATATTTTTCAACCCTTTACTCATACAGTATTTTTGAACCTATAGTTTAAACATTTTTGTTTTCTCCCTAAACAAAAGTGTTGTTTTTCTTGTTTCATATCTACAAAAAATGAAGTTTTTCTTGTGAAAGTTTATTTATTAATCATTATTACACAATCAACAGTTAATACACTGACCTACATTAAGTTGTACAACAAGAGTATTAAATGTAGTGCAGTTAGATTATAATATGCTGTAAGTGAGTCTTGTTTTAACTGTTGATGGGTATATGAGGCTCTAGATAATGTCAGTATATTAAACTGATGAAAAGTTTAGACCCATTATAATTATGTTTATATAATTATATGAAATATATAATTATTTATGAAATATGTATTGTTAAATTAATTGTACACAATTGTGTGTTTTCGCGAAGAAGTGCCAAAACTCTATGACGTAAATTTAACTTGATTTTGAAAAACAATTGGGCCTCAACCAAGTAATAGAATTTTAATAAATAAACTTTACATTTGTAATTAATAATGTTTAAAATAATTTACATAAATATAGTAATAACACTTGAAATTTTACCAAAAACATTTTAATGGTAACAAGAACCAAAACCTAACATATGATCATGGTGATGTCATACCGATCTTCTTCCAATGTCAGCTTAATATAAAGCCCTAAAACAGACAGTCTGGTATACAGTTGTGAACAGTGGACTAGTTGTGTTTAATTTAGTTCTAGATGTATCTTAAAATTAGGACTGACAAAAAAATTTCTACAGGTTTATTGAATCACAAAGTACAATAACATATTTCTTAAATGAAATTTATTTCTTAATATTTTCATTTGTAAACATTTTAATAGAGTAAAACTTGTTCAAAGCGAAATGTGAATAAGGTGGAATCTTATACAAAACGGAAAACTTTGCTGGTTCTGAGACAGTTACAATAGGCATTATTGTTATTTATTTTGTATAATAATTTATTCAACACAAAAACAGATAAAAAAATGTAATTTGCCAAAATGGACGAGTATATTATGGAATTTAAAAGGCCGGACTCTTTACTGCGTGTAAGGAAAACTTCCTCCAACTTGGTTGCCTGACATTTTTATTCCTTGAAACTAGCCACAGAAGGGGCGAGTGCCCCCCCCTAATTTCCAAGATGGATCCAACTCTGCTGTCATACAACTGTGTCTTAAAACATATTTTCATGCTCTACTATAGATTATTAAAAAAAATAAGAAAAAACTTTAATAAATACTGTATTTATAAAAGTTACACATTTTAGTAAAATTAGTGATTTCCGTACTCATTTTCTTGTCTCAACATTGTTATGCAAGGTTTTAATAGATAGGAGATTAAAAAGTTATACATTTATAAAACTTGAGAAAAGTCAGAATCTTGCAGAAAGTCAACATAGAAGTAGTATTCCAAGTAAGCTCTCTTTAATAGAAAACAAAAGCTTTTTAAATTGGTCATAGGTTGCATAAATGTCTGTAATATATTCACTCCAATGTGTTTTGAAACTAAAAAGTACTTTTTCAAATTTCAGCTAGTAATCTGGCCCTAATTGAAATCCAAACCCTAATGAAACTTTCGTGAAGATCAAATTATGCTTAAATCTTTTTTAAAAATTGTTTTAGGCTAAATAGTACAGAAGTCCCTTTAAGGTCTGGCAGATATGGGGCCTTAGCAGTACTAGATTACTGAAAACACTGCATTACTGGGGCGTTAACCATAGAACTAATATGATTCATCTAAATATCCCTTTAATGATAAAGTTGATTTATATCTTCCTCCATTGTTTGGTAACCATTGCATGTATGTTACTGTAATATTCACAAATCGATTTTTTGGTTAACATAAACCCATTGTCTATATCTGGATATGCAGTACAGTTCTTTTATTATGCCATGGCTACAAATAAAAATACCATTTTCCTGGATATAAAGATTCAAGTTGAATCCAATTTTAAAAGGTGTTTAAATAAGACTAGCTGTAAAGTCTGAAAAATACTGGTAAACATTTCAGTTAACTACTGTATGCTTCTATATTTACAGTAAACAGGAATCTATTTTAGGACAAATATGCTGAGAAGTATTTTTGACAAATTCAATCAATAAACAAACGATTTTGGAATACCACAAACATGTCACCTATGTGAGATTGACTTTCATAGGCGTCATCATACACAAAATATATATATAGCCTATATGTTATACTGGTATCTGTCTTCATAGTAAAAACCATTATCATTAAGTAAGTTACTTAGGTGTTTTCTGTTTATACACTAGAGTATTTCATAATTTTGTACCGTGGTATTTATCAGTACAATTTGTATTTAATGACTCGTGCATGTAATACAATCTAGTATTACATTGAGTGTGGGTGGTTAAATGAAATACGTATTTTCTTTCAAAAGTTTTTGGTTAGGCAATAATTACAAAAAACAAAGACACGGTGTGTAAATTCAATGTCAACTAAAATCTTTTTTGTAAACGGTAGAAAAGTGAAAAAAGTTCAGAAGAATGGCTTGCTCTAAATCCGCTATGAGATCAGGAATCGTGTTGTCCGGAATTAGAAAAAAAAGCTGAGTGGGTACTTAAAAATAGATCGAATGGCAATATTGTAACATATTGAGTAATTTGTTTTTGTGCACTAAGCTGAGCTAAAGATAATCTTAAACATTTTCTAGATTTTCTGGCAACAAGATGTTAGTGTTGCCGTTTTATGAAACAACATAACCTAGTTCTGTGATAAAAATTCAAAATTGCACAAAATCTACCAAAAGATTTAGCACTAAGATTACTATTTTTCATAGATTTGTTATACATCTTAATAAAAACGATGAATGTAGGCTAACTAATATGGATGAAACATCATCACTTCATCGAATTCCAACATGCCTGGTAGTAGCATAGTAAACATAAAGGTGATAAGTCAATTATTGTTAAAACAACAGGACCAATAAAAAAATGCTTTACTCTGGTCTTTTCTTGTATGACTGATGGAAAAAATTAAGCCTTTTTGTTAGCACAAAACAAAGCCAAATACTAAATTTCTATTAGGCTTATTAGTATATTTCTAAGAAAAAGGGTGGATGGATGAAACTTGTTGAGTAAAAATATTTAGAACAGATAACCGGATAAATATGGAAGAACAGACGTTCATGTTTGTGTAAATTTATGGACAAAACAACAAAACAAAATTTTAAGGACAAAGACACGAACTCATGTCTAATACTGGATAGATTCATGTTATGATCTAACCTTTGATGTTTCTTTAAACAAGCCTTTTAAAAGTACATTTTACTGGAATTTAAATAAACAGATGCCTATTAAAGAACAAAGTTTTATTTTGTGGGTAAATCATATAAAAAATGTGGAATAGACAATACAGTAGATTCATCAAAAGACAATGTACTATGGAAAGCAGATGATGATGACCAAAATACTGATTATGATAGTGATAGTAAGGGAAGGTTTGGGGGACCCATATGACGTTATATGGATTGGCAATGGGGAATCAAAAATATCCAATTCTGATCTATATAAAAGATTATGCCATTTTAAAATTATTTTATATCTAGTTTTTGTTATAGGAAGAATATATTGTAGATATCTTGTATAACAGATAAGTATGTCAGTGTATTTTGTTTTTCAATTATTATTTTTAAAAATTCAATTTTATAACCCATCATATATGACAATCTCGTTTTTTAAATGTATAATTTGTCTTAACACTTGACTTAAAGATCAGGACATACAGTGTTGACTTGTATATGCCGGGATATATGGTATACATGCAGTCGCACTCATCAGTGCTGCTTTTTTTATGTGTGGGTTATTTTTCTGTTTTGATACTACTTAAAATGGACGATGTTGTCGATTTGATCATATTTGACAAGGGTATAAGAAGTATCAGATCTCAGTGTTTCCTACAGTGTCGTAGAAAAAATATTTTAGTTTAGTTTACAAAAGAGATTTTTCTGGACAACATTTTATTTCTCTTACCAGTCGTTTGTCATTTAGTGGATAGTAGATAAGACAATAACAAGCAAACATGGTAAGTAAACTAATAAATCATGAGCAAATACAAAAAGATTAGAAGAACAGAATTGCACAGGAAAGTGATTCTAAGAAAATAGCCTGTAATAGACTTACACATCATTTCGGTTTCTTCATATAACATTTTTAAAACAAATTTATATATCTATATAACATTTATCTATATTATTTTATCTATATAACAATTGTTTACAAAGTTTTAGATACCCTTTTCAAACTGTCATTATTTTTTTTTAAAATTTTATCACCATTTTTTATAGCAAGACCAACTGGCAGAGCCAAGTTAATCTGAGTATAGCCGTATTACTGGACGTGATGGAGTAGTGAAATACTGGATCTAGATGGACTATTGTAAAAAGATTTGATTTAATCCATAATGTAAATTTCATTTACCTTAAATATTTAAAATCCAAATTACAAGAATGTCCATGATTTTTATTATTTTAATTGGAATGACACTAATGATTGCAATTTCTTCTAACCAATTAATTTTTTTTTAACAATTCCAATTAAAGCTGAAATTCATTTTAAGGTTTAAAGTTCTAAACAAAAAAACTGGAAATTTACAAAACTGCCTCAAAATAAACAGTTAAAGACCAAATTGCCTATAAAAAATTTATTACTTCAAACATGTATTGTTTGATAATGGTTTGATAAGTTTATCACAAAATACAGAGTAACAAAATCCACATAAAATCAGACTGAAAAGTCACTACGTTTTAGAACTAAAACTCCATAACACGATTTATAAATTTTACATCCAATGCAGTTAATTATTACAAGGTTTTTCTGCAAGTTGCATAAGCTAACAGAAGGATATTGTGAAGTAACACAAAAACATTTGTATGTGTTGATAATTTTTAGCAATCATTTTTTATTGTGGAACTAGTGTTTTTATGAGGTAGTAGTTACAAATTCAAAAAAGAGATATTTTGTGCACTAATGGAACTACTCTAAAAATTATTTTAAAAGTTTTTAACAAAAGTAAAATAACAAGGATAAATAGTTTTAAACGCCTGGACTGCTAACTGTACCATCATCAAAATTATCTCATTTTGTAGTACAATATTAAAAACTTTTTTTTAATAAAAGGTATTCCCTGTGAGAATAAAAATATCTAAATCAACTTATTTTTATAAGCACGCTATTATGGTAATGTTCATCTTATAACTATTGTAATAAAATAATTGCTAATACAAATCTTGTGTAACTTTAAGAAAGAAAAATTGGTGGTTGATAGGCTACTTAAACCAGATTTAAAATTTACAATATGGTTTTTTCTTCAATGTTCGTGATATATTGACGATTTTCCAGGTTTAATGGCAAAGCATATCTTATCATTGTCAAGTATAATAATATTGCTTGGAAAGTTAGAAAGTAAGACATATAATCATAAACTGCCAAATGGAGGTCAAATATGGGCATTATTAGTTGCTGGATCAGAAGGATACATAAATTATAGGCATCAGGTAAGTTGAATTTTTATAAAACTTACCTTTTATTTAGTCTATGTAGTACTAGCCAAAATTATTTATTAGAACTATAGTCTACATATTGGGTTCTGTTGAGAGTGCTTTGAAACAGAAATAACTCTGAAAAAGCTAAGCATGATATAAAATCCTTAACAAAACATTAGCAAGAATAAACATTCAAATATAGAAATAAATAATTTTCTGCATTAATAATTTGCTTTCCTCTTATTTAAGGCTGATGTGTGTCATGCTTACCATGTACTGAACGAAAATGGAATCCCTGATTCTAACATAATTGTTATGATGGTTGATGATATAGCATATCACAAGAAGTAAGTACAATATAAATCACAAACAATACATACCAACACAAAATTATTTACTGGCACAGATATGTCGATGATATAACACAATACAGAGGCAACACCCGTTAATGCGAAAAACTCCACATCTACACTAATAAAATACACCTAACACTCCACTTCACTTCAGAAATTGAAACCAACTGATCCCTAAACTTCCTCGACCTAACCATAACAAAAAGCCACACACAAAAACACAGCTTAAACATTTACAGGAAACCCATAACGACAGACACACTTATCCATAACACCTCAAACCACCCTATCCAACACAAACACGCTGCCTTCAAATCCATGCTCCATAGACTTAAAGAAGTCCCAATGACCATAGAAAACATAAACAAAGAACTACACACAATTAAATATTTAGCATACACAAATGGATACAACTCCACAATAATAGACAAACTATGGTACAAAATACAAAAAAATACTAAAAGTAACACTACAGACAGGGAAAACAAATACATCACATTACCATTCATAAACAAAACAACAAACAAAATAGCCCGCAAATTTCAAAAAATAGGTTACAAAATAGCATACAAAACCGATAACAGGTTACAATACAAAATACAACACAACATCAACAACAAAGATAAACTACAAGCACCAGGCTTATACAAACTGAACTGCGATGAATGTAACAAGTTCTACATTGGGCAAACAGGTTGCAGCTTTAAACAAAGAGTCGAGGAACACAAACAGAACACCAACTCAACATTTTACAATCACATAAAAAAATAGGACACAAATACACAGACATTTACCATAACCTAGAAATCCTACACATCAACAAAAAAGGATCACACCTCAACACACTAGAACAATATGAAATTTACACACTCAAAAACACAAAATACAAACATATTAAACGAACACACACAATACAAATCACATATATTCAATGATACTATCGAAAACCTACCTTTAAAACCATCATCGCTTGACCCAACATCTCTAAGCAGAAGACACTGATGAAGATCGGCACATAGCGATATAAAATGTTCTGTCTCAGTAAGTTTTAACAAATTTACTAAATTTAAAGTTCGGATAGTAATAAACTATTGTTTAAGTGATTAATAAGATTCACCGAACGTAATGGACTACAAAATTCAAGAATACAATATAAAATTGAAACATATACAATGCAATTATATCAATAAGAATGATCCTAATCAACTCATATATTATTTTCAACATCATAAGAAAGTCGGTTTTGTATTCACTTCCTCTCTGTCTGACATCACTTTTATTTGATTAAATCCCTTATTTATTTAGAGATAATTTACTACAAATAATTGATTCACAAGAAATACTGCAAAAATTTCTCATAATAAATACATCATTATGAATTATATAACTGATTACACTATTGTTGACTAATGTCTGCTTACTATAGTTTGTTTCTGTGATCAGCTGTCATCAGAACATTGTTTTATTTCATTTTCTAAACTACAGAATTGTTAGGTGCTAAATAACATTCCTTATTTCTTGTATTAAAAAGAGTTTAGTAAAACATCTCTGACTGGATAGAGATGATACTTAGAAGAAAACAGTGTATTACTTAGTGGTGAGATGACTTTGTTGATGCATTTATAACACACAGAGATTGGCTTGTCTAAGTGGGGGTCTAACCCTTATAACAAATGAATATTACTTTTTCTTACGTAATACATAAACTTTAAACATTCAACATCTATGTTGTATTTTTTGTTACATCATTTTGAAAATATATTTTTGTTTAAATTTTATTGATAAATTGTCATTTGATTTTTTCTTAATTTTTTAAAATAATGTAACTTTGTTTCATTTTTATGAGAAATGAACAAGGCTTTGTATTAAATTATCATAAAATAGCTATCTACCAATAGGGGATTCAATAAATAATAAGTTTGAAAACTAATCTTTTTTAATGACATTTTCTGACAACAGCAGTTGTCAACAATTTGACAGATATGGAACAAAATCCCTACCAGATTACTGAAATTGCCAACTACCATTGGCAATATTTTCAGATGAGAGGAATATGATTAGTGCTAATGGGAGGTTAAAAATAGAACTAATTGAATAGCAAAATATATATTACCTATACATCCCTTCAATGATATCATTTAGTCGTCATTTATTCATGTTGGAATTGTTTAGTATCCACTAAATTATCTACTACAATTTAAAGAAACTGAATCCTTTGTTAACACAAATTATTTTTATATTTGTTGATTCCATCTTCAAGTGAGCTACTAGTTTTCACTAAACATATGTAAATATTTACAAGTGTTTAGTGACAAATCACTTATCTACATCTAGATATGCAATGCATAACTTTTATTACATCCTGGCTAAAGACACACTTGTCAATCTGGTAATATTTGTCAAATGAATTAGTAAAATGTATCATGTTACAAAACAAATATTTTAGTTTATATGACAAAAGTGATTTATCCAATTAAATAACTCCAAAGTCAACTGATTATGTTAACTTACAACAATTTAGTTATCTTGATTTTTAAACATACAATGTTGTCAATTAGAAGAAAGATAACAAGTAAGAGTAGCATGCAGGCTAAGGAGGGTTTCACACCAAAGCCAAGCCGTGCGAGAATCGTCTGGTCACTATACAGTATTTATATGAGATTTTTTTATATGAAATACAACATCGCGCCACACGCCAAGCAAGGCCAAGCTGTTTTGTGCAGTCCTACCTGCCGCCAATCCAAGCGTTTCGCCAAACGGGTTTTGCCTTTATTCAGTCTATTCGGTGTTCCAGCCTAGTGGGTTGAGAAATATTGCAGAATTTAGTTTTGAATTCATGAACAAATGGATTCCATTATAAAAAATGTATGGATATTACATTCCGAAATATATCCAAAACCGTTTATCTTCTTGGAGTTTCTCAGATAAAGTTACGAACTGTCTACTAGTGATCTTTATTGATATTATGAGTCCATTATTGCCTTCTTTTTCCCACACATTCATCATTAAAGTTGATTACATTATTATTGCACACCATTGCAACTGAGACTGATAGGAAGGAACACCTCTCACTACAAGGATAGAAAACCTACATGTGCAAATTGGCTTCAGTGGGAACGCATAGCAGATCTTGCTCAGCTTGGCATCGCATCACAGCGCCCCGCTCGACTTTGGTGTGTATGTCACTTAACAAATCAGTGGTATAAATAAACGGGAAGAAAGAGAAGGTTGTAAAAGTGATTCAATATAAGAAAATAGTCTGGCCACAAATTTGTCCATAGTTTTGATCTATTCATATTTTTTTTAAAATTTCATGTATTGTATATAAACATGAAAGAATCTTCACAACGTTTAAAGTATACTTTTCAACTCTCAAAGTTTTTCTAGAAAGATTTATTCTTATAACAATTTTCTTAAATATAGTAAAATTTAGAATAGGCGGAGCAGAGTTAATTCTTGAAAATAGTCAGATTATTGGTAGGGCCAGATTAGTGAAGTGTCAGAATTTAGAGAGACTGCTGTATTTTTTAGTTATATCCATATCATTGCCTTGCACAAATTTTTTACACTTCTGATAAGACTATCAATCATCTTTCCTTCTGTGTCCTCAACCTCTCATCTGTATTACTTTATACATTGTTCTTTATCCCCTTCAAACATTCACACCAACATCTTCCTTCTGACCTCATCCATCCAAATTCCATTTCGTACATCTTTTTTTATAAACCTTAAATTTTTTATGTCTATGTCATTTCAACTTCAATTAGAACATACATTTTCTTTTTCTGTTGCTTTCACTCTTTCTTTCTTCTCATTCCTAATTTGATCTAGTAGTACTTTTTTAGCTTGCTAGGAATTATCATTTCACTTGCCTGAATTCCATCTCACTTCTACATCACCCAAGTCTTTCATAGACAGAAAGAGCGATGAATGTTTTTTGACAGGTTTTTTTAATATAACTTTGCTGGTATGATTTACAAGCAAGCTTTCCTTGAAATTAATAAGATAATGGAAATATAAAGCAATGTTTGTAGAAAAGTCTGATTATATATACTTTATGGGTAAGAAGCAAATATGAATTTGTTTTAGAAATCCTACACCAGGTGTAATTCTTAATAAACCAAATGGAACCAATGTATATAAAGGTGTTCTTAAGGATTACATAGGAGAGGTAAGCATCAGCCATTTAATTCTAAACTTACATTATTTATTCATCATCCATGTAGGCAGTAATTATAAAATTTAAACAATTATAAATCCCATGATAGGGATAAAAATAAATAACATTTTTTCTACTTTCTAATATAAATATTTAACAAAAGTTATAATACACCTTTAGAGATAACAAACAGAATTTATTACAAACAATAAAATGTTTGTAATATTTGTTTATAAACAAATACCATACAAGTGTCTTAAAACTATAAAATGTTCAAACTTCTTATAATATAAAAGTTTTAGTTTCCAATATTAAAATATAATATTTACATCTTTTAGGTTAGATATTTTTACATTGATGTCACCTTATTTTAAAGGTGTATATTTGTAATGTAATTATAAAAAAAATAACCTCAATGATTAAAGGCTGATAAAAATACAAATATTCTGCAACTATATTTTATGAAGTTTGCCAAATAAAGTTTATTAAATAATTTAGTTTGTTAAGTAATTTGTATTCTTAGTATATTAATATCAAAGCTGGTTATATAGCTACTTTTGGTAATTATTAAGATCAGCGACTACCACTCCGATCGGCAAATTTTTTTTCCTGATCAATGTGACCTAGTTGAACACGAATCTGAAGTTTTTTTTACTGCAAACACATTTAAAAAATAATAATAATAACCTAACCGAATCTGACCTGGTTTTCTTGGGTTAATATATGTTTGCCGTTAAAAATAACATCAGATAAGTGTTCAGCAAGGTCAAATTGATCAGGAAAAAAAATTTTGCCGGTCGGGGAGGTAGTCGCTGATCTTAGTAATTACCCTGCTTTTAAAAGTTAAAGTCAAGGTATAGGCAAAAAAAATGTATTAAACATGGCAGCTTTAGTGTTGGAGGATATTCCAGGTTTGGATTTAAGATGATCAGTCACATTGACAGTTTATGAAGAATAAAAAAATTATGAATAACACTAGACTTAAGTAAGAAAGTAAAACCTTAACCTGGAATAAGGGAAAGAATCATTGCATTTTGTAACAACATAATAATACATTTAACTTCATAAGAGAAAACGTAGTTATAAATTTAACACTTTTCAATTATTCTGTTGAATTAACCTATATCAAAACTATGATGATTTAAATAAAAAGTATTTCAACAAAAACTAATATTTATAACATTAGCATAGCAAATAAAACTTAAAAATAAATCACACAATTTGTTTTGTAAAACTTAGTCTTAATTTTTTAACAGACAATGATAACATTGAACTGAAAAATGTTTACATTCTTTCATATTTTGTTTGAAATAATAGCTAAAATTTAACAAGATTTCTAATACTTAATATTACACACACACACACACACACACACACACACACACATATATATATATATATATATATATATATATATATATATATATATATATATACAATTAAAAAATGCAGTTTTTGTGTTGTACATATTGAGCTTTTTTTATAAATTACTACTTTTAGTATCACTTGGCAAAAAACTTCAACTTACTGATATTTTTCAGCAGATCCACTGACCTGGTATGAAACGCTTCTGCTGAAAAATATCAGTAAGTAGTGCCTTATTTGCCAAGTGATACCAAAAGTAGTAACAAAAAATGAATTTATTTGGTATCTAAACTGTTAAAATTTAATTACCTCTAACAATTTTATAATAGATTACCTTTCAATTTATTAACTATTTTTATTATATAATCATTTGTTAACAATTAATACAAAACTACATCTCTTGATGCATGTTTCAGGAAGTAAATGTTAAGAACTTTATTAATGTATTAACTGGAAATAAAACGGCAATGCAATGTATTGGCTCAGGAAGAGTTATAAAAAGGTTGGTTTCCGTGGTTAAATATAATAATAATTGTATATACTAATATTTAGAAATTAATGTATTTCTTTAATTTTGTATAAAAAAATGTGACAAAAAATTGTAATACTAAAATTTTTATTACATATATACATTATATATACATGCCCAATTCCCACTTTGATGAATCTGGCTGTCTGGCACCCTACAATTGAAACATATAAAAATATAACCTCACTCTAGAATCACTTACACAATTTTATACTCTCAAGAAAATTGAGGGCTATTTTGTACCATATAATTTTTTATGTAGATAGAAAATATGTGACCATGATTATTAAGGTGTATCAACAATGCCTCATACATACTTGTATAGGGTATTCAAAGAGAAGAATTATCTGATGACAACCTACTTGAACTTGCCATTAAGAAACATCACCAACATTGAACATATTAAAACAATAAGAAAAATTTACTTCTATGTGTAGACAACCAATTTAAATCTCAATAAGTTTGAAATTTAGAATAAATATTTAATTTAATTAAATTAATATTATCCAAAAATTCTTCATTTTGGGTTTGCCAATAGGTCACAATTTAATAATAGAAGAGAAACATTTATAAAGAATGAGTTCTTATTTTATCTTTAAAAACATTCTTAAACTGAACGATTTTTTCATAAACAATTTTTTAAATTACATCATGACACATTAAATTTTAATTCTTAAACAATTAAAATGTTAGTTTTTGGGCAAATGATAAAATTTGAAGCGATAATTTAAAAGTTTGTAGACAATTTTAAGATTTTGACAAGGAATTTCAATTCAAGTACATATTATTTCTGGTATTTTTAAACAACTAATTATATATTTGATTTGTACTGTAGCATTATGGATTGGGCAGTGATTGGTAATTTATTCTATTGCAATGCTAAAAGGGTTTTCCTTAATTTTAATAGTGAAATTAACTTTCTCAAATAGCAACCAACAGCGGCTCTGCTAGCTTCAATTCTGCAATTACCCGAGGAAAATAGTAGATCTTAGTTTGGGGAAATAACAGGTTTCGGTTTTTTAGATTGAATTTCTAAGAGTCATGACACTGCCGGACCCGACCATTAGGTGTTTGGAAAAATAAAGAAACATATTATTGACAACAGAATAGGAGAAAAAGAGTGAATGTAAGAGGAAGCTGAGGTATACATTTTTGATGTCTGTAGATATCAAGGTAGTTATTCCAAAATAGCACACAAAATAGGAAGAGAGGTTAAAAGGGGGGCCATAAACCCAATTGCATACATATTTAATAGTAAATAACCCACACTTACTAGGATATAAATAAAATAATACAAAATAAATTCATATAAAAAATACTAAGTGGTCACAGATAAGTGTGGCAAAAAGAGGCCATTGCAACACACACACACACACACACACACACACACACACACACACACACACACACACACACACACACACACACACACACACACACACACACACACACACACACACACACACACACACATATACACACACACAATAGTACTCAAATAAACATTAAGAAATTATAATATAGTTACATAGTTTTATTTTTAATGACACATGAAAAATCATGTAATCACCAAAGGTGATATCACAAACATAATTCTAAATAGTATGGACTGACTGTATTTACAAATTTCAACAGTATTTTTTATTTACAATAAATGATAATACACATGATGCCATTAAACAATAATGTTTTCATAAGGATTCATAGCATTGTAGGCAACATGATTATCATAAGTCTAGATGTCAGATAACTGAAACATGTTTTTTTAAATGAAGTTTTTGATATAAATCAAACAACATTCAAACTAAATCAGCTCCATGTAAAACTTCTTTCTACCTGCTAAACACAAATTCATGCTAGTATCCGTCAGATGTTTCTTTGGAAAGAACTAACTATTATGTTAGATTACATATTTGTAAAAGAATCAATGAATTTAGTTAATAAATACCTTTATAAATTACAAACAAGAAAATGTTTTTGCTATTTAAACAAAAATCTCGAGAATCATCGATCTCCAGTTGATGTGAAAAGAACAGGGCTTTGAGATGCATTTCTGTAGAATCACAACATAGATTCAGCTTAAATAAGTCGCCTAAAACAAAAATATTAAGTAATAACATAAATAGTCAACATAACAGTGGTTTATATATCATGATATCAGAAACAAGAAAACAAGTTCTGTCTTGAGGTAACAGGTTTGGAGAAAGACAGATCTAAAGGAATGTCTTTTTTTGAAGTTTTAAGGTGATCAGCTAGTATGACCTATCACCTACTGAAGGATTGTTAATATAGGTAGAATTAAGGTGAGGATATAAAACCTCCTGGTACAGGGAAACAAGGCGATATCAAGGTATAATGGGATCATGTGTGCAGGCTAATTTACTTGAAGTAGACCTATTCTTTAGTAGTGTCACAACGAAATGACTACCCATATCACTCCCTTGAAAGAAATAGAGTAAGGAAGAGTAGATGCAAAAGTTATGAATAATGAAAAGGGACATAAGTGATCAACTGGAACTGGAAATAGGAAATATTACGCCTCGCATGGGCAGTCTCTTACCTGAAATAGACATGCACTGAATTAGGGTATAAACAAACAGCTAAAAAACATACAAATCAACAAAGGCCAAAGTGTATTTTGATATTTCTGAAGCTTGTTGCTCTTTGACTGTGAGTAAAGAGTAAACAGCAAGAGTAATTGAACTTAATTTTATCCTCAAGTCCTCAAACACTTGTTTGTTTGTTTCTATACTTATTTTTTATATACCACAGTTCAGAATTACCACTCTCCCACAAGTAACTAGTGACAACATAACAGCATAAAAGTAACAGAAAAATCAGCATAGCCTTCAGGAAAAACATCGAATTTTCACCCAATCCAGAAGGCCAGAAGTCTATTAATGATTGTTTCTTTAAAAACATCATCATAGAACTGTCCTCTGTTGAATCGATAAATTTTTCCTGCAGTTCCAACTCATTTGGTGAGCTTTCTCCAAACCTTCTGATCCAGTCAAGTTCGGGATAATCTTCTAAGAAATATTTATTAAATCTTTCTTGAAGAGCTTCCAAGTGCAGAATTATATCAATCTTGCTTTCAAGATATATAATTTTCTTCCAAAAATGGTGATGGTAAAAAATGCTGAGACATTCTTCTCCTGTATTTGCAAACATAAAATGAACAATGTTATCTTGAAAGAGTTTATTTAGTCATTGGCTGCGGTGTTGTATTTTCTCCCTGAAGGCTCTGTTGGAACAGCATGTTGAGTCCATCAAAAATGTCAACTAGATATGCCAATCTTGACAACCATTCTTCATCACAGAACAAGGTTTTCATGTCACTATTTTTTTTTTTTTTTAGTTAGAAGCATTAAAACTTCTGATCTCAGTTCGAAGAGACAGGTGAAAATTTTGCCATGAGATAACCATCTCACTTCTGTATGCAAGAGAAGAGTTTTGAGCCTGCAACTCATATCTTCACACATCAAGGAGAATAATCTTAAATTAAGCCCTAGCCTTTAAAAAGTTAATAAACTTTCACCGCATCTGATAAAAAGGAGGTTAGGTTTTCCATTTAGCAGCTAATGCTTCCTGGTGGATTACACAATATGTACTTCAGCATTCATGAGCAACTTTCTTTATTTTTGCTCCTAGTCCTGTCAATTTTCCTGACACAGCTTTTGCTCCATCTGTGCATAAACCACACTTTGACCTAGGAATGCGGTTTAACACATACTCATCAATCATGTTGAAAATGAGTTTGACTGTAGTGCTTATTTCAAAAGATTTGCAGAACAAAAACTCTTCTATAACTTCATGATAATCAAATCGTACAAATAGACCCAGCTGGTATATGTTTAATGTTTCTGGCTGCCTTCACTCCTAACACAGCTTGGACCATATTCACAGGGTCTGGTAGTAAAAGAGTTTCATCTATTATGTGGATCTTTTATAATCCTATAAAAGGTTATAAAACTTAGCCAGGTTGGATGGCTTTATTAAGTTAGTATCAGTATTTACAAAGCTTGTCGTATATTTATTTTCTTTCTTGAAAGAAGTAGGTTTTTTTAAAAAAAATTCAATTAGCTTACCAACCAAATTAAAGTGCTTTGTGTTTTGGTCACGCATCAGCAGAGAAGGGTTCATGATTCGGTTCGAAAGCTTTTCAAAACAAACAACACATTGAGGAATGGGATTGTTATTGTTTTTTTGCTGTACTTTACAATAAAACCATATTGTATGTAGTTTTCATCGGTTTGGTTATGTTGTTAAGAGGCTTTAGTTAGCAATTTACCTGCAGTTTAGGCTTTTTAACACTATTGGTCTAAGTCCCAGGGTTCACCAAAAACTGTTTCATGATTTATTATGAGTACAATACAAAACCACACATAACTGTTAGTTGTGCAGTTGTACAGTTTAACACAACATTAAAACATTATATCTATCTGACTAATCACCACTGTTCTCAATGTTTTCATTGATGTAAATGCTCACCCTGCTGGATTAAAACTGGCGAACACGGGGCCAGTGGAGTGGAATGTCACGTGACGTGTACTACCTGAAATCTTCCTGCGTATCACCGGTTGGGAACCCCTGGTCTACATAGATCAAATAGCTTCCTACAATACAATTATTGTGAACTATTTAAATACATTTTAAAATTAATTTGTTTAAAAATAGTTTGCAACTCTGCCACCTTTCTCATAGTCAAAATTTTTTAATTATAAAAATAATTACATAAGGAGAATAATTTTTTATTTCAAGGACTTAATACATTTTTTTGATTACAGTGGACCTAAAGATCATATATTTCTATATTTTGTCGATCATGGAGCAAAAGGAGTTCTTATATTTAAAAATGAAGTATTACCAGCTGCAGATTTCTATAAAACTCTAATAAAAATGGTTGATGAACATCGTTTTAATAAGGTATCTAAAGAGTCATTTAGTATATTTTACAGTTGAGCCTTCACAATGCTACTATAATTAGGTGTATATATAAAAAAAATGACAAAAATTTATATGTATACTTGTGTGTGTGTATATATATATATATATATATATATATATATATATATATATATATATATATATATATATATATATAACTTTGCAACACTGTTTTCTTGTATTCACTTATCACTTTTACTATATGTACCTAAACAAGTACAAAATAAGATTCTTGTTTAAGTACATACAGTGAAAGTGATATATATGTTATCAGTCTGTGTTCAAATTTGTCAGATCAAAGATGGGACATATCTTCTTGAAGTGCTAAGTTTGACATGAAGGTATGCCATTTTGCCAGTAGAGCTGTAGCTCAGAAACATTGTGGTGAAGGGAACAGTTATAACAACCATTGACTTGACTAGATATACCAAAATCAATTCTGCTGAATTTGTCTACAAAAATCACTACTGTTCTTAATGTGATGATATTTGAGACATGACATCAACAGGTGAACTCACATCAGAAGTAAATAATACTGAATAGAGAAAATGTAAACTAAGTCACAAAAATAAATGTACATATTACTTGGTAACATTACATTTAATCTGCAGATAGAAACAGTAATACTGTGTGGAGCACTTTGTTGGCAACTTATGTTAATCAAATTAGGTACTCCTATAGTACTAGCTAACAGGGGTAGAACAGTATATTTGGATAATATTATAACCCCAAAAAAAGTCTGGGCAGCAGCTGCTTGTGGCAGTGACCTAGGAATTTTAGCTTGTCTCTGTGGTCAGTGTGGATGAACTTTGATCCTACTACTTGTTAGAGATACTTTCCTTGAGCCGTACGCACCTTATATTAGACATGAAAAAAGTATTCCCCAAAGGTAAATAACAAAAGACTGGCCTTAAAATCTTTCTAAACACTAGTTTATTCAAACAGAATATATCTCCTTCATCCGTTACGGGATTATAAATTTATAAGTCTGGCTAACTTGTGTAGTCTTTCACTGATGAGGTTGACGTGGTAGCTGTTATTAAGCAATTTATTGATATATCGAAAATGGATTGAAGATATTGTCATACCTGATTTCCCAGTACCTGAGGTAGGATTTGGTGTGGACTGACTTTTTTATTTTTAAGGTATTCTCCCTTATCGCCTCCAGGTGGTGAAGAGTTCACAATATTAATGTCATTGCCAAAGGACCACTCAAATTGAGAGAATTTTTAACCAATAAGAAATAGTTTTAAAACTATATTTACTATGATCTGAAGCGAAGATAATATGAATCTGCTTAAACATGGCAATCATGGGCTGGGCTATATTTTAAAAATATATTTGCTATTTATTTTTACTGGCCAAATCACAACATAGTTTAAATCAAATCTGCCTTAAGTATAAAGGGCAAATATAATAATTCAATCTCAAAAGTTTCCAGTCAGTATAAGAATTTTTGCAAATAAAACTAGCAATGAACTAGATTTTTAATATCAAATCTTTAAAATGCTGAGCAAGTTATAAAACTGCTTATAGTTAAAATTTGTACACATCCAAAATATAATCAATAAGTTAAGACATAAAAAGGGAATTTTACAAATGAACAGATACTTTAATAGAGGAGTGTTGAGTATAAAAAACAAGTGGCATTATTAAACCTGTACACTAAAATACTGCTAACACCAAAGCCAGAAAGCAATACCATTTTGGAACATACAGAGAGCCAATATCACATTGGGTACTATAAAAAAGGAGTGAAACTGCAAAACAAACTACCAATGGCATCTTAACAAGGACAAGGGATGGTGAAATAAGCCTGAAAAAATCAGCCATCTCTAGAAAATTTCAAAAATAGTTATCTAAAAACTCTTGAATTATGTTTTGAACGATAAAATTATTTAGCAGAAAAATGTAACTGAATTAATACTGAGATGTTGGTTAAGCCATACAAAGTTGAAATTAAACATAAAATGTATGAAATTCAGACAATAGGGACATTGAAAAAATTAAATATTAGTCAGAATTTTTTAAATTGAAACTTCTTCAGGAATGTCCATAAAGAGAAAGAAAATGTATATTTAAATTTGAAAATGTATTTAGTTTAAAATAAACTTGTCTTAGATTAATTTACTTTTTACAACTCACTGAGATTGTATGAATCTGAAATAATTTATTTTATAGAAAATGGTTCAGAAGAAAAATATAAGGAAAAACTGTTGAAATGTTATCAATATTTTTTCAGATGATAGTTTATGTTGAGGCATGTTATTCTGGCTCCATGTTTGACAATCTATTACCATTTGATTTGAACAGTAAGTATTTAAATGCATTTTGGATTCTTATTTAATTATTATTTCATTCATTTTAAGAATTAGTATTCTAACAGCAGTCCCTCCTATACAAATGAAATTTTCTTTAAACTCCTTTCTTCTCTAACTTCTGCTTTTTCTTTAAATATGATTGTTTTGAAGAATCTGATATTATGTATATATCACATGTGTATTTTTGTAATCTTGTCTTTTTTTCACTGATATTTCAGATAATGCTTCCAGTGCTTGTTTTTCACTTTATTTTAATGCATATGTTCGTAGCTATAATATTTATTGCAGGCTACTATAAGTAATATAAGTTAAAATCCGTAAATCTTTTTACAAAATGTTACAAATTTTCTTACTATGTGAAAATATAATCAAAACTAAACTCACAAATACATGCAATATTAAAAGTAGCAATACATGGAAAACTAAATAACAATTAAATGACAAATCAATGGAATAGAGAATTTATTGACAAATTATTTTCTTTTAAAGTGATCACCCAGTGAGACAATTATTGCTCATGAACAATAGGAATGGTTTATGAATATAGGGATAAAAAGACACATGAGAAGGTATAAGAGGGTTACAGTGTTAGTACCTGAAATAAGTAGACGTATTCTCTAACAGAGTCATCAAGAGAATACTACCAGTTATACCTCCTAAAAACGATAAAGAAATGGTCGTGAGGAAAGGACACATTCATTTCTTTCTACTCAGAATAAGAGAAAATCATGGACCGAAGTCACTTACAGACCTGATCTAATCCAGAGTGAAGAGAAGTATCTAGCCATTAGCCAAGATATCTAAAAAATGACCCTACATAAAAAAAACAACTAAATTATAGACATCCAACCAACGTAGATCTATTGAACCGATTTTTTTTCCAAGTTATGGTGTGCCTCCGATGCCATTCTTTTTTTTTATTCCTAGCATTATCAAACTTTAGCTTATGGAAAAATACGAGTGATTTGTTTAAACACCAAGTTATCACAGCTTCTATTATTATTAACGTTGTTAATTTCATATTTTAATAAAACCTTGTAACCATAAAAATTTTCTGTTTAAAATCTTAATGTAAATTTAGATTGCAAAGCCATCATCTTCAGAAGAAATAATTCCAAGAATAACTCCATTCAATATAAGAAACAATTCAAGATACTCTTGTAATAATCTCCTCTGTAAATGTCTGATATGGATATAAGAACTTGAATAAAATGTTTTTTATGGTTAAGAGGTTTTGTTTATTTAATTTTTTCTTCTAATTATACCACAGTTGCTCCAAGTTGTAAGGGTGAATTTCAATTAAACTAACAAACTCAACATACAATTCACTGATATGTTTCAGTTTTTGTGACAACAGCAGCTGACCCAAATGAAAGTTCATACTCAACATTCTATGATGAGCAAAGAGAGACATTTTTAGGAGATTTATTCAGCGTAATGTGGATGGATGATGCTGAAAATGTAAGCTAAAGCACATCACACACGTACGCATGCACACACACACACACACGTATATATTTATGTATGTAAGTATCATTATAAATACATTCGATTCCCAGGAACCTTTGTGAATTACAGAATCCGAGTATTCAATAATTTTTAAAATAGTTTTGTCATCTAGAAAAATTTCCTGGTATCGGTTTTATAGGTACACTGACATAAATAACTCTATAATTGAATTATTACGTATTTGTAGGTTTACAAAAAAAATAATAAAATAATTGTTTTGATCGATTTACAAAAAAAAAAAAAAAAAAAAAAATTAAAATTGTTAAAATAGTTTTATCACCATGAAAAAGGTCGCAATATCAGTTTTATAGGTATGCTGAAATAAATAACCTACAATTAAATTAATATGTATTTGTAGATTCACAAAAAGAATAATAAAATATATTTTAGGTCGATTTTCAAAAACAAAAAAAATATCTTAACAGTAATATCTGTAATTCTTAATTTTTCTATGCTAAGGTTTCATTTTTTCTAATGACAGACTTTCAAGATATAATAAAATCTTGATACTCGAGGTATATGAGCTGGCATCATAGTTGGCCTATTTCCTTTTGCTGCACCAAATTATGTAGCTACAGTTTCATGTTTAGGTAAATGCTTATTTGTGTACTAGTGTGTGTTCCTAATGCACAACTCATTGATTTGTTTTTGTAAAACCCAAAATTTGTTTGTTTTCCTTTAATTTGTATTACCCCACAATTATTTCCTAATTTTTACTGCGAATTGGTAGCTGACTGTGTATGTATAAATATATTGTAATTGTAACATCTGCATTCAATAAGATTCAGTTAACTTTCCTAATCATATCTGGGAGTAGCAACACATTTTATTTACGCATTTACTTTTTTTAATTCCTTCTATTAGCTAACACTCTCCTTATATATATTGTAAGTGTTTTCTTTTATTGTATTATGAATGAATTGTTTAAAATGTATCTTTCATTTAATTACATTTAAGGTATGCTAGTTACTTTTCTAATTTATTTTAAGATAAATTAATTTTCTAGAGCTTTCCTTTTTTTATAACAAGTTTAATATATCATAAAAAACACTTTCTTAACAATTATAAGTTTTATTAATAAATTACAAATTTTCTTCTTTTTTAACGTTTTACAAATTTACTATAAGTTTCCTCTTTTATTACAAGTCTTATTATTCTAAATTGTATTTCTCTTTTGGGCAGCAACAGTTTTTATTTAATTTAGCCTAAATTGATTTTAATTTTGGTTTAGCATAAGCTCTCTTTATCTCGGGTTATCTGGTGGGTTTTAAATTTTGAATACTGAAGTCTTATTTGGCACTCTAAAGTACAAAAACAAAAAAAAACAAAAAAACTAAGCTCTAAATGTTATAAACTATGTTACAAATTAATTTATTTCTAAGTAAAATTGTTCCTTAATATTCTCTCTAAATGTTTTCTTTTATAGTTTAATTTTATAATAAATTCACTGGTTTCTTTTCTTTTATAAATGTCTGATTGCAAAATTTCAAAATGTAGTAATGGATCTAGCCTATATACTAAAGTGTTTTAGATTGCAGATTCCACTTTTCAGCCTTTTATCAAAATATTTAATATCTTTTTAAATAAATAGTTTTAATTTATTTTCTTGAAAGTATTCTGTAGTGTTAATTTAATTCGAGATTAACACTCCTGCACTAAGTTTGAATTCGTTAAATTTTGTTAGCCAATTCTGAAACACGTCTGTCTTGCTTGAGTAGGTGTGAAGAACTGAAAACGACGCTAAGCCACGCTTTTAAAATGGCTAGAACAAACTATTTCCCTTTTTTAATTGTTGTTACCGACTTTACGGATGCTGTATTCACTGCCTTTTGTACATTTCATGTTCTTAATAACTAGATCTTAATTTCTTCGCAGGTAACTGCATTTAAATATTATATTAAATATTAATATATTTAGTAATATATATTTAAACTAAATCTTCCGACTACGTTTAAATCATCAGCTGTTCTGTTCACAATGCGCTAGTCTACCCGTCTAGGTCAACTTGTGTGTGCAATCTTAAAATGGTTTCACTTTTCTTAACACTTAAAGGCTTTTACTATTATTTACATTGTTTTAGTGTTCTTTTTTAAACTGTTACACATTAAATTGTTTCTATTATATTGTTTCTTTTACAGTGGTTATTGTTCTAAACTTGTGATTAAATATTACGATTTTGCCAATTTAGGTTATGTTTACATTTATCTCTTTTTTCATAATTGGTTATTTTATGGTTTGAATTTACTTACATATTTATATTATGTTATTTATAGTGCCTTTCTTACTATATATATATTATATTAAATATGGTGATATGATATAAGCTTTATCGGCGAAAAGCTTTGAATAAAATATAAGTATTCTTGTTTTTGAAATATTTATATATATATATATATATATATATATATATATATATATATATATATATTGTACAAATTTTCACTCGTTAATAAAATATGTTTTTACTCATGCAATCAAATACAAATACATTTTCTTAAAACCTGTAGTGGATGAAAATTGATGTTAACAAAATTTTTTCAAATATTTATTCATTAATTGAATTTTAAAAAGTTGATCTATCGGTCAGATTCAAACTCAATAATCACATGATTGAAATCCAGCACTATGGCACTGAGCCAACTTTCCCATTGCTAGAAATAGACTACTTAAATAAAGTTGTATATAAAATTATAAGAAAAAGATTACTTGCAATAATGAAACTTTACAAGAGATGGATAGAATGAGAATTCATACACCACCATCAGCTTCATAAATTAGAAATGAAAAAAAAGAAAGCGAATAAATAGTAACAAACAAAAATAATAATTCAACACCCATATACTGTATAGAGAGGAAAATGAAAAATTGCAAAAGAATTCGCTTTCTATTTTGCCACTTAATATTGTAATTCTGTCATATGTATATACATATTAATATAATTGTAATCATAAAATAAAAAGTAACTAAATAAAATTTTACTTGGTTGACCTCAATAGAAATTGACTAGAATTTTTTTTATATTACTTGTTATAAAATATATTAAAAACTAATATTTTTATCTAATACAAAAGTATAAAAGTTTAATTTAACTATTAAAGGTAGATCTTGGTACAGAAACTTTACACAATCAGTTCCAACGAGTAAGATCGGCTATTGCCAATAGTCATGTTGGAGAATATGGTAACTTAGACATTGGAATTACAAAGTTAAATGAAGTCATGGGGAAAAGGCTAACAACAGCCTCAAGGTCAAGAAAGATTATAGACCGAATTAAAATTACTGTAAGTACAATATATTAGGTTGAATTTATTTTGTCTTTATATAGAATAGACTTTATATATAGACTCTTATATATATATATATATATATATATATATATATATATATATATATATATATAAGACTTTATACACACACACACACATACACACACACACATATATATATATATATATATATATATAAGACTTTATACACACACACACACACACACACACACATATATATATATATATATATAAGACTTTATACACACACACACACACACACACACACACACACACACAAACACACACACACATATATATATATATATATATATATATATATATATATTTCTTCTATCCGTGTGTATGTGAATAAACTCCTAACTGACTAGTCAGATATTTATGAAATTTTGTTTATTAAAAGTCATTCAAGAATGATTTAGATTTACAATATGATCCAATAGGTAGCACTTTAGATTGTACTCAACATTGTACAAGAGAAATCATGGGACAGATATCATCGAAACTTTTTGGAAATGAAGAACGAATTTATGTAAAGGAAAACGAATTATACAGAAATCATTATTCTACAAAACATTAATTAGACATGCGTAAAAAATATGTAGATATTTTAGTCAGAGGTCATACAATATTGATACTATTTTGGCAGCAATCTAAAAAATAGTAGAAATAGCTGCAGTAATTAAAAATCTTCTTATAACACAAAAAAAGAGCAAGTTTATGACTCTGGACACCGATTCTTGTCAATCTTTCAAACCAAAGTAGTTTTAGGTCTTCATTTAAAACATGGACTACTCCTAAAATATATCTTCTGTTAATTCCTCACAAGAGTTATGTTTTTTTTCTTTTTGCTTAAGAAAAGTTATAGTTGCAATTTTATTTTTAAAATATTTTTATTAGCAAATGATTCACAAATATTTGAATTAAAGATAAATAAAGATATTTAAGTAAAACACTTGTTTTCGTTTACACCAACAGCATTTATTAGTGCTCCAGAAGGCGCTAGAGACACATAATGTATTTTTTTAGTGCATGACGAAACATTCCTTTGGGCACTAAGGCAAAGTAAATGGGTGAGTACAAAAATCAGGTTCTCTAGAGATTTGTACAAATTGCATTGTGCCTTTGTTTAAGCTTCCATTACGCTTAGTAACAGAGAAACATTATACAGTGATGTCAGTAATAAGAGGAAAGAAATGACGCGCTTATCTTAGTATGTATCCCGTTATGAAGAAATATGTAACTTGTAAATTCTTTATAGATTTTGTCAGGATATATAAAGCACTACAAAATCTTGTATTTAGAAAATGTTATTATAAATAATAAATTACACTTTTCTCGCAACAGATATTTTAATCATAACATGTACTCGACAGCCATGCTCCCCTCATTAGTAGTAATACTACTGTAAGTAAGTTCGAGTCAGATATTGTCCAATATAGAATATTGGAAAAGTAAAAAACAGATAATGTATACATCATACAAAGTATAGATGTTTTTTTTGTTACTTAAAAAATGGCATTACCTTTCTAATCATGCATTCAGTCACTTAAATGTTTACATACAAAAATGTTTGTGCGTGCATTGGTCCAGCTCAACTCAAGAACCAATGAACTAGTTACGATAATATTTACAAAATATTTAAGCTGAAAGTTAAAATAAGTGAAAATATATGATTACATACAACTTTATGTATGTAACAACCTATATGTTTTTAGGATAATTTCCATAACAAGCTGTTTTAAGGTGTAGATTATATTGCATTATTAATTGTAAATTATTAGGTTAAAGTTCAATTGAATGGAAAACTTCTTTAATTTATAATTTAATAAATATATTAATTTATATTAATAATAAATCAGTAAATGAATTTAATATAATGATAATGAATTATATATTCTGTATTTATGTATTATTTGAATATAATAGATTTATAATTTGACTATTTATTTTGAGAGAGCTAAGAATTAAGTTAACATTTTTTCACTTAAATCCTAGAAATACTGATTAAAATTTATTTATTAATCTATGATGCCGAATGATTTTATATATAACGGGCAGTAGTTATAGTCGTTTTTCAGCAACCATGAGTACTTGGTTAGCACTTATAAATTAAGTTCTTCTTAAAACTCAAAATAGTATAAGATCAAATTGGGTGATGCAATTATATAATTTAGAATGCAATGTGAAAACTAAGATAAATAAAAAAAGATTTACTTTTCATATTTTTTAAGTGCTAAATCTCATGAGAATCTTGATATTTCTTGAATTCTTCATAAGAATCTCATGAGATTTCTCTACGTTCTTTGTAAATCCTTTCCCAAAAAAGGAAACAATGGATTGTCTGTTTAATATACAGTAAACTCCCGATTATCTGTGGAATAGGTTGGCACGGCAACGACGGATAACCGAATTCTCCGGATAATCCGCTATAAACAAAGAATACGCAAAACGATCGATAATCGATTATTATACCATAAGTTACACAAATAATGACCCCGGTTAATGCAATTCACAAATAATCTTCAGAGGACAAAATAAATACAGAAAATAATTTAAAATGTCGATGTATATGACGGATTATAACATGTACATTTATATGTCTAACTATTTACAATACGTACATAAGTATATGTCAAAAGTAAGTAAGTATGTACATATGTAATTTCCTTTACACATAATACAAATAAAACTGTTACTTTCGTCTTTTTTTTGTGAGCATTGATTTAGCTTTAATGTGCGATCTAAGTTTCTTGAGAACCATTTTGTCGCACAGTGTCTATTTGTGTCACAAAACCATAAAGATCGATAATGTATATGACAGACATGGATAATGCATATGTCAGGTCCTAGACTATTTATAGCCGAGATTAGATGACATTTGTTTACAATCTTATGATACACATCAGGTTTTCGGGCGTCCAAGCATTTTGTCATTGTCTCTTATTTACAGTAGTCTGCTCGAACCTTTTATTTCGCTAGCCCACATCGGGATGCTTCCTTTCAATGTAAAAATTAGTACGTACATATTTACATATCTATTCCCTTCATCTTAACTTCTATTGAGCCTTATATTGTATTTAAGCCGTAATTCACCGTTTGGAAATTTAAACACATGAATCTGATTAGAATAAAAACTGGATATGTGTAAAACAATGGCAGACCCCGGATAATCCGCAAACCGGTTAAACCGCCCACGGATAATCGGGAGTTTACTGTATATACAAAACGTTTTAAATTGATTTAGAAATTGAACCAAAAACCTTCAATTTTACAACTGTGTTTAAATCAGTCCTTCTTTAAATCACTTCAAATCAAATATCTTGGTTTTGAGGTTCTGAAGCAACTATTTCCCACAGATTTTAACTTTTTACAAGTTTAGGTCAGATTTCAATGGCTCTATTTTAATGTTCTGTGCCCAGTAGAACTTGCACAATTTTAAGGAAAAATTAGTTCACTCCTTAAACATTTCTATAGCCTTCTCTTCTTGCAGACGAGCCTTTAAATAACCTATGAGGGCTTGCATGTATGTCACAAATGTCTCAGGTTATACAGTATGATGTATAGAATGGAGTTAGGTCTTCATCAAAGATGATGAGTCATTGAACTTAAAAGTAGTTGTTTTTAGGTGTTATAGTTTAGTCACTTGAATTTCATTGAAATTATCGAATTCACAACATTGAATAACATGTGAAGTCTTTATGAAATTTGGTAAAAAATCAGGAATATGCTTCTCCTTTTTAAAAGGATCATTGACAATATGTAATTCACAATTACCAGTGTGTAATGAAAAACTGATGTTTTGTAAATCATGTTTTAACTGGTTGGATCCGATATACAATTTCCAATTGAAGTATAAACTGTTTAATAAAATATGGGTTAACCATAAATCTGAAAATAACACTAATTAATAGTATTACTAATTCTATGCATGTTTACAAGTAACGCAGACTTCCTTGACTTCAAATTAATAAAACATGTCTATATTATCACAGTAGTATGATAAAATTGGTAAATCAATGGAGAAGGTACATTTCTTTATATTTTAATATATTTAATACTTCTATATGTGATATGTGTTAACAGACGCTCTTGACCATTGAAAATAAAAATTAATTATGTGCTTCGATCATTTTACTAAACGTGGGGGTTTACAAAAAAGTAAGTTTACAAAAGTAAATCCTTGCATTTGACAGTAACAACCACATTTTAGTTGTGTTTGGGAAAAATTGCAGAAATAAAAGAAAATACTATTTTGAAGACAATGAAACATTGCATATGATGATACCAGTCAACAAAAGTTTTGTGTTATAGATTGACAGTAAACCATGTTATTAAAGTGATCAATTCTACGTTTCTGTATTCGGTTTGTTGAGTTCAAAGATTTCTTCTGTAATATTTTTTGTGTTAACTGTTAAATATGTTTTCCTTGTTGTGTTAAAGATATTTAATGTATAATTGCGGTGTTTTGTGTTATATAATATCTTAATATTATAATGTTACTTGCATCTTTTCCTTTAAAATTATAACATGAAACTTTTCTTTTTAACATCCTATTCCAATGTATAACAATAATATTTATGTTTCTTACATATCACTAGAATAAAAACTAAGCTCAATTTATTTCAAGTTGTATAAATCAATTCTATTTTCTAAGCATTGAGTCATAAATTATACAGTAAACTTTCATTTACATGGGGGTGAGATACTGCCGGATTACTGAAAATCCCAGATTACTTCAAAACAAGGCCAACACTATATCCTTTAGCAAGTATAACCAATATCTCTCCTTTGTTCTATTTGTCCAAAATCTCCATTTTATAACTAAAGTTAAAGCGAGCATTCCCAGGTTAGGATTTTTAAAATTGTTCAGCTCCCATTCATCCAATTTGTCCACACTCTTTTAAAATATTATATAATGTTAACCTTTTTACAATATTAGCATATTTTCCAGTTTTTCTTGTACTTAAATGGTTGTACTTATGAACCATGTATAGCCAAAAATTATAAATTTTGTATACTCCTTATTTAGGTTCTTTTGTAATTTATCAATGAAAATTATTGTGCCCATGGCAAAACTTTTATCTTTACCCACATACAAAAAATACAACAGTTTTTTTCACCATACAAAAATTATATATTTCAAATAGTATATTGTTTTTATTATTCAAAATTTTTTTTATAATTTTGACTGCTTATTATTTTATTACAAAACATTATAATACTGTGCGTTAGAAAATTTTTCAGTTTTGTGTTTTCTGTTTGTTATTGTAATAACTGTCTAAAAAGTTCTGAAGCCAAATCTCCAAACGTGTTTTGGGAATAACTTAAATTCTTATTGCTAATTTAGGATGCTGTACCTAGTGAACATGTACCAGTGGCAGTTCTTTCTAAATTACTTGTTAAGGCAAAAACAAAAGAACAAAAAGATAAACTGTATTTGAAGCTGCAGAAACTAATTAAAGTAAGTTGATTGATGTTACGCTATACTAGTTCTATAAGTGATATGTCTATATAAATCCGATAAAAGCAGTGATCTATTTGTAAACACATAAAATTCTTTCATGATATTATTACATTGTTAATTTATGTTGTGTCTCTTGACAGAACAGAATGAAAGTGGACAACATTGTGCTGGAAGTACTTCAAGGAACAGTACTTGACTCCAAACTTTTAGACAAAGTTCTTAATTTACAAAAGAAACTAACAAAGAAAAATATGTTCTGTCACAAAAATTTGATCACCCATTTGTCCTTAAAGTGCTTTAACATTGCTAAGGTAAGAAGATACCGAATATCTAACTTCTTAAAATACTGAAGGTTAATAGTTGCATATGTTTGTATATATTTATAAATACACAGTCAGAAGTAAACAAATGATTTTATACCTGAGTTCTTCATTACATTGTCTATTTCTAAAAAGTAGAAAAAATAGGATGACATTTATCATTTTAATTGGGAGATTAGAAACACTTGACTGGTTATACATCAGGAACAATGGTATCACCTTGTTGGTGCCAAATAAATAACCCAAGAGTTCCAGTTTTGTTGTTTATTTAAGGCCAGTTTTTGAATAGTTATTGAAATTCAGTTTGCATAGGGTATATGTAAGTTATAAAAAAGGTTTATTTTTTGTTGGATAAGAAAGACTGTAAAAAAGTAAAACTGGATTTTTGTGATAGTTTGTAAATTTATTATTGTCCAATCTTAAAACTTAAACTTTATGAAGATTGAAATATTTTTTTCTACAAATTTAATTTAAATTTATAAAGAAAGAGTAAACAAATATTCTAAATAATTCATGACTCTACAGTTAAGAGAAAAAACAAGAACATTACAAATACATTGATTTGCAGTTTCCCAACTCTGACTTTCTTCGCATACATTTTACCCAATTGCTGAGTCACATCCAAAACACCAAACCGTTACCTACTTTTAGGTCTATAAACATTATTTGTTTATAATTAGAAGTTGAATGATAACAACTTTTTAATTTTGAAAAAAAAAATACCTTTGAAAATTCTGGCCCAGATATTTACATTGAGCAGTTTCACAGTACAGTAGAGTCTCGAAATTCCGAGTCTCGATAATTTGAGGTTTGGTTAAATTTGAGCCTATTTTATCTTTTTAAAAGGAAAATATGAATCAGGCTTCAAAGAAATGTTCATATCAATACTATAAAGGAAATGAGCTGGGTTTCCAAGAAATGTTCATATCAATACTATAAGCAATGGAAATGAGTCGGGCTTTCAAATAATGTTCATATCAATATGTCATGCAAAGGAAATGAGTCGGGTTTCAAAATAAATGTTCATAACAGTACGGCATGAAAAGGAAGTAAGTTGGTCTTCCAAGATATGTTTATATTAATATGGTATACGAGGGAAATGAGTTGGACTTTCAATAAATGTCCATACAAAGTTCTATAAACTGATTTTGTACATTGGTAATTATAGTACTATATTAGGATTCATTAAAACTCTATTTTTTCTAATGCACAGAAGCGTATTCCTGTGTTATCTGAGTTTTCGGTAATCCGAGGGGGTCTCGGTCCCATCTACCTCGAATTATCGAGACTCTACTGTACTTCCAAAGACTAGTTTTGCAAATTTAATAAAGGTATGCATAGTTATCATATGTAATAAATTTAAAATGCAAGGTTATTAAATATTTCAACCCAATTACAAAAAAAAAACACATTGGGGTGGAGTAATAATTTTTAACAAACTCTTTAATTCTGTGTTTTTTTAATCTAATATAAATCTGCTTTCTATTTTCAGAATCCCTATGTTTTACACCATATGAAGAAATTTATAAACCTATGCAGTTTAGCCTCATTTAATGAATCTACAGCAATATCAACTATAAATAAAGTGTGCAAAAACGTTCAAACTCAATTGGAGGGAATAGTATAGACTTCATGTGTAATTATAAATTGATTTGTGAAATAAAAATGTACAAAATGAAAAACATACTAGGTTGTGTCCAAAGAGATACTGTACAATAACGTTTTCAGTTTTGTAATTTACAATTTGTGCACTGAGCCTCTAAGCACAACCTATTTGTAAAATTGTGGCAGTTTTAGTATTATTGTTGATTTTGCATTTACGCTTCCAAAGGTTTTAGCCTGTTCAAGGTATAGATAACATCTATGCCTTAAACTTTTACTAATTTGGAATCCCTTCTTTAGATTATTGCCAACCATTATGTTTGATTACATTTTTTTAAAAATCCACATATAATATAACTGTATCCACATATAATAGATGTACTTCTTGGTTAACAGCCCTATTCTTTTTATTAGTCTAAGTAATACAGAATAGATGGTCCATAGTTGATCTTCCTGCCCTGAAAATAAGCTTGTACTTTCCCTTTTACATCTTTATATTCGTTTTCTATTCTACTTTGAATTAATTTTCCATATAATGTACTGTGACTTTGTTACAGCAATGATTATGTAGTTACCTAAACAGCTTGGAAAAGGCGAGTTTGAAAGATTTATATAGAAATATAAAGAAATAGATTGGGCAAATAGTTGGAAATTAAACAATCCAATAATAACAAGTAGCATTACTACTTCATAAAAAAGATGTCTTCAAGAGGCCGCAATAAAAGGGTTTGGATATCTAATTAATCAGTGGAAAAGATTCCCGTACTGGTGGGACAAAGATATAAAATGAGAAATAGAATATAGAGATGGAAATACCATCAATGTTTATTGCAGAGAGTGACAGTGACAGTATGGTAAACAACCAGGTCAAAGCTGGAATGAGAAGAAAGATATATCGGATGAAATCTGGAAAAAAGAGACAGAGAAGCACAAAAAGTTAAAGAGTATTTGAATTGCTACGATGGGATAAGAAAAGAGACGAATTATCAACAATCACTCCTTATAAATGAAATAAGAACTTTGGAAACTTTTTTAACGAAGATGTACCAGGATTCAAGGGTACTAGTGAAACAAAAATTATACATATCTTAAACTTGCCTAACAAAATAACAAAAATATACGAAGTGTATAATTTATTACCAAATAACAAAGCACCCAGATTAGGAAGTGTCCCAGCTGAACTAATAAAATATGGCACAACAAAACTATATGAAAGCCTAGGCAACCCTTTCCAAAACTGTACGAACGGACCAGAAATTCCGATAAAATGGAAGACGTCATTCATATTCACCATACAAAAAAAGATACTTTATATAACTTTAATTTATATTAAACATCCATTACTACGGCATTAAATAGACAAGCACTTTCAATAATTTAACATCTCAGGAAGTGGGGCATAGAAATAAAAGATTGGCAAGTCAGCAATCGCTAGACGTTTGCGCTCAGTCCATAGTGACAAGGGTGATGCTCGCCCTCCACTTTGTTTGTCAATGTCTAGAGCTTCTATGTACAAGTTTTATTGTATTCTATTCTTATAATTTTATTTTGAATATAATTATGTCCTCAAATTAAGATTAACATTTATTTGTAACTTTTGTATATTATAAACTAATTTATTTTCATCCCTTTGTAAAATAAGCAATAATATACAATTAAAAGAAAAACATGAAAAAATTCCACAGCAAAACCTATGCTGAATTTCCCAAGCGATATCTTAAACGGCATTCCATCACTTTTATTTTATACTTGAGCCACCTACTATATTTTTGGTGGGTATTTGTAGGAAGTAGGAACAATAGACAAACATTTATTACTTATTTTTCGAGTTTAGAAACACATGACTAGTCTTAAATCAAGAAACAGACTTTTTGCATGTGATTTGCTGATTGACAACAGTCTTACCAATGACTTTTGAATTACTCAAAAATTCCCCAGTTTGTAACCTTTTCAATGATGACGTTTTAAATAATCAACACATTGAATAAGAGCAACGGATGTAATACGTTCCAAACAACGTTCTGTCCCAAACAATCAACATATCTAATATATTCCTCAGTTTGCAGCGTATAACTTTAGTAAACCGTGATACACAGATCTTTTGTTTGTTACAGATCATTCTGTAAAAATTTAGTTCTTAGGAAAAAATATCAAAGTATCACTAACGCAAATATTTCATTCGTAATCTTGTAAAATATGTGGGAACATTGTGACATCTGTTCATCGCTATTTCTATTTACTCGTGAATGTGCAGTCACCTGTTTGTACTTTATAAACTCAGATTCTCGGAGTTATACTATACAAATTAGCTGAAATTTTGAGCAATTCTGGCTCTGATATTGATTTTAAAGTGATGAAGATAATGTAGAAGGTATGTACAAATTCCTCTCAGTTTATAAACTAAATATTTGTGTTTATAAATTTTACAGAATTACTGTTTTCTTTGCAATTTAACTATAAAGAATTGCTTTCACGTTTGTACAGATGAACATGATGATGTAGATGAAAATATTAAAGTTTTTGATAACTATAAAAAAATAATTCTGTTATGAAATTTGGAAATGGAGAAAGTAATATGAATGTACAACAAATTCAACCACAGTCCAATTTTTTTCAGAATACATCATGAGTTCAGAGCAATTTGTTTTAACCCCAACTGCTTGTATTCGAGGAATGTTCTGGCTTTTCAGTTCCAATTGATGAATGTTCTTCTAGCCTGGATTATTTTTCACACTTTTTTGTTTGAAAGAGGAACAAAAAAAAAACAAATTGCTATGATACTGATTCAATAAACACTCTTCAAAATCATCGGAAATTAAAAGCAAATTATTTATGGTATAAGTGGGAAGCATTAAAATTGTCACAACTTTACAATTTTTTTGTAATAGTGCTATGTATGTTTGTAGTAAAATATCATCGACTTTGTCTCAAACAAATCCTGTATTGCAAAGTCCTTCTTCTAGCAGTCTAACTGCAACATAACACGTCACGTTAATCCTTGCTAAGCTACATAGTTCTAACAATACTTTTATTCCTCGAAACATGGAAGGGGATGATCCTTTACATAAAATATGATGTATCTATGGCTAACTTATTGAATGGAGTAAAAGTGTCCTGCACCTCGTGAATATCTCATTGTTGATAAGGGAATGTGTCGTTTTTAAGGTAGACTGGGATCTAAAGTTTACACTCAAAACAAACCTCATAAACTTTATATGCTATAAAGTTTTATACACTATGTGACACAAAAACAGGCTATGAACTTATTTCTTGGTACAGGCATTCAGCATCAGGCGACACTGACGACTGAAATAAACTGCCTCCGCCAGTGCTCAGTAATCCCTGTTTGTCAGGATCTTATCCATGCCCAATGCCCCTCCGAGCTTTGATTTCAGCTTTTCTCTGTGTTGGTTTGGCGCTGTGCAGAGTAGCAATATATGATGCATGGTCTCTTCTTCAGTGCGACATTTGTGGCATATTGCGCTATCGCTGAGGTTCAAGCATTGGAGGTAACAATGAGACCGATTTGAGTATGTGCCACAAATGCAGCCATGAATCTTGGGACACTACGATAAACGAAGGATTTGTGGGTTCTCTGAATGTTAAATAATGATCTACTAGCAAGTACCAATCTCCAGCATCCAACCCACTTCTTCTGAAATACTTCTCTAGTTTTTCGTTTCTATTTAGAAAGCGAGATTTTGGGAACTCCAACAGGTTTTATGATTATCTGCTGAAATTTAGCTATTTCTTCTGCTATTTTTCATTTCCAACTACACCAGTCCAGGTATCCATTGGAGAGCAATATTCTTCTTTATTAATTTTTTCAAGATGTTCCTGAATTCACTAGTAGTCTCCTGGGGTAGATTTGATTACGCCTTCAGTGCCGATTTTGAATCTGTCAGAATGCAGATTCTTTTCTCCTCAAGATGAAGGCCACTCACCAAAGCAGCACTTACTGCTAATAATTCACCATCCGTGCTAGAAGTCGAGTCTGCTGGCACATGGAATGTATCTTCCGTAGACGGGTTAAAGTAGCCAGCTCCTGCTTTGTTATTTTTCAGGTCGAGCCACCAGTGTAAAAAAAAGCTCTAATTAAAATACTGAATCATCTCCATTATGGCACTCCTCAACATCAATTCATGTTTGGCTTTTGTAATATTGCCCGGTAATGCTAGGGCCACCATTAGTTTGATTTGCTCCCAAGAGGAATCCTGGAGTGATCTAAGAGACAGGTGACTGCTTTAAAATTGTTGTTGGCAGAGATTTCAGTGGCTCTTCTGACAAGAAGTTTTTCAAATGCTTATTCCACATTAACCTTTTCAGTAGCACGTCTTTTCAATACTAGCGTCATTTTTTATTTGGTTAATATTATCCTGATTTTCAAATAATAAAATTTTTAATATTCCAAATAATAAATAAAACTTAAATTATATACAAAACCCTTATTTATTCTTCAAAAATATTTTTTTAAATTTTGTAACCTAACCTTACCTAATATAATCTTAATATTAGCTAATATATTTCCAATATAGTTTTATTCCAATGAATAAGTGGTACATTATTGTTGGATAACCTATTACAACTATTATCAGTCTCATCATCACTTGAAAAACTATTTTCCTCAACATCATTATATCACTTTCTTCTTCAGAAGCCATGTCTGTAAAAATTTCCAGTAACCTACTTTGAGTAAATATTTTTCCTTCAAACATAGGCTCCATTATAGACAAAAACAACAATTATACTCCTATACAGTAAAACAATTGGCTTACTAATACCCAAAAATATCTATACTAATAACTAACTGTTTACTAAATATTCACACTAACACACTATAGAGCAATTATTTACTTATAACAGAAACAAAATTGAGTAAATGGAAAATGTGATCAGAATTAGGGTTGACACAATTATAAATGAAAAATTACAACTGTTTTTAGCATGATTACATTACATACAAATACTTCTTGTCTGACAAACATGAAATGTCAGCTGATTTCCAGATGGATCAAAAAGCATTACAGAAATATTAAAAGTTACTTCAATTATTTACCAATAGATGGCCTAGCAAATGACACCAAAGAAGTTCAAATATTTACCAATAGATGGCCTAACAAATACCGAATAAGTTCAAATATTGACCAATAGATGGTGTAGTAATGACATTTGACAAAAAAGAATATAATCGAGTATGCTCTGACAGAAGAAATATTAAATCGAGTACTCTCGTGTGTGCTCCGACATCGAGCACCGACCGGGGTCGAGTATATTTGGGAGTGCTAGTGAAAAGGTTAAAGCATTTAGGTGTAGATCCAGCGGTGGATCCAACTCAATCCTAATTGCTAAGACAGGGGCTGTTTTAGGACATCCCAGACATACTCTTAATGCTGCTGATCGAATTATCTGCAGCTTGTTTATGTGTGATTTAGCTGTAGAGCCCCAGACTTCTACAAAGTAGGTCATTTTCAGTTGCACAAATGCAGTATAGAAAAACTTCAGAGTCAACATATCCGTTCCCCACTGTCGACTGGCAACAGCCTTCAGAGCCCTGAGCTTCACTGCGGATTCTTCTTCTGTATATTCGATTTGCTCCTTCCATCAGAGTTTTAGATCCAAAACAACACCCAAAAACTTAGGATTAGTGTTCATTTTTAGCTGATTGCCATTTAGTGTGAGGGCAGATAAAAAGTTACGTCTGCATATTTATTACATCTAGTGAAGAACATGCATTCGGACTTTGTCACTGAAAGTCCCAGAGATCATTTCTCACTCCATCTGGAAATTTTTCCAGAGGCTCTTGCACAGCTTCGTTGGCATGGTATAGTGATTCATGAGATGGCATCATCTGCGTAAATGACACATCGGCTATGAACTAAACATAAAATATTTATACAGGTAAACAAAGTAACAATAATAATGCTATTATAGGCTCTGTGGCAAATACAATTTCAAAAATCACACAATTTACATGGAATGATTCTATTTCAGTCCTTTATTATTCCATGGACTATATTTATAAGTGGTACAAGCTCTTCCAAGATGGGCAAGAAGAGGCCAATAACAAAACTTGCTCTAGACACTACAACACATCAACAACAGATGAAAACATTGAAGCAGTGAAGGAAATTGTTAGGGAAATCGTTGAATCACTACTAATGTAGATGCTGTAGTTGTTGGCATATCGATTGGCTTGTGCCATTTAATTGTGGGAAAACAATTAATGGTTTTCGCAACACGATAATTCACCTGATCACTTGTCATACCTTGTTAGATTTTTTGGCCTAAACAACACCTCAATCATGCCTCAGTCACCATATTCTTTGGATTCGACCCTGTCACCTTTTCCTGCCCCCAAAATCTGATGCAAATTCTTAGAACCAATTTTTTTTAAATACAGTTGAAGCATACCAAAATGCATCTAACCTTTTCATCTATTGTTGAAATTGTAAACATATGTTAAGGACATGTGTAGAAACACAACAAAACAAAAACAAAATAGAAAATCAAATGCATGTTACACACTAAATTTGAAAAGTCACCTTACTTTTTGAACACACCTTGTATGTGTTTTATTTATTATTCTATTATAATAATTTTGTGTATGTATTATATGTAAAAAATTAACAGGAAGTGATCTAGTACTAATGGAAAAACCAAAATTTAATTATAGCTCTTAAACATTAAAAAAATTATATATATTTTTTATAAATACTGACTGACTTTAAATGTAAATAAAATTTATCACATTATCAGACTTATGGTTGTAGTAATTATACACAAGGTAGAACTTTCCAAGTTATAATTACAAAATTTCAAACTTTTGCAAAAAATGCCAGTTTCAAGGTACTACTTGAACAATGTTCAATGCGTTGATAAAATTAGTGTTTCCTTGAAAAATAAAACAATTACGATATAAAAAAAAATTTTTTAAAACATACTACTCTCCAATATGCTATAAAAATAATAGAAATAAATTTTTGTAATGGTTTATAAAGTAAATATTTTTCATTCTTTAATTGAAATTTTACTAACCCATAAAATACGTTTTACAAAATTTATTCAAAATAATTGCTTTACAATACAAAAATTAGTAGTCAAGTATTTTACTTAAAAATGTATTTTTACATGTAAATACACTAAAATTTACAAAAATAATTCAAAAAGGTACGTAAATGTATTTAAACTTTACTAAATCATCTTATACGGACACAGCTCACTATTAGATACTTCACTACGGAGTTTCAATCATTAAAACAAATAAGTATGTGTTGCATTAAAATTTTGATTTTATACTTTTAAAATACATATGTAGAGTACTATACAAAATGTACTTTCACTAATTATTTAATTTTATCAATAATCTGAAGCTAAACTAAAAGTTTAATTGAAAAAAAAATAGTAGTAAAGGACAGTTCTACAACAATTCATCAAGGAAAAAAATTGGTAATTCTTGTTTAGTAATACGCAACGTCCATTTAGGCTGCTGATTCTCTTATTTGCTTTAATAAAAGAAGTTTAGTTACACAATCTTATGTTTTATTGCATACAAATACTATATTTGTACACAAACTGTAATTTGTAGAATAAAAGAAACAGTTGGTCTGTACTAAGAGAACACAAGTAGTAAACCATGAAAACATATGACAATAAAAATATTGGAAATAACCTCAACACCACAAAAATTATCAAAATTAACAAATAAAACAAGTTACTTAAGATTAACCCTATCCCTAACTCACCCCTATATTCTTTACTTATATACCCTTTTTTCAAATACAATGCATTATTTTCATTTTTTTTAAAATTTCATTTATTGTTATTAGATATAGTTTATATTACATATTTATTATTATATAGTATTTTTTGACATAGCCTATTTCGTTCAAGATGGCCCATCGTTGTTTGTTGGTCGAGGGCGGAGAGGGGGACGGAGCTTACCTCACGCTTATATATAGCGACCGAAGAGAACTATTGGTGTCACTCTAGTTTGTAACTTCTTGTTTGCTAAATTCTAATTTTGTAATAAGACCCACTGATGAAGATGACACGGTTATCGAAATGTATATAAGGATTTAATCTTTAGTAACTTGTTTTATTTGTTAATTTATATTATTTTTGTGGTGTTGGGGTTATTTCCAATATTTTCATTGTAATATATTGTACCACTGTGCTCTTGATATTTTATAATAAAAACATATAGTCAACAAAGTGATACTGAATTATGCAATCAATCCAAGTATAATTTTACTTAATCGTTTCCAAGGCAACTTAGTGACTAGTGTTCCTCAGAATTATGACTAATAACTTATAGCTGAAAAATAGCTTCTGATTACCGACATTTCCTATCACCAATGCTCTACTGTATGTACATAAAAGAGTACTAATTGCATTACAAATATATGGTAGAACATTTTTACTTACATTCAGATTTTAATCACTACTTGACTCATCCTCATCATGAGATTGCAGTAATTGTCAATCATCCACATCGTCCCAACTTGGGTGATGTATTTGAGCCAATATCCTTTCCATATTAACAGAATATACTGAATTTGAATGAATTACACTTCTATTAACCTGTGTAAAAAGTGTGTACATTAGGAAACAAAACTGACATTATTTATTATGTTTACACTTGCAGATATTATTGTTTAAATAAATGTAGTTGACTTGTGATTTACAGGTTTATGTGAATAGGCAATGTTTCAATAACTGATATGTTATCCTCATCGGGCCTTATTCATTCTGCACTCTATTGAAAAATAGTGATGTGATATAAAATTAGTATATTTAAAAGAACAGCGCATATAGGCTTTAACTCTCAACACCTTTGTCTGTTGGTACTATGAATAAACTCAAGAAAGCTGTTTAATAGAGTGCAGGAGGGAAAACCCCAGGTGATGATAATGTGGCTGTAATTGAAACGTTGCCTGTCTGAATAAATAGTTGTAACTGACTCACAAGTAAACTGCATTTATTTAAACAAAATTGACAATATATATTATAAAAATGATTAATTTACTAAAGTAGAAGTAATTACCTTTTGCTTACTTCTTACATGAAATGTATCAATCTAATATGAAATCACTAACCACACCTAATTACTGATTAAAAAAAAAATTTAACATGTACAAATTGTGATCAAAAGTAATAAAATCTGGGTATAAGTTTAGTATTCAGATATAAAACAGTAATCTATAATAATAGAAAAGTCTATATTCTATCCAAGACTGAAGAATCCCCAGCAAAGTGTTCTAAACTAAAAAGGGAGAAAAATCTCATTATTAAATACACTCAAAATCTGAATAAAAAAAACTAAATACTATATAGTACCACAATGATTACAACATAATTCAAAACATATGCAAAAGATCATAAAGGTTGAAGATTCAATATTTGACAAATGCTTGTCACAACCAACCTGAAATCCTTCCAAGCAAAGTGAAGGTGTTATGCAACTGCTGTCATAGGGTTCTAGATTGTTGCAAGCTTCCTTTAGTGCAATAGTTTCTAGTATCTGAGAAGGAGGTGGATGAGCTTTTGGTATTAAATGATTCTCTTCCGTTTCTGAGACTTCCAATAAAGATCTAATTTAACAATGTAAAAAAAATTTAATAAGCTAATTTTAGAGTAAAATTATGATAAATTAATTATTTTATTTTTTCAGTGGAAAATCCAATTTTGGTCATTATTGTTAATCAGGGGTATTGTGAAATAACAAAAATGTCGGATAGAATAAAATTACAAAATAAAAAACAAATTAAATATTTAACAACAACAAAAATGAAACAGTAATTAAATAATAATCACAATTAAAATAGAATAATTAAAAACAAAACAATGAATAAAAAATATATTAAATATAATATAACAATGAATAACAGTTTAACAATAAATAATTATTAAATAATAACAATAAATACGTAAAATATTAGATTTACAATATTTAATAAACATTCAAAATTAATAACAATAAATAAATAAGGAAAAATATTTAACAATATATATTAAACAAAATAAATATCTATACACACATGATTGAATAAATAGATGCACTATAGTTAATAGATATGGAAAGATATTTAATTATAAAATTAAAATATTATATCTTACATGGTGCAAGAAAGCAATGAATTGGTCAACGGCTGTGCCGTGTCGTCATCCCTCAACACCACCTTTAATTACTTAACTTACCAATTGTTTTCACATTTCTTTCCCAAAAAAAATCATATTTTTGTATTGTGAATTTTTAATTTTCTCTATAAGCCATTAGAACTGCCTTCATTGAAAAACTTTTTTTGTATAATAGAGGAGTTAAAATATCTCTCAAATACCACTCAATTATTAACCCGAGTTAATTCGGAAATTGCCAAACGTACCTTAACAAATGATATATAACATGCAACAGTTATTTAACTACCATCTTATATAGTAAAATGTTATTCGTGCATATAGGTTAGAACTTTGAAGGGATTGTACAATAAAAAAATATAACATACGTTCACAAATATTGCTGCTTTTGAATGTAGTTTGACAGTAACACAGTGAATGTTTCATTCTCACACTCATAAAAAATTTAATTCATTTACACATAAAAATATGTACTAAATAAATACACTTTCATCAATAAATATCTATATGTAACATATACAATTGTAAAATGTTACAACAATCGTATCTTAGTAAATACACAATTTGTACCTAAATATCAGTCCGCCTCGACTGAGTATTTGAGCACGTTGGACTTAACTATAGCCTCTCCATTCTTGTGGGGAAAAATTTCCAATTGGCATATCGGTCAGGATTTAGGTAGTGACCATTTCCCAGTTTTCTTTCAAATGAGAGTGAAAACTAAGTTAGTTCAGAACAAGTTCAAAGCAAGTTCAAGATTGGGAAAGCCAACTGGAAACTCTTCACAAAGAAGACTGAACTCATTGGTGCCGAGGAGAGTCCGAACGAAGATATGATTGAAGCATCCATCATATCAGCTGCTGAAAAGTCTATTCCTAAGTGATCTGGTAACTCAAAACAAAAATATATGAACAACTGGTGGACTAATGAAATCCAAGAATTATGTTTAAAAAGGATCAAAGCTCGGAAGCGTTTGAAAAAATCTAGGATAAGTTCAAATAGGATTGAATACAATAAGTGCAACGCTAAACTACGTAGAGCTGCCATCGAGGCCAAGAGAGAACTGTTTGAGATTAAACTTCTACCTGGATTCTTTAGCACAATGGCTTGAAATGAGATGAAAGTACCACTCATTGATCTTAATTTCCTCCATACAGTGGAGGATGGAGATGTTCATCTAATTCTGTTAATGTACTGTCCCCAAGAATTCTTTCTACTTAGCCCGGACCCTCCGTGCTTTAGCACAGAGTTCCTTGTATTCCTCAAGGTTTTCATTAGCTGGTTGTCAATTAAATGTCCTTGAAGCTCTTCATCATAAACAAAGGATTTCTGAGCATTCATCACTCCATTACAGAACAGATAGGTGGCGTGGATTCACAGATGGTTTTGGAATGGTCTTTTCAGCAATCATCAATATAAAATTGGTAAAATCATTTACAACCGTATCAATGGGAATCAAATAATTCATGTTTGATAATTCGAGTAGGCATCCCAGTTGGCTTTTTCTAAAATCCAACGGGGATGTCGAGCATGACAGAGAGAGTAGTCAGACAAATTGATCTTTATAGGTACATGGTCACTTCTACATAAATTGTTAACTACCGAACATCTGCATCTGTAGCCAAATGAGGACTGCAGATCGATAGGTCAAAAGTTATCCATCCATCAGTAGTTGCTGCTAAATGAGTAGGAGGACTGTCATTTAGCAGACATAAATCCAGTCTGTTCTTATACTTTCCAAAAGTTGTTCTCTAGAGTTGCAAGTCGGAGATCCCCAAGATAAATGGTAAGCATTTAAATCTCCTACCTATGAAAACAGAGTCTCTAACTGTTTTATTAAGTCCATTAAGGAACTGTGTTGGAAGTTGTCGTGCGGTGGTAAGTAGACACGACACATAGTGAACTTATATGGAACTGCTCTTTGAACAGTTACTGCTTCTAAATGAGTAATTAAGTTTAGAGATACTGCATGGAAACAGCCATGAGTTACGATGGGTACGCCACCTCGATCTCGGTCTTCTGTAACAAAGTTAGATAGAAAAAATGAATACTCCCTTACCTGAAAATTTTGCGATTCATGGAGATGTGTCTCTTGTAGACATTTGAACGTTGGATACACATCCAATTTCACATTCAAATTCTAATTTCATTGCTGATATTTTTCATTTTATAACAAAAAGAAGAAAATACATAAGTAAAGTAAATACTCAACATTATTGCTGTTAATCTACAACTTACTCATCTTCCTGGTTATTCACTAAGTTCACTGTATTACGCAACCAAGGATTGGAAACAGATGTTCCTAGTCCATACATAAACTTCCCATGTTTTAACTGGTAACCTTTACTGCGACTAATTACAGCAGTAATTATATCTTTCAGAAAGTGCTGTAAAACAAAGAAAACACTAGATTAAATTTGTAAATATTTAATAAAACAACACCACTAAAATCATATTCTATGGTGATTAAAAATAGCATATTAATAAAGTAATAGACATTTTTAATAACACATGCTTTAAATTGTAAAAACACATGCACTCAATTTTTATTGTAGAAGATACAGGGTTACTACTTTTGGCTCACTGATACATTTGATAAAAATCATAGTGTTATTAACAGCTGTATTATGAGATATCTCACAAAGTTAGATTTTTGGCAAATGCATATAACAAGATATGTCGTTCTTACAATACCTTATTGAAGTATGAAAACAATCAAATAGAGTGCTGGATATTGCAAGGATGGTATAAACTGACACCTACATTGCATTTATCATATTCTACCACTTGCAATTTGTTGTCATATGAGTCTTTATAGAGTGCTGTAAGTTCGTGTTTAACATGAATATTATAAACCCATTAGAGACTTGCTGTAGCCTGAGCATGCTATGATTGTGTTTATATTCTGTGTGTTCCATTATATGTCATTTAGACATTCATTACACTGTTGTTACAATTGTAAAAGTAGTGCATCTAAACTCATGTTACACCTAAACGAATGCTTCAAAATTTGTCATGTTTAAAATACACTTTGAATCTTTTTACACTGTCAAAAATATATCAACCACTACCAAAAAAATCGTTCTATTATTTTCATTTTTATATACCTGTAAGAATTAAAATTTAAACATATACACATTATATTTTTACACACTAGCGGTATATTTCATATGCACACACTAAGGATTAATATTATTGTAAACATTTTTTACTAAAAAATTAATTTTTAATCCAATAGAAACTCTTTAAAACTGAATTATATGATAATGCATTATAGTCACTATTATTTTCATTTTGTTCTGAAACATACCACACAGAATGAACTCAGAATGACAATCACCTAGCCAAGCTTATAGTTATTAGTGATCATTGTCCATCTAACCTGAGATGATATAAATTGATGCAAAATTTTATTAAAAGTGAGCAAAGGAAATTGTTTTGAAAGAAAATCTATAAAAAACTAAATTCACTACAGTTGAAATATGGAAATTATTCCCATAAAGACTAACATAATCTCAAAGGCAGTAAAGAAACTTACTTGTGTATAATTAAATAAGTAATTACGTTTTAATCACAGTTTCTAAATATTGTTACATATACATTATTGGGCTTATTGGTTAATTTGTATTAGGATCATGATCTAAAGACATCTCCTCTGGGTAGATGAAATGATGAGTCTTTGGAAAAATACTTGAAAACTGTGATTGAAAACTTGAAAATAATTATTAAATTCATTAATAATTTTTATTTACAATAAATTACTGGAATATTTTTTATACAAAATAATATCTGAACTTTTAGGAAATAACTTTCTGAACAAAGTTTTCATCCAGAAATTGTTTATTATCTTTTTTAATTCCTGCTACATCAGTGAAGTAACATACATACCTGAATAGCTACAACCAATAGTTCGGCAGCAGAATTTTCAGCACCATTTAAACCTCCCTCCCAAGCAGCCAACATCAGTCTCAGGTATATAAACTCATGATCTGGAAGCAATAGTTCCTGAGTAGCATAACGATGAGGTTCATCCTGGGGTCTAGCAGCGGGGCAAACATCTACATAATCATGAACATCCGTTGCCTAAATAAGCACAACAGATTTATATACTAATGTCCTGTGTACTTAATTTTAATAGTAATATTCTGAAAAATAGTTCAATCACAATAATATAAAAATCATCACTGAGAAACTTATGCAGTAATCTCGCAGTTATGGGACCAAAGCCCTACTGTATTGATGAGAGGTTAACAGATTTCCTGCAGCATAGCTAAAGAGAGTCTAACTTGACTATTCACTGTGTCACAAAGAAATCAGAAATTCCCCAGAGCCAGGAAAATGTTTTATTACATAAACCTCTTTGTAAGCAAATAACTAATGAGAACATAATTTTGGACATCTTAAAGCTACTCAGCACTCTTAAGTCTCCTCATGTAATTTTTTTCTAAAATGTTTATAATTATAAATATAAGAATAATGTGAATATGATGACCTTTCATGTGTTTTCTGCAATACTCTATATGAAATATGATGGCTACAGTCATCCGTCACAAGTTATCAGATAGCACTATGTTTGTTTCAATACTTTTTGATTCAGATAACCTATACTGAAGTTCCAGGTGTTTTCCATAATGATTATAGAAAATATAACTAATACAACTTAAAAACAATATCTATAATCACTAAACTCTGCTACAAATAAAGTAACATAAAAGAGAAAAGTTAAAGTTCAAGTAACAGCTTCTGTAACCAATGGCCAATACAACACAAAGCAATAACTAACACTAGTACAGACGAGTTACATGGGTGGAGATAAGGGAGGGAAGGAGGGGCATTGCTCCTCCAACTTTCTGGCCAAGTGTATTGTTTTTTTATAATCAAAGGCTGACAATGAACTCATTAAAGTATTATAAAAATAATAAATAGTGCTGATACGAAATATCCTCGGCAGTATCAGTTGTTATTTTGATCATACGCGATTTATTTTTTTAATGACTGAAGTTCAAAGAAAAATATGAACTTTATTTTAATCTTACAATTCATGATGTTCAAAATGAAATTTTAGGAATTGTCTCAGATGAACTTTTGAATTCAACATTGTTTCTCATAGAAACAAAATAGGGCTTATTTTTGTACTTACAACTTTGCAAAATTCAAAACAATTTCAAGTTTTACATATTGCAAAGCTATAAGTCTAAAATCCCAAAATTTACATCCTATGAAAAACATATTGTTGAATACCATACCCTAACTTACCAATAAAAAAGTAGTTTAAAACATCTACTTTATGATGTAAGTTTTTGGCTCAATGCCAAAAAAGTTCAAATGTTTTCGCTCAGCTTTAACAAAACTTATAATTCCACCCATGACAAGTTATAAGGTCGGATAAACTAATGATATAACTCAAGCTGAAGATTTTAATAATGGGTGTCAGTACTAGTAACCACTGATGATTAGAGAGTATGGAAAGGCTATGCCCAGTCACCAGTGATTAGTCTGCAAGAAATGTGTAGACTGAAATTTATGAAAATTTACCAATGAAGTTTTCCATCAATGTAAGCATCCAAGAAAATGTTTTGATGTTCATATGAGATACTATAAAATAATGTACCACAATTGCCACAACAGCTCTTCAAACACACACTGTTCTAATTTCAAAAGCCTTAACATTACTGTTTGTACATTAAACCAATGTTTTAAAGGATTACTATTTCTATTTTTATTTTTAAAAATAATGTAACTGAAAAATAATACAAATCAGTATACTTGAATCAATACATTCCTGTATTAGGTAAACATGTGAACAATTAATATGGTTTAATGTTTCATGAGGTCAAGTCAAATTGACCATTTGTATAATGACAAATAGTTGGATAAATTACTAACTGTCAAGAACCATAAACAAATCAGTCAATTGAATTACCACTAATGTTTACTGTATTTGCTGGAACTAGGAGTTAGTGTTTTGATACATCAAAAAAATATAAGTATTCTGGAACGAGTATACTCGCACAGAAGGTTGGGGTTAAATTAACAGGGCATCCTTGAAAACAGTTGAATTACTGGGAACGCATCAGTAATTTAGGCATCAAATATTATTTGGCCATGGTAGTGAAATGCCAGATTATAGAGGGACTGCTGTATTTACATTTGTATCAAATATAAATTTAATACTTTTCCATTTGTAGGTAACATAAACTAAGAATGCTCCAAGTGAAATAAGGATTTTTACTTTAATAAGATTAAATATAAACTACTAGTGGATTCTATTAGCCATTCTTATAAAATACAAATGTGGATGTTGCAACCAATTATAGTTAGCTTTAACAAGCTTGAAAATGTAAACTTATTATGAATGAAGTTATAAAAATAAACATTTTAGTATACATTTTGGTTTTAAGATGAGACTCTATATTATATTGAAAAAACACATATAATTTAATAAATATTATTTATTTAGAGAAGTTTAGATTTCTTTAAAAATATTTCTTGAAATGTAGATACAATTTTAATAACCCAGTCAGCAGAAAGAAAGGGCCAGGTTTCAATCTTTGTTCTTTTTGTAATTTGCTTTTATCTTATAATAGAAAGAAATCATATAGGACTGTATTTAATGATCCAATACAGCTCTTTAGTATTCCTTTTAAAGGTGATAAGTGCTAGGTTTTATTTAATTAATTACATTCTACACACAATTAATATTGGGGGAAAATTACAAATGGTGATGCAAAAAATCTTCAAGGACATAGGTGAAATACAATAAAGTTAGTAGTCCCAATAAATTCAAATTTTTGAAAAAAGACAAAAATAACTTCACAATTCTTAATTCAATATTATTAGAACATTTTTTCAATAATATTTTATAATAAAGTATAATAAACATATTATGAGGAAAACTATGCCAAATTCAAAATGGGGAAAGGAGTAACCACATCATTTAAAACAACAAAGGGTCTATGTCAAGGCCTTTATCACCCACCTTATTAGATAAATAGACAGCTTATTTATTAGATAGATTCTAGACAGATGGAGTAGAAAATCCCAAAATATGGAATTAAGGGTGGGAGAAGATAAGCTGTTTATACTGTTCTACGCAGATGATTAGATCGTGATAGCGGAAGAAGAACAAGATCTTGGTTATATGAAAAAAAACTGAGGGAGAAATATGAGGCAGTAGGCTTAATAATGAACATTCCAAAATGTGTATATCTATTAGTAGGCAAAGATGAGATTTGAGACCTTAGCTTAGAAAACATCGAAATTAAGGCAGTAGAAAAGTGTAAGTATCTAGGAGCGATTTTCAATAAGAAAGCCTATAGTGAGGATCAGCGAAATCAGGGAACGAATAAACAATGGCAGAGCAATAACACAAACTTAAAATTCTCTTCTACAAGAAAAAGAAAATCCACTTAAAAAGATATTGTTTAGAGTGTTACACTCTACAGTTCAGAGGATGGGATGTTACCAGAGCTAACGATAACAAACTAATGATTTTTACACTTTGATATTACTTGCGACCAGACTTTTTGTTAATTAAAGATTGTTAAATTGTTAACTTACACTTGGAGGAAACGTTTCCTCCAAATATAAGTTAACAATTTAACAACCTTTAGTTAACTAAAAGGCTGGTCGCAAGTAATATCAAAGTGTAATAAGTAATTAACAACCAGCTCGTCCTGATTAGCAACAAGATTTCGATATTTAAACTAATGATGATGGATATGGACTATTTACAACAAAGCTGTGGTAAATCAAGACCTGAAAGGGTCAGAAATGAACAAATATGTAAGGAAATTTAAATGAATAAAAATATAAGAGAGGAGATAGGATGGATAAAAAAGACAGGACGGCTTTGAAGAGAGGTCGGCGTTATGACATCAAGGAAGCAATGACAGCTAGAAACCTAGAAGGCAGAATAAGATTAACATTGCAACTAATAATAATAGTAATAATAACTATATGACTGCATTAACATATGATAGAACAAATTGGGGACATATATATATTTGGTTAAACAAAAGTTTAATAATGCCCAAGGTAAAGAGTTGAAAGTGTTAATACACTTTTTGATCCACATGGCATACAAAAACCAATTATTAAAACATTATTATAAAAATGTGATTTTAAAAAGTTTTGTGTGAATTGAGAAGTGAAGTTTAATGTATAATGTAAATAATAACCATTTATTTTACCCTGGTCTTTGACAAACTTACTATTTTTTATTTCTTCCAATACATATTCTATATTTTGTATGTACCTTTCACATTTTATTCTTTGAAAAAATGTTGAATTATAAATATACCTAGTCTTTCTTTTTTTTCAATGTTAAGATAAAACATAAAACAAATTACACTGGTGGATAAGGATGTCCAAATACCTTAGTATTACTACTGATTTAAACTGATATAAACAATAAGTGAATACATACATATTAAAAGGGTTTCCACAAATAATATTTATTAAACAAAAACTAAGGTGCTAAAATGAATTTATTATAAAGAGATTTCACCTTCAATAAGAACAGACACACATCACCCACAACTAAATGAAATAATATGATAATAAAATTACGTAATAGTAGTAGAAACAAAGACATAATTGTGTTAAAAACAATGCACTTTAAATAAAATAAAATTTAACATATAATTTCAAATATTTCTGCTGTACTTAAATATAGTTAAAATTAAGAGCTAAAGAGGACATTAAAATATTTTATGGGCAGAAAGAGTTATAAAAAAATAATAACATCTAATTAATATGTTTATGTTAAAACACTGTTAATGTAAACGGTCAAATCTGATACAATTTTATTTAATATCAAAGGCTAATTACCTGGAATCCCCCATTGTTTTGCCGACTTCGCCGTTTAGCAACAATTTTTGGACGATGTTTATTTACTGAAAGCAATGTTGAAGGAGCACTAGAGATTCTTGATGACTGAACACATTTATAAAACAGTTGTGTCATAAATTTGTTGTGTAGAGAGATCTGGTTTCCATCCAAAATTGAACGCACTTCTTCATCAAACTGAAACTTTGATTGCTAAAACAAACCATAGAAAATATATTTTTCTAATATTTCAGTAGACATCATAAATTAAGAAAATTTGATTTATTCCCTTAGCAAGATTCTTGAACAATCTGAATTAAACTTTTTGTTACTAAGAACACAACTTCTTTTTAAATGTGGAGCCATTATTTTACACTTAAGAGTGAGAAACAGACTTCTGGGTATGGAGCTCATTCAAATCAACCAATTAATTACTTATCGAAATCTTGTTGCTGTTCATGACGAGCTGGTTGTAAATTACAAATTACACTTTTGTTATTACTTGCGACCAGACATTTGTTAACTAAAAGTTGTTAATTGTTAACTTACACTTGGAGGAAACGTTTTCGTCTTACGACTTCTTCAGCCTCCAAACTGAAGAAGTCGTAAGACGAAAACTTTTCCTCCAAGTGTAAGTTAACAATTAACAACTTTTAGATAACAAATGTCTGGTCGCAAGTAATAACAAAAGTGTAATTTGTAATTAATTACTGCAAGGATGGTACAGTTACAATATTATTTAGGATAAATTATGAGGGTTCTCAAAACAAACATTTTATCAATCACAAAATTCTATTCTAAATAGGACACAGTTTTGCCCCAATCTAAACTTACAACTCCTAGGAACATTTTGCACCTGTAAATGCAAAGAATTGACTGAAGACCTAGAAGCGATTGTCAGTAACAATTGAAATAATACTTTTAAAAAAGTCATAAAATTTATACTAGTCTTAGGGTGAAAACAGTGAAGTGACGAGTCAAGAACCAGATACCTTAGATACTAACAAAGAGTTAAGTATCACAGCTATGGTCAACATAATGAAGTTCTGAGCTGCTCATCAAGCGATGTGTTTTATTGTCATTCATAAACATGTTCTCAGACAGTGAAGTGGCGAGTCAAGAACCAGATACCTTAGATACTAACAAAGAGTTAAGTATCACAGCTATGGTCAACATAATGAAGTTCTGAGCTGCTCATCAAGCGATGTGTTTTATTGTCATTCATAAACATGTTCTCAGACAGTGAAGTGGCGAGTCAAGAACCAGATACCTTAGATACTAACAAAGAGTTAAGTATCACAGCTATGGTCAACATAATGAAGTTCTGAGCTGCTCATCAAGCGATGTGTTTTATTGTCATTCATAAACATGTTCTCAGACAGTGAAGTGGCGAGTCAAGAACCAGATACCTTAGATACTAACAAAGAGTTAAGTATCACAGCTATGGTCAACATAATGAAGTTCTGAGCTGCTCATCAAGCGATGTGTTTTATTGTCATTCATAAACATGTACTCAGACAGTGAAGATTAATGTTTTACTGAAAATAGTTTAGTATTGCTACATATTTCACACCTTTCAAGTTCAACTAGACACGATGCTGTATATCGATTTATTTTGGAACAACAAAGAATAGATGAATACCATAACTTACTTCTGCAACTGAAAAAATACTCTGATTGTTTCATTCCATTACACGCAAATAAAATATAGTACTTTTAAATAAATTTTTCAAAATTTCATTTGTCACAAATTTTGTTCAACAGCCTATTGAGCAGTACTGTATCTAGAATACACGTTATTTTAAAATATTAAAGGATCTTCAGTCAGTGTCACTCCAACTTAAGATAAACTCCTGTGATATAGTAAGAAAAACTTGTAAATTTAGGAACAATATTACAATACTTAAGAGTTCAGTACTGTTTGAAATCTGTTCAGTACAAAAATCTATTTGAATTCTAAAAATCTAAATTTAAGACACAATTATTTTCATGATCTTCTTCAGGTAAGGATGTAGAAGATATTAGTTCATCAACAAATTAGATTCCAGATGGTATAAAACACATATGAATACTATAAGATGATACAGAACATTCATTAGTATTGGGATAAGTATATTTTTATAACCATCTTTTGAACTTAATTTCTGAAAAGGTGTTTACATTCACCACTATTTTTTTTTTAATGGGGCAGAAGGCTTTCAAAAAAATTCTATGGATATTGACAACTTCCTTACTTACTTGTTTATCCTTGTAATATAGCCTTATTTTTTTCTAACTGGACTTGTCCCACTTTATTCCACAACTTATTGTGAACATACTCGGTAAGCCAGTTGCTGATTTCATAGACTTACAAGACTGTATTTATAGAACAAAAGATTATAAGTCTATTTTTTTGTTATGTATATACATGAAGCCACATGTCAACTAGAGTAGTGCTTCAAAAAAAATTGTTGGAGAATTCCTGGCATTCATGCAGAGTTATATTGATACAAATAGTACTGCTTGATGCCCTACTTTGTGGAGTCAAGTTTAAACAAAAGATTGATTTAATAAAGCGCAGTTTGGTTTTGTACTTGACTCTCGACTCGTCACTCCCCTACACTTCCACCCTTAAGCAGAGTGAGTACTCTTAGAGAATCACAATTAGTCAATATCAAGAACTCCACTAGTGAAAATCTGGAAAAGAACTGTCATATAAGCTTGAATAAACAGTTTGCATACATTATACAATGAAGAACGAGTATTGAAAAAACACAGACAAGCCAATAAAAACTTTACTCAAGTTAGTAACAACAAGACATTAATGTTTAAGTAAAGTGAAAATTAGTTGTAATCTTATTTAAAATAAATAATACAATAATTCATCTTATGAGAGTTACAAAATACAGAGGCAGTGAAATATTAAATGAAATTTTAAATAAACCCCCACTATCATAATAACCGTATTTTAATACTTTACTTACTCATACCTTTATTTCACATTATGGTAAAATCTTCCTTCGTCATAACCTTTTAGGAATTAGAATATTTTTTAAAAAATGTTTAAAAAAAGGTGACAAATTATTTGTTGTATAGTAGTAAATATATTTAATTACTAATTGATTACACTTTGAAAAAAACCACTACTTACTGATAATTTTTCAATAGACACATTTCACACATGGTTGTGGATCGGTTAAAAATTGTTTAACAATATTTTAAGGATAAAATTGTTGGTTAAATAACATTTTAAAGCAGTAAGATGGCATAGTAGTGTAATCTATGTTTTAAAATGTAGTAAGGTATTATAATATAAAATTATTATGGAATGAACACTATGTCTAATATAATATATATAACTACCAATTATGAAGTCTTATCCCTTTTTGAAAACAACAGTCACAAAGTGCAGTATTATCACTTTATATATACAAGCCTCATAAACATTATTCTAATTGCTAAATTATCTCACTCACAAAACACTACACTACATATTTTAAAACCAGTCATCCTCAACTGCCAAAGTGATGTAAATTTTGTTGTTGTAATCATCTTGATTTCACTGATTAAATCACAAGTAATTATTTGAAGAAGTATATGAAAACTATTATTTCTTCTTGAAAACTAACCTAGCAGGTTAGGCTTACTCAATAAAACAATGATTTCAAAACATGTCAGCAAGTAAGTTAATAGTTTTCACCTAGTTCTTTAAAGATTTACTTAATGTAAGTCTGCTTGAAGAGGCCAAGTTTCCCCAGCATGGCACAAACATGATAGCATTTGGCATGTCAGCTGAGTTTTGCTTTATATATTGGAGAACGATATTAAGTGAAGTAACAGCATCAGAACGACTCACAATGTCTGTTGAAGCACTTTCTCCTCAAAGTCACTACTTCCTATATTGCCTTCATGTTTCTCTTGAATTATAGAAACAATATCAGGTTCACTATACTCGTCATTTACATCCATTGTTTCCCACTCTTCTATGCAAACTGCTCTAATATCCCCACACCCAGGTAGTTTTTGACGAAAATGAAGGATACCTGTTTCATCTTCTGGTGAAGATGAACCAATTGGGGTTCAACAAATTCAAGTCTAGGCCTCAGCTCTTCCACGTTCCTGCAGTAGATTTTGTGATGCACTGTTCAAAGAATCTACTTCCTAAGGGAAAACACCTTTTATTGTTATCATTCTTAACTTATCAAGAATGGACAGTGAACACTTTTTATTAATAAGATATGACAGATATGCATTTTTCTATTATAACCTAGTTTTATTTCATGAAGTACACTCTGATGCATAGGTTGTAACAAAGATGTTTGGAGATAGAAAAATCGTTTTTAAGCCTCTGCGTACCAACTGCATTTCTGAAGTATAGGATGGGGCACTGTCAATTAAAAATAGAGCCTAAAATGCCGTTCATTTGTTTCAATACTGAAGAAACTAAATGTGTACCAACTGATAAAAGTTATCAAATTTTTAACTTGAACAGAAATTTTCACAATAAATTCTGTATTCAACATTAACTGTGTAAAAAAAAAAACAATAAAAATCTTATACACTTTTGGATGAAACAGTAATAGCAAAGAAGCTCACATTACAACTGTCACTAAACCACTATTAGTAAATGTAGCGCTAGTGCTACCCTGAAAACAATAGTTAGTTATAGTCAAGAACACCTTCCCTCACCCCATAGCAGCTTGAATAACTACATAGTATGTGGTTAACGATACATGATAACAGTGCAATTACTAATAAGTGTCATAAGTGTTGAATATTTTTGGCAAATCTGAATTTTTCGAATAGACAGATTTGATAGTTTCTCTCAAAAAAAATTACCTTACCAATGCACGATATATTTTTATATGTATTTTTTGTTTGTTTTAGTATCTTAAGACAATAATCTTGAATTTAAATAGGAAATTATTAATAAGCTCTTGAATTTTGTAAAACTGATTAATGTAAAAGTGATTTATTTAACATTTTTATTAAGCAAATGAAATAAATGGTTTGTACAGAAAGTGGTTTAATAATGTATTATGTTTTATAAATCAACTAAATAAAATAATAAACAATAGCAAACCAATGAACTTAATAAAATTGTGTTAAATTACAGTACTGTATATATTTTAAAACAGTAAATTCTTTTTACCTTCATTTGAAACCAGAGCTTCATTTGCTTCATATATCTGTAAAAAAAAACACTTTCTATTACAAATACTAATAATATTAAATGAATGAATAATACAAATTTAAATTAACTTCAACATGAGACTTGGATCAATATAACTACTAGTTTTTACTCGTAGCTAGATGAGTATACATATTCAAAATGTCCACAATCTCTCAAATCCTATTAAAACAAACCTAAAATATTGTATCAATACAAATAAATTAAATAAAAACATGTAAAAGAGCAGTGTAAAAACTACACGGGAATTAGTTAATTGATGAGCAATGTCTGAATTAGAGTCTGAGCAATATTTTGCTGGGATGCATAAACCAGAAGTAATATTGAAAGTATTTCATATTTCATGAATGTCAGATCCAGGTGAAAAATTGGATGATTAAATTTATTAAAGACATGACACTAAAAGTGGCGAAAACAGGTATGATAGTTCAGAGTGGTGAGAAAGATAGAAAACCAGAAACTGAACAGGACAGGCCTCAAACAGGATTTTACATTGGAAAAAATAGTACTTTGAGATGACACCTTAAGCTGTTGGAACTTAGTACGTCTAAATAAGAAACATGTTTATATTCATTCATTATATCTTACTCTTATTCTATATAAGAGAAAGAGAAAAATAGCTAGTATCTTTTTTAATATAATTATTTTTGAAAAATTGTCAACTACATAGTATACATATTTAAAAACAATGTAAACTTGGGTATTTTTATCATATATTTATTTCAGGTTGTAATTTAAAATGTTTTCCCAAAATTATGTCTCATTTGTCCCAAAACGCAATTAAATTACAGTAGAGCCTTGAAATTCCGAGTCTCACATTTCGAGCTTCCGTTAAATTCGAGTCCGACTTTGAGGCGGCTAAACAGCGGGATTAATAAGCAGAGCTGTGGTGCGGCATTTAAAAACATTTCCACGTCAGCATTGCCAGTTTCATGAAATAACTAAAGTCCTGATTGGATGAATAGAGAATTATTCAAAATCTATAAAATCCTAAGTCTTAATGAAACTGTTGACTATGTTATTGATCCACAAGAAGAAACAAATTTGACATTTCGTACCATGAAACTTACGGGTTGTAAAAATTCTGATGTGACAATTTGAGATAACAGGTTACAATTATTGAAAAAGGTACAAACAACTACTGAAGGCAGTGGAAATTCCACTACGCTGTATTGAACAACATACAAATACCACGCCAACAGATGTGTTTCTGCTAAAACATCTAAGCGACACTGTAGCATAAAAATTATCAGATAAGCGAACGCAGAAAACAAAAAAGTAGCAACCTTGATTAACAATGTATTCCAAAGCAACATAATTTATGTAGATACTGTAACCAATAAAGTTCTATAAGCGTACTTTTTTGCCTTCCTAATTACAATATTAGCGTTCATTAAAACTCATGTTTTTTCTAATGTACATGAACATATTAGCTGATATAATATATAAGCTAAAGATATAATTTGAGTTTTTGCTAATCCGAGAGAGTCTGGTCCCATCTACCTTGAATTATTAAGACTCTAATGTATAAATAATTTTTTTTTAATAATTCAAATTTTTTCAAAATAGATTAGAATAATGATCTGTATGACCACTTGATGACTAATTTTCCCCAAACTTTTACAGTGTCAACAATAGATACTGAATAATCTGAGCACTGAAACCATATTAATATTTATAAGTAGCAGATTTTTTAAAAAAATGATTACACTAGTACTTATAGTTGAAATCAAACATTTACTACTCAGCTTCTGAAATATAAGGTATTTAAGAAGTTCTATCACAATGATGTATGGTGCAGAGTAGGCAAAAAAAGTGCAGTAGAAGTGGACTCCCTGAGAAGTGCTACCACATATAGCAGGCAAAGATCTCGACGAGGAAGGTATGAATTAGAGTGGGTGGGAAGAATATTGTTAGTCGAATAGAGGGGAATAGATTTAAACATTATGGTCATGAAAGAAGAATTACTAAATGGAATCTAGGGGTTGCAGAAAAGGAGGCAAAGATTGTAGATAGATATGGTGATATAAAAATAAAGTAAAGAAAAACCTACAAATGTAAAAATCCTTTATAAGTGATAGAAGCATAGGCGTATAAACCAAATAATTAGGTAAATTGCCTATTAAAAAATTAAAAAGATATTCAAGAAAAAGAATACATGGATACTGAGAATCTAAAAACAGTTCCCTTAAAACTCAATCTTATCAGTTCATTTCACACAATCTGGGATCTGTTCTAAAAACAGTTCCCTTAAAACTCAATCTTATCAGTTCATTTCACACAATCTGGGATCTGTTCTAAAAACAGTTCCCTTAAAAGTCAATCTTATCAGTTCATTTCATACAATCTGGGATCTGTTCTAAAAACAGTTCCCTTAAAACTCAATCTTATCAGTTCATTTCACACAATCTGGGATCTGTTCTAAAAACAGTTCCCTTAAAACTCAATCTTATCAGCTCATTTCACACAATCTGGGATCTGTTCTAAAAACAGTTCCCTTAAAACTCAATCTTATCAGCTCATTTCACACAATCTGGGATCTGTTCTAAAAACAGTTCCCTTAAAACTCAATCTTATCAGTTCATTTCACACAATCTGGGATCTGTTCTAAAAACAGTTCCCTTAAAACTCAATCTTATCAGTTCATTTCACACAATCTAGGATCTGTTCTAAAAACAGTTCCCTTAAAACTCAATCTTATCAGTTCATTTCACACAATCTGGGATCTGTTCTAAAAACAGTTCCCTTAAAACTCAATCTTATCAGTTCATTTCACACAATCTGGGATCTGTTCTAAAAACAGTTCCCTTAAAACTCAATCTTATCAGTTCATTTCACACAATCTGGGATCTGTTCTAAAAACAGTTCCCTTAAAACTCAATCTTATCAGTTCATTTCACACAATCTGGGATCTGTTCTAAAAACAGTTCCCTTAAAACTCAATCTTATCAGTTCATTTCACACAATCTGGGATCTGTCAACAAATAAGATATTATACAATATACCAGTACATATTTATCAAACATAATGCAATTTAGTTTTTTCTCGCTTTCATTTCCACTTTTTATCAGTGGACAACCAAGGGATGAAGAACTTTTTTTACAACCATATAACTTTGATTAAAAACTTTCTTGATATTACACCAAAAATATAGTTTTCATATCAACCACACTAGTATTGTAAATAAAATATATGTACCTATTGATGTAGAAAGGTCCCAGGAACAAAGAAAAATTATCATGGTGCTGATGGCCCAAATGTTTAAGAAGTTAATAAAAATATACAACTCCATACACCTCAATTTACAATAACAATAAGACTATAATATCAAGTTTTTTCTTATAAAACAGACCATTTCATTTTACTACAATATAAAATAATAGAAAAGTTTAATTTTATAAGAATAGTAAAGTTTCTTAATAGAAGCTAACCAGTTGATGTACTACATGTAAGATAGCCTTATTCTTGTTCCCAATAACATTCTCTGATGTAGGTCAATTTATCCATCAATGACAAAACGTTTTCGATCGGTCCATGGCAATCTTCTTCAGTGTCTTTTGCTTGGAATTGTTAGGTTAAGCGGTGATGGTTTTAAAGGTAGGTTTTCGATAGTATCAACGAGTATGTGTGATTTGTATTGTGTTTGTTCCTTTAAAATGTTTGTATTTTGTGTTTTTGTAAATTTCATATTGTTCTAGTGTGTTGAGATGTGGTCCTTTTTTGTTGATGTGTAAGATCTCTAGGTTATTGTAAATGTCTGTGTATTTGTGTCCTGTTTTTTTAATGTGATTGTAAAATGCTAAGTCGGTGTTCTGTTTGTGTTCCTTGACTCTTTTTTTGAAGCTGCAACCTGTTTGCCCAATGTAGAATTTGTTGCACTTATTGCAGTTTAATTTGTAATCGCTTGGGCTTGTAGTTTATCTTTATTGTTGGTGTTGTGTCGTACTTTGTATTGTAAATTGTTATTAGTTTTGTAACCTGTTTTTGAAATTTGTGGGCTATTTTATTTGATGTTCTGTTTAAGTATGGTATTTTGATGTATTTGTTTTCCCTCTTTGTAGTGTTAGTTTTAGTGTTTTTTTTTTATATTGTGCCATAGTTTGTCTATTATTGTGGTGTTGTATCCATTTGTAAATGCTAAATATTTAATGGTGTCTAGTTCTTTATTTGTTTTCTGTGGTCATTGGAACTTATTTAAGTCTATGGAGCATACATCTGAACGTAGCGTGTTTGTGTTGAATAGGGTGGTTTGAGGTGTTGTGGATAAGTGTGCCTGTCGTGGGTTTCCTGTAAATGTTGAAACTGTGTTTTTGTATGTGGTTTTTTGTTATGTTAAGGTCGAGGAAGTTTAGGGATCGGTTGGTTTCACTCTCTGAGGTGAACTGGAGTTGTGGGTGTATTTTATTAGTGTAGGTGAGAAGTTTTTCGCATTGTCGAGTGTTGCCACTGTTTAGTGTTATGATATCATTGACGTATCTGTGCCAGTAAATGATTTTGTGTGCATGTGTATTGTTTGCAAGTATCTTAGTGTTTTAAATGTGTTGTAGGAAAACTTCGTTTAGGACACTCCCGATAAGAGTTCCCATGGGTAAGCCATCTGGTTGTGAATAGATATTTGAGTTGTGGGTGAAATAGTTTTGTTTAGTGATGGATAGGAGGATGTTTAGGATTTCGGTAGCATGAGTTTTTGGTATGTTGTTCTGCATTCATTGGGTCTTTAGGATGTTGAGCGTTTCCGATACGGGTATGCTGGTGTACATGTTTGTTATGTCAAGTGATCTTACACATCAACAAAAAAGGTCCACACTAAAACAATATGAAATTTACAAACACACAAAAAAATACAAACATATTAAATGAACAAACCCAATACAAATCACACATACTCTTTGATAATATTGAAAACCTGCCTTTAAATCCGTCATCGCTTAACCTAACAACTCGAAGCAGAAGTCACTGATGAAGATCGCCACGGACCGATCGAAAACATTCTGTCTCAGTAAGTTTTTACAAATTTACAAAATTTAAAGTTCAGATAATCATAAACTAATGTAAAAGTGATAAATACATTATAAAATAGTTTCCTTTTTTTTATAACAAAAAATATAATAATAAGATAATTTGTAGTGGGTAGTAATAAAACACTACTTTGTAGTGTGCTCTGTTTTATAAAAAAACCCTTAGCCTAAATGTAAAACATTTTGTGTGTTTAGAGCAATACAATTTTTTAAATTTCTGGGAAACATAATTTTTTTCTGTGTTTGTTAGTACTTTTTGTATCACCCAATATAATTTTTCCCAAAGTATCATGACATGTGGAATACATATATAATTGCCAATATAAGTATATAAAATGATAGCATAAATTTATCCCTATAACTGTTGGAAACAAAAAATAGTAGTTCAAACATATATTAAATATTGACTAAAAACATAACCCAAGTTTACAAACCCAATCCTTTATGAAGCAATTGTTAATGAATAACCACACTACTATAGAGCAATGTAAAAATTCAGGTACAAAGTATTTAGTTAGGATAGATTTGATTATATATATATATATATATATATATATATATATATATATATATATAATTTTTTTTTTAATGTACTTTGTCAACATGAAAATAACAAATGTAAAGTAATTAGTTTAAACAGGTTGCCTATGTTTTATTGTTCTTAATAACAATGACTGCATCCATACATTTCTATACAGAAGGTAAATTATAGTTAGATTAGATATTTATTTCCCGGTCCTTATGTTCGATTTTAATAAAAAAATATATACCTGGTGATGCAGAATGTCATTAAGAATATAAAAAAAATTATAAAAAGTTTCACTCAAGCCCCAAAATTAAAAATTTTGCAAAATGCAGTTCCTTCACCTCAACGGCACAGCTAAAATGTTACAAATTCAACATTTTGGGTTTATTTTATGATGTAACTCGCAAAATGCTTCAAAATGCCATTAAACTTGCTGGTGATTTAAAATTACAAATTTTGGAAAATAAACACTTTAATTCAACATGCTTTCCATTGTGTAGGTTTTATCCTTTTTGCTGATAGATATAAAAGGTGTTCAAGTATGTTCACATATAGTGTGTAAATGTTCAATGAAATACTTTCTGTTTTGTGCGTTGAGTAAGGTCTGTAAGTGTTTGTTTTGTCCTTTCATGTAATTTTGTGACTTTTTATCACCAAAAAATATAACGTGTGTGTAAGTTTCATAATTCTATATGGTTTGTGGGCCGGGTGAAAGGTGATGTCGTGATGCTAATAGTGATTTGTTAAAGTTGTTTTTTTTTTAATTTGTAATTTTTGGAAGCCGCAAATTTATTTACATTTTGAGGCACTTTACGAGTTATTATGTCAAAAGAAATAAAGCGAACATGTTAAATTAGTAATGTTTCACATGTGCTGGGGAGGAGGGATTTCTATTATCCAAATTTTTTAATTTTTGGGGCGTTAGCGAGATTTTTTATAATTTTTTTCTTAATCTCCGATGACTTTCTGCATTGCTCCATATAATATTTTTCGCTAAAATCGAACGGGGAATAAATACCTTTATTTGTTTGTATCACTCTCCATTCAATGTTACTCTTAACAAAAGTAATTTGTTTTTGTAACTAAATCTATATTATAAGTAAACTGTGTGGGTGCATTGTAAAATACATATAGCCTATATTTATTTAATCTTGAATAAAATTGCAATATATATTACAATGGAGCATTCGATTACACTGTTGTACAGTGTAATGTGTGTTAAGAGCGTTTAGACCAGGTTAGTATTCTTCAAAACTTGAAGTATTATTCATGGGATCCAATTTATTCTTCTGTTTTTAGATTTAGTTTTAATACACGTATATAAAAATGGGAAAATCGACGATGGTGGAATATAGACTACTACCAGCCGAATATGCAGAGAAAGTTTATTTTCACTTTTAAAACCGTTAATAAACCGTTTTAAACCATTAACTTCTACGTAATTTTCATATTACTAGTTCTCTCTCAAAAGTTTTATATTGTACTTTAAATTATTATAGTTTTTGTCGATTAGTAAATATTTACATGGGACATTTTAACCTCAAATTAACAAATAACTTGTAATCATTTACACTTACATTTCTTTCTTTTCCCCTAAAGCTTCCATTAGTTTCATCCTAGCTGAATTAATGTCATCTAAATTTGACATTTTGATAAAATTTATTTTGTTTATATCCACAATAACAAAAACAAAACAAAAGTATTAGTCTTCCTTGAAAATTGACCACAGAGTAAAGAAATCACCTTCAATCTCTGAACCATATGAATAACTTTTTCTCACAGTTAACCTTCGCATTTTAATTATATAAGTCACTAATCTTTTACACAGTACTGTATGGTTTAATTTGTATGATGAAACACTGTTAATACAAATAGATGGCTAATTTATTTTAAGCTATTGTTTTTTATTTGAAAAGGTATAAATAAAAACCTTATTTGTCAGCAACCAAATCATTTAAAAATTAAAAGCAATGATTTAAAGGCATTTTGATACCTTATCTGAAAAATTAAATACTACACAATTTTAATAAAATAAAATAATTTTAAACTTATAAAACTAAAAATCGTAATGAAAGCTAATTTCATAAACCTGAACGTAAAATATATTATTATTATTTATTTAAATGGATTTTATTATTCACTTCTATCATCCAAATCTTAACTTTTTTATTACCCTAATAAACTACTTGTGGAACTCTTTGTCACACAAGTAGGTCTAGGATCCCTACTCGGTGGTCTTGGTAGGTCATTTGGAAGTGTTATTTGGCTATACAGAAACTGTTTTAAAGGCAGATTTTCTATATTGTTTAAAATAAATGTATGCAATCTCTACTAAATTAATAAACACAATAAAATAACATACTCATTTTTAGCCCGTTGTAAAACACCTGCATTTAACATATTTACTGGCTAGCCAACAACATCACTAAGTGGCCAGTTTAAACACTGACAAAGATCGCAAGTTAGTCGGAAACGTTCTATCTTAGTTTTTCAAGTGACTAAAATTATTAGATCGACAAGTCAATAATAGAGTAATAATAACGTATTACCTATCTTCTTATGAATAACAATTTTAAAACGTTTAACATTTCAAAAGATTATGTATCTAATAAATCTTTGAGGTGCTAAGAGATGGATTAATTTGTAGTTGACAAAGTAACCACGTGTGTCAAGTTCACTTTTAGGTAAGATTAAAAATGTCAACAGATAAAATAGCTTATAAGTCTTACAATGCTATTAACAATAACTATTATTCCATGCAATATTATAAAAACAAATCAGAAAGAAACATTGTCTATTTAATGGCTTCGATTTCAATTTATCTAGGCTAGATACTAAAATAAAACACAGTAAATAAACTTTACTAAATTATTTTTGTTATAAATACCTTTCAAATTAACAAAAATGTCAATAATTATTAACTTTACATAAAAATATCAAATTTTAAGTACATATTTTATTTGTTTATAATAGTGTACTGCAAAAAGGTGAATCAATAATGTATTAAGTTCTTTATAAAATACCCTAAATACAAGTGTTTAGAGGCCTTATCATATTTAATTTAAATACAATTAAAAATAAAAGAGTTTGATAATTTGTTATAAAAACTTTATTTAAAAACATACCCCTCATTTTATTAAACAATGTTTAGTGATAAATTTCAATGTTGTTGAAGAGTGTCCATGGTAACCTAACTTAAATTATTAGGGATCAATAGTGATACAGAATGTTGATCCCTAATATGTTGAAGTATGTTGAATGATTTTCTTTTCATGTACAAGTTGAACTTAAAATGATTTGATCTTGAAAAAATAATTCTGATTTTTACGAATATATTCATGTGCTCCTAAATCTGGAAATATTAATTTGTATTTTAGTTCAAGTTTATTACATTAGTGCAATTTGTAATTTAGATGGGTCTCCTTAAATGTTAATAATCGCTTTAAATATAATCGAGCCTTTATTTACCTTTTAAAACTACTAAATTTATAGGCTATATCAACATGATTTTACTGTCAACAAATACACTTTAAAAGTAGATTATTCAAATTAAACGTTAAAGCATGCAAAATAATTATCTTCATAAAGTTTATGAAAAATTATTAACAAAATATATAATGGCGGTGATTTAGTAATCAATTTCCAGAGTAAGTAATAGTTTTTTTTAAATAAAAATAAAATGTTAAAACTGGTGGTATTGGGTAAATTTCAAAATTAAAATGTTCCTTTCAAACGTTATTTTTAAATTTACTATAGAAGTTAACTTCTAACTACGATTATATTAATAATGATATTGTTATTTTCAGGCTATTAACTGTAATAATATATTAAAATCCGTTCAAAATATTTAAAGCTCAATTTTATTTTCAAAAGTTTTGGTTTTTACCAATAAAAACAACGCATCTCAAATTCAATGTAGTTCATTTATTGAAGCTCTGCTTAATTATGTGATTTAAGGGAAGAGAAAATTTAGGTTATAATTGCTGATATTAATTTCCAACACAACGACATGAAGCTAAACTGTCCGATCTACTGAGGGACTAGGAGAGATGAACAAAAGCATGTAAATTGTATATTGATAACTCTCAATAGGTGTGTAATGTTCTAACACCTGGTATAATGGAATGTGCGTAAATCCTGCTCCTTACAAGTAAAGGGATCGTATTCCATACTCTGCCACTCTTACATTAACTTTCTTAAAGTGTTCTACAAACGCACCATCAGCTGTTCTCATAAGCTTTTCGTGTTAGTAGAAGAATGACCTTGCAGATAACCGAATTATCCTTATTGTCCCCCAAAGTTAAGTAGGCCCTACTACTTTTGATGTAGCGAGGGAGGGTTTAAACCTCCCCTCTAAAATTTAAAACTGTTTTTAATCTTTCATCTGGTAAATAAATTTTAAATTGACTATTTTTTTAAAAAATTGTATATTATTTTATGCTCATAAGGGAATTCTATATTTAAAATTTTAAGATAGTTTTCTTTAAAGTAGATGTAAACTCGTGTGTACTTGAATTTTATGTACAATATACTATTTAAATTTAATATTTAAATATTATATACTATTTAATAATTTGGTACTTTAAAACTTATAATTTCATAATTTGGTATGTATTTAAAGTAAGAACAAATTTAATTCACTCATTTATCATCTTGTGTTGAAATTGAGTGAACATTTATCACTGAGCGTTTTAAACTAAAAACAACGACAATTTTTAAAATTCTGCTTTGGATTTTAAATTAGCTTCCACTCCACCTAGGATGACCAACACCCTTTTTCAAGCAACCCCAACCACAAGGAATGTCTGACTGCGTTACTGCCAAGAACCATAGTAAGGACAACCAGAAACGACCCGAATAAGAAACGATAACGTCAGAGAATATTGTGACATCTAGGAATTAGGAGAATGATGCAGAGGAAGGAGATGAAATGGAACCGGCAATCACTAGAATGGTCAACGGATAGAAGTTGCCAACGGTGCGTGACAACAAACCGGAAGGAACCACATGCCTACAAATATGGCGAGTCAGTCGCCCATCTGATTCACAAGGACACATGTGACACCTATTTAAATTACAGGCCAATAACTCAACAATTTTAAAAAGTGGTTTTATAAAAATTGCAAACAACGAAAAAAGCCCCCAAAAAATTGTGTAAATCGCGGTCAGAAATCCATTGAGACATGCGTGGAAACAATATCGTACATCTAGATGCTTGAATAACTGGACTGAAACTGACTTTCGTTACTAGTTTATAAATATTGAAATTAAAAAAAATAAGTTGAAATATTCAACAAGAAAAAATTGATGATGCTTATTGGCTGATTTCAAACACCCTTAAATGACGAAAATTTATTTTTACACCTCAAGTTAAAAAATTTGGTAAAGTGTGATATAAGTTAGTTTATTTTGAAGTATAGGTTTATTTGATAGCAGTGGGCAGTTTATGACCTACTGGGCACGATTTGCCCTGAGTGGTTTACAGGACACCAAAAAAAAAACATAAACATTTTCTATTCCCCTATAAATAAGTAGGTGACTTTTAAAATTTGTTTGGGGTAAAGTAAAAGAGGTGTACCCTCTTATAGAGCTGTACCCAAGGCCGTCATGCAGGCGAGGAAAACGGGCCAACGAATAAAAATCAAACAAAACCTGGGAAATGTAACAAAAATACATAATGTATTTTTTAACGTTAGGTATAACTGAATTTTTAATATAAGAGTTCTCGAACAGATAGTTTACGTAACCCACCAAGAAACTTTGCTAACGAGCGACTGGTCGAGATGAGACTTGCGTTCCCCCCTCGCGTCATCATTGTGTGTTTAACCCAATTACGTTTACATGTATTTGATTTTGCCGCGTCTTGTTGCTCGCTGTGCGATTGTGATTTAATCATTACAGATAGGTGTAATGTTAGATCAGCACACGTAGGATTGAGTTTGAGGTGGGCACCTGGCGAAATTTTATCTAGGGCGCCAACAAACCACGCAACGGCCCTGATTTGTCTTGAGTTTGATTGCTAACTCTTGCAGTCTAATTGATTAACTTTTACACCAAGAGGCACATGTTTTCTTCAGTCACATATTTCAAATATATTCCAAGCATAAGCAATTCTAAGGGTTGTTTATATTGGCTTATTTCCTCTAAAGCCAATACTATTTTAAAAATTGAACTTCCTTAGCAAAAAATAATTTCGTTTTCTCAGCGATCGAAAAAAATTGAAAATCATCAAACTTCCGAGATCTATCCATCTGCATCTGCTATGCATCCCTCTGACATAACAAGTGCGCCAGGAGCTTAAAACTGCGCCCTAACATAGCCCCTGCGCCAGCTATTCAATTCATCCATTCATTCAAGCAAAAATTATAATTCTTAATCTTAAGAGTATAGATGTAATAGAAGTAAAGAAGGCATAAATGTAACAAACTTCAAACAAGTAGTAACGATTACATTGTGACAACTAAAGGTTGGGGATTTTTATAAAAAACTGTAAAAAGCAGGAAAGAAAAAATGTTCCATACACACAAATTTAATAATATTATAAAAATTTTAATAGTAAAAACAAGGTTAGATGAATATTAATGAATTACCAAGGTTTTAGGTGAAATTAATACCATGTAAAAACTGGATGTCTGAGAAGATATTTCAAAGCACTCTACTCCTCCTTATAGAAGCAAGCAGTAACGTGGATCAAAAATTAATTCAAAAGTGATTATAATCGAGTCCTGGCAAAACTTCCAAAAAATTTTAAAAAATTGAACAGATGGAAACATTTTAAAACTATCGTCCATTCGTTTCTTTGCAATCGGTGTTTTAAAAATCACACTAGACGCCAGACAGCGCAGAGCCTATATCTTGAAGGAATGTACTTTTGAATCAATCCACGAGAGGAAATTCTTTTTATTAAACACGTCTAGAAATGTTCTTTCTAATCCCTAAAATAGTTAACAATACAACCTTTTTATGACACTACCAATGAAATATGAAGATATAATTGTTACATAATACCTTGCTGATCTGATACATTTCAATCCAATCAGGACTAACCCCAAATATTATATTTAAGAGTTTAATTCATAAAATCTAAAATTTTATTAAAAAACTTGCATTTCTGGGGTCCAGACCCTCCCATTGCCTACTCCACTGGAAGCAATTGTGTTATCTCTCCTGATTAAATATGTTCACCTATTTAGAACTGGCGCAGGTGTTTCACGAGGCGTAACAATGGTCAGGTCATTTGTGAGCCTTAGATGTTTTTGAAACGGCACTTTTCTGACATTTAGTAAAACTTATATTTTTACGAGATTGAGATATATGACTTTAATATGATACAAATTCTATGTCTCTTCATGTGTTAAAAGGGCACGATAGTACTGCATTCATCATAGCCATTTACACACACACACACACACACACACACACACACACACACACACACACACACACACACACACACACACGCCCATACACACACAACGTTTATTTTCTTTACAGGAAATATTCACGTAGATATTAGCAAGAGTGTTATCTAGAAATGAAGTCAGTAGCTATTTTAACACGTTCTCTGATCGCAATTGCCATAATAGGCGACTTTCTTAGAAAAGCCGTAGTGGGATTCTTAGTATCGTGTTTCTTTGTTTTTAAAACATTCGAGCCTGCGCCAAGGCCAATGAAGGGAAACTGTTTTCCCTCGTGCTTTTTTAAAGATTCTATTCACAACGTACACTTATTCTACCTTTACTGTTATATTCTTACATGTCAGGGCGGACACATGTCCATAGAATCAGGAAGCTATTTGGGTTATGGATAAATAAACAACCAAGTGAAGAGCTTATCTTGATTTAAATGTAAGTTGAGTTAAATAATGTTGTTTAAATGAGTATGATTAAGTGAAAGGGAAAAATATGAAAGTGGTAACAGTTTTTTTAGGAACTTACTGAGAAATTAGTTTCGATAATTCCTATGAAGAAAGCACTTGAAGGAGTCGAATCGGGAAGAAGGTTCGAAGCAAAAACATTTTGAAGACGCTAAACAAATGAGATTTTCCAGCATTTTACAACGATCAGTTGATTTTACTTTTATGGCATATGAGAGTTTTAAAATATAGTTAGAAATAAGGTACGGGATATATGACGTATTATAGGTCATATGTAAAGCACCTAGTAGATGTATCGTACCCGGAACCTACTAAGGTGATTACCGGGTACTTGGTAAGACATAAGAACTCCCTTTTCCCAAGGACTGGGTAGACGGACGAGTCGGCTGCTCTTTGTTGATCCTGCCAGTTGTCATACGCTTGTGTCAGTACAAGTCGAGTTAAGTTGAGACCTAAAAAGGCTAATTAAATCAGTCATGTTTCCTTACATAGTACAATCGCTTACTTACTTACTGTGGTAATGCTAGAGCTAATATATGCAGCGTCCCGTCTAGAGATATAAGGGTCGGTTTTGTTAGAGAAAACCAATCAGTGCACTGTCCACCAATCACATTAACCTTGGTGACTCTGAACATCGTTCAGCTGATCATACGGTTCTTGTAAAGGTGGCGAATGTTTAATAGTTCTGGCTCATCAGCTCTCGATGATAGATTCTGAACCTAACATGGTTGTAACGGTTAGTGGGATATCAGGAGCCTGAGAAACGGCTAGATCTAAGATCCGGCGCACATGAGCTTGAAAGTAATCGGGAAGCAGAGATAGTTTTCAAGCTGGATAGGCAGAAGTACATTAGGAGTAATGGGGCGACGCACATGGGACGCAGATAGCTATCGGATACCCTAGGCCTATCTCGATAGGTATCAGGACTGACACAGGTTTCTCCTCCTATCTTTGCGTCAATTCTATCGCCAGCGTTCCACAAGTACACAGTGGCTAATGGGACAGCGCACATGCACCGCAGCTTACTTTCTATCTGAGCCATTTTATTAGGTAAGTTTTCGATAATATAATTACTAATTTCATATTATTTATATGTTTAACTTTAAATATGATGGAATAACCAATTGACATCAATGTTTAACATTATTATTCATTAGGTTGATAATTTGTTATTAATATCAATGATGATTTATATTTTTAAATATTAATCTTTAATAGTTACTAATCATTTTATTTAATATCATATTTATATTTATTTATATATTTTTTTAGTAATTAAATCTATCAGCCATGGAGAGTGAAGATTTGGACGTGGATGTAGAATTGTTTATAGAAGAAATTAAACACAAAGGACAATATGGGATTCATTGCCTCTTATTGCATCACTGATTCTTGCAGCCAATTAATCAAACGATCGAGTAGACATTCGAAAATAATTAAGTAATTTTTGTTCATCTTCCCTTAAATCAACTAAAACTGTCTTGAACGCGCCTTTTAAATATCTCTCATTATTAAATGGGTGAATCCAATATCTCCTTCTTTTACTTTCCCTTTTACTAATGTATTTGTACATTAAGAACGAAAACACTACTTTTTTTTTGTAAACTTGCACTTGCTTATGATCCATCTCGTAGGAGAAACAACATGTGTAAAACAACAAAGAGTGAAGCCAGTTCCCAACATGGAAAATAACTGTCAAAAAGACCGGCTTGAAATGACGCGCGCTTACATTCTATCTCATGTGCGCTGAAACTCCGAGAGGTATCCGACTCCGAAAGGTATCCGACTTCGGAGGTGAAACTCCGAAAACTATCTCGGCGTCCCGATTACTTTCAAACTCATGTGCGCCGGGTCTAAAGAAGGCATCAAGCGTACGAAGTGTCCAGTCCCTCCCTTGGTTCGCCTCCCGTCGGTATCTACTGGGATGACTTATAGAGCTTCCTGCCGGTTGCAGTCCCGGCTTGCGTAAGGACTCATTCCTCAAGCAGGCCTAACAGAACGGGGTGCGGTCCAATCCCTCCCTTGGCTCGCCTCCCGTCGGTATCTACTGAGATGACTTATAGAGCTTCCTGCCGGTTGCAGTCCGGGCTTGCGTAAGGACTCATTCCTCAAGCAGGCCTAACAGAACGGGGTGCGGTCCAATCCCTCCCTTGGCTCGCCTCCCGTCGGTATCTACTGAGATGACTTATAGAGCTTCCTGCCGGTTGCAGTCCGGGCTTGCGTAAGGACTCATTCCTCAAGCAGGCCTAACAGAACGGGGTGCGGTCCAATCCCTCCCTTGGCTCGCCTCCCGTCGGTATCTACTGAGATGACTTATAGAGCTTCCTGCCGGTTGCAGTCCGGGCTTGCGTAAGGACTCATTCCTCAAGCAGGCCTAACAGAACGGGGTGCGGTCCAATCCCTCCCTTGGTTCGCCTCCCGTCGGTATCTACTGAGATGACTTATAGAGCTTCCTGCCGGTTGCAGTCCGGGCTTGCGTAAGGACTCATTCCTCAAGCAGGGTGCGGCCCAATCCCTCCCCGATGCCCTTTACCGTGTGTCGTGGTGTACCGGCACGTTTACTTTGAACAAACCAGAGTGCTTAAAACATTTTGGTGTCCGCCTGAATACTGTGTGTATAGAATTAAAAAATAAGATCTTACCCTATTTTGTTGGTTTTTTTAACCCGAGATAATTATAAATAGGAAATGACGCGCACTCGTACTACCAGGATAAATGTGAAATTCTTGGATCGTCGCAAAATGAACCTGGCTGAAAGCTTTTCCTTAGTACTTCCTCTTTAATAAAGTCTTCATTTTTAATCGAATGTTAGAGGTTCGAAGGCGGTCAGATACCGCCTAACTATAAACGATGCCACCCAGCGATCCGCCGAAGTTCCTCCGATCGTTCGTCCGGGAACTTCCGGGAAAGCAGCTTTTGGTTTCCTTGGAAAATATGGTTGCAAAGCTTTAAGGAAATGACAAAGGGGCACCACTAGAGTGGAGGCTGCTGATTAATTTGGCTCAATTAGGAAAACCTCAGCGGAAGGATTGACAGCTCTTTCTTGATTCGGTGGGCGGTGGTGGTTTGTAGGTGGAGGATCGATTAGGCGACAACTAACGTGACCCTTGCCTCTAAACTATGCGATTACAGTAACCGAAATAGTATTTCCGGCGACTTAATATCTTCTTAAAGGAACAGACGGCTCACAGCCGCACTAGAAATCCAGAGATAAGTCAAGAGATAAAGTAAGAGACTTGAGACGGCGAGGAGGGGAGTTCGCCAACTAGTGGAGGGAGCTGTCTGCCCCTCTCTTCCATTTAGGCACAGATACAAGACTCAGTGGCTGTGCTGAGCCGATAAGTATATCAGCAAAGTTCCACAAACATTCAGTTTGAGGGATCCCCCAGCACTCTAAATGTCAAGTAGGCCACTGCGCATCGGCTGGCCAAGTCTCTTGCTATATATCGCGAGTTATACATTCTTTGACCACATTATTGAAACCCACTGCTGCCTAGATAAAAACGATTGCTATCGATACTGATGAAAATCTTAGGCACTCATGAAAAATGTTTAGACGCTAGTTTTTTTCTCAGTTTTTCATAAATTTACTTTAATTATAGGTTCAGCACGTTCTAACTTTACCAAGTTTATAAAAGTATCGCTGAACATAGTGGATAACAAAGTTCAGAAGCTTAATATATTTTTATGATCTGTCAAATAGATCAAAACTTCAGTCCATATGTTGGTTTTACATGTCAGTAGGGACGGGCAGAATGGGGAATTAATATCAGTAAAGAAATTATTATTAACTGCCTACAAATAATAATAACAAGTAAAAAAAATGATTGTATTAACTCAAAACTGAGTTTCAATGAAACGTATAAGGTAATTACTAACTCATCACACTCAACATGTTACTATATCATTTTAAAATTAAACATTTTTTCAAGTTGTTACCTATAAGGATTTTACCTCTTCAAACAAACCTTTTGCGAAATTCCGCTGACGAGTCTCATCTGACACATTTGTTAGGGCAAATATTGTATACTCGCGGTTGCTCTAAAATACAGTAATATGATATAATTACAGTAAAAAAAGCCTTAAGTAAATATAGCCTACTAAAGAGTAGGGTGGCTCTTCTTATGCGGTACTTCTTGCATAGTCTAGGTAAAAGTTACGTTGGTAACACTGGCAACGATCGTTATTGTTGAAGATTAAAATCACTGCTGAATATTAGTCCTAGTATTGTCCGCAATTGATCGGCTTAGCTTTTCCCGCTTACGCAATCGATAAGTGCTATCTACAGAATGGGGGTAACCGGCCTCTTGAAAAGATAATTTTTAAACTTTATATGAACGTTTCTTGAAGTAATTAAAACAAATTGGTTAATTTGTAACAGAAATTTTAAAGCGTTTTAATACACCCAAAGCGTGGTTTAACTGATTAATTCTTACGTGACTGCTTAATTTAGATCATCAAGCAATACTTGTCATTTTCTAAACTGTTTCATTATTTTTCGATTATTCTGTCCTCCCTTGTATATGAAAATAATTTCTATCTTATTAATTTATTAATATGGTTCAAGCAATCCAATTATTTTTTAATGTTAGGTTGTTGGTAAATTTTGTTTCCCCTTTTTTGCTATATCATTTCCAACCTGCTATAGAATTAATTGCATCGTAACATTACTTTGCTGTGATTTAGATGTAACTACCTGTATTACTATATCTCAGGTCCTACTCATACAGTACGACTGTAAGGCGCGTTGGTCTTGTGGGGCTGGATGTAAATGAGAGTGTTCACACAGCGCCACAAAAAAGCACCACAGTATTTCTTGCTCTCCAGGTTCCGCAAATAACGCTGACCTTGTGTAAAGGATTTATCCAATGGGAGTTCTCCCAATGTGTGCTAGCAATACCACAGATTCAGTGGCTCGTCGAAGACACTGCAGAGATAAAATGGTGAACTGCATTGCTCACTGTTTCTTCAACAATCATCACTTCTATGCAGAATGCATCTAAGACTGATTTGGTGTTCTAGATAAAAAAAAAACACTTTGTTGTGCTCTCTACAATCGTACAAAAACGACACATTTCGTCTGAATCTATTTAACTGTTACCACGAAAGCAAATCTACTTTAGGGAATAGATACTGTAAATGAAGGCAATACGTATGTAAACGTATTCTACTGCGTAGCGCGAAACCGTCGGAGGCGCGTTAGTAACGTCACTGTATGGCGCGGTGTGAGCACGCTCGAATCCGAACTAAGAAACGTCTCAGATAATTAGGTGACCCTCTCACCATGCTCGCGCTGACCCGGCCAGGCGTCCTATCTGCCATCGATGTTTCACCTCCAAGAGGGAGAACTAAAATCTTTTAAACTATAACATTTAGTTTTAATTTTTAAATAAATAAAACCTATAAACCACAAATAAATTTTATTTAAACCTTATGTACATTTCAATTTCACAGCAATCATCTTCAGAGGTATTTAAAAAATACAACTAACTTAAAACAACATACTACATCAAATATATAGGGATAAACCGGTAACTACTTCGCCCCGTAGTAAAACCATAAAAACAATAATATTATTTATTAACGAAAAAAGGTTAAAACTATCTCCTAATTAATGAATATAACTGAGATTTAGGGGCCCTTTATCACAATTTAATAAATTATTTTCGTCATATTTGTGAATGTACAAACTTTCAAAACTATTCAATAGACCTTTTGAATTAACATTTTTCAATAATTTGAGATCATTTAATTCTAAAGTGTGTTTAGTGTTATAATATGTTCTGCAACACTACATTTTTCAGGTCTTTGAAATTTTATATGGCTAATACGTTCATTACATCTGGTTAATATTTTTCTTTTTGTATGGCCAATATAAATTTTACTACATGAATTACAATTTATTTTATATATCCCAGATTTATCTATCATCTTTATTTTATCCTTTGGGTTACTTAATACATTTTCTAGGCTATTTAAGCTTTTGTAAGCTACTTTGAAATTTACCTGTTTAAAAACTTTTTCTAGACCCTTTGTTAAATCCATATCGAATGGTAGGCTAATGTAATGATTTTTGATATTTTCTTTTTGTGTTATTAAGGTAGTACACAAAAGGTTGCTTCATACAGTTATAACATTTAGGTAATTTTTACCGGCATTTTTGGATTTTAGATATTATCAAGTAGAAACAGAGACCAAACACGACATAATTATGTTGTAAAGATAGTCAATAAATACCGATATCTAACAGTTACTAAACAACATTAAATATCGACGTCGTGTTTGACCTCTATCTCCAAGGAATAATATGAACAATATTATATATATATATATATATATATATATATATATATATATATCAGTATAAATTAAAAACATTAGTATTTTAGATTAAGACCTAGCAGGTACCTCGGTAAAAACATTGGTAGGTAGGCAGGGCGCGTGGGAGTGTATGCGCGCGCGTCGAGCTGCAACGATCGCTTAATCCTCTGGGATGCTTCCTAATTTGAATAAGATATAGTTTTGAATCCAACAATATATCGTTTTAGTGGAATTCTAGCAAAACTGTACGTTATATTTTGTATGAAATTAAGAGCATTTTCATTTTGTGGGAATCACTCTTCGGAGCTACTGTTCCTACGTAGCTACATTTTCTTAAAGCTGAAGGCAAAAATGGCCTACCTCAATTACAAGGTTCTAATAATCAAACATAAATTAAAAGTCCAATCGCTAATAGCCTATCAAAAAGGAATGGAATCGAAATGGTTCAATGAGAGTTAAATTTTGTTTTTGAGCTTATGGATAATGGTAACATCGTATATTTGCACTAGAATAAAGTTTAAAACCAACATTTGTATTCCTAGTTTTTTTAAAGCACTAAATAAATAATATTTTGGCTTATTATTACAAAAATTGTTTTAACACATTAAAAAAAGCATTTATTGATGTACTAGCTTAATTTTAGTAATAGCCATTAAAAATACCCTGGTAGGGAATTGTTAATGTTGAGAACATCCTGGTATTGACTTTCAGCCCTTGATTCTGTTTCCGGATTAATCCACCATTATAAAGTCATTTCCAGAATGTCCACATAAACTTCATTCATAATTTTACCTGTAATAAAGTCATGTAAGAAAATAAGTACTTAAGTAATAATAAAGTGTTAAAATCACACGCGGTTTAAAAATTACAAACCTGAAGTTCATATAAAAAAAATTTCAAACTCTCAAACATTAAAAAAAACTTGATAGTACTTGACAAAGACTGTATAACTCATATTACAATTAATTATATCATGACAAGAAAAAAGTAATTTTAATGTCACAAACCATATAGGCTATAGCGGTACAAACATAACCTCACTTTCTAGTCCTTTATCAAGGGGTTATTTACGATTTGCCGAATTATGTCGTACTACGTTACTATGTAGCTATATTAAAATATAACTATAAGCTATCATAACAGGATAGGTTTCGTTATGAAAAAAAGAAAATTAGGTTTCTTACGTAGCCAGCAATCGAACTGATTCCGTTAGCTAGTGTCGTCACCGACTGTTTTGTTTAAATCCACTCGCTCAATTCGACAACAGGTTAGTTTACGTAACTGTGGTTACATCCAGAAACAGAATAAAGAGGCTTAAGCCACTATCAGAATAATATCAAAAATAATAATTCCCACCAGGCTATTTTTGACGGTCATTACTTAAATTAGGCTAACTCATTATTAAATGCTTTTTCAACTGTGTTAGAATAATTTTTATATTAATAAGAGTAAACTAATTTTTTATTTAGTAATAAAAACATTTAAAAATACAAACTAGGTAAAAAAAATAATCGGGTTAGATTATGTTGGGTTTAAACTTTATCTAAGTACAATATTCAGAAGCTCAAAAATAAAATGTAAACTTCGTTCAACATTTTCACGAAAAATTCAGACCTAACTCATTCTTTATTCACAATTACCTCTATAATCTAACGCTGAAAACTTTGCCTCTGGGAACGTGGGAGGGAAAAAGCAAGAATATAATATTATTAGCCAGACAAGTGCCAATCTCCATTGCCCATCTTGAATAACATACTACAATATTGCAAAAAGGCAACTTTACCCTCGTCATATGAAGCGCATAGTTAGTCCGTGTAGGTGCTCTTCGTAGGTTTTGTTTCTAAAAATTGCGGCCATCGCCAAAAAAGCTACGCTCATTTTTACACGCATATTTATTAACAGCTCTCAGCAACTCGTAAGAATTTAAAATGTTTATGAAATTTGTTTCAAAACTGATCAATGTAAAGTAATTGTGATAGGTCATAAAAGATGTAAAGGAAACCTTATAATCCTTCTTGGATAGCGCCAAACCACCGCTTGTTTTAATAGTGATACTATTGGCTTTATAAACCCACTGACTGCATAAAACAGTACAATTATTAGTTGTACTGACGCTGAGTCATTTAGGCTGTGCTAAGTAGCGGTATTTGTTAAATACACATTACGCAACGTTTGCAGTTTAGAGCAATATAACAATTTAATACGATTGCATATATTCGTTATTGCATCAAATATTGAAACTGTAGCTGGAGGCCAATGAGGTTCTGCGCATGTGATGTTGACGCCCACTACGCAAACCGGTCACGTACGCCAGTGACGTGCCAGTGTCAGTGAGGTGACATGTCCGAGATGGGCTTCAGTATTCTTCCGATGGTCGAGTTGAAAAGGCCATATTGGCAGAGTAATGATATTCTAATAGTGGACGAAGAGGAAATAATTTTACCTAAAAATCGTAAATAGGTTCATGAAGCGTGGAAGAAAACAAGTGAAACAGAAAAAACTTGCCCCGATGTATAAACATTCAATGATAACGGGATTTCCTACCATAAATATTTCTGAATGTCTGAAAATCTCTTTAATTTGTACCGCAGTGAATTATAAATGTAAATAAATGGTTGTACCTGGCTCGCAAGTCAACCGTTTTTTATTTAACAATAATCTATGCAAGTGTAAACATGAGCAATTATAAATTCATCTTAAAAACAAAGAGACCGAATAGAGGACGACCAACTCACAAAAAACAGACTTGTATGTCTAAAGGACATGTTATAATGGTCATTGTGTTTTCTTATATAATGATTGTACATTAGGCTATTAGATTTTAGTATAAATATTCATTCGGGTAATTTGTAGAAAAACTCTTGATAGAAATGTGGAAGCTTCTACATTTTTAAACTCGATTCATTCACAGCAGGTGCTATGTTTTCCCTAAACAAGTTTTCTAAGCAAACGGTTTTCATTTTCCAAAAAATCGTTATTTGCACTTGAATGTGCTTTGAAAAACTTAGAACAATAAGGAAAACAAAAAACTTCGGTAAAATATATAATTAATTTTAACACTTGTGTTATTACTTTCAAAAATGGACTATAATATATTAACAAAGTTTGAATTATATAAAAGTCGACTAATAGAGCTACGGAAAAATTCCGGAGCTAATTTTACAATTAAACCTATAACTAAGACAAAAGGTCGTATAAATCGATCCTTTTTTTTAGTGAGTTGTAAAGCCAAATATTTCGGTCGGCTTTCCCCCTTTGAAATAAGAACCTATTAAAGTTCTGAGGCATTAAGAGGTATAACTGGTGATTGTCTATGAGTTTTACCTGTAAAAGTGAATAAAATTTGTTGTTTGTGTTTTTTGAGAAATTTGGGTTGAAATCGAAATAAATTGAGCAAAATGTCCAATTTGAAGTTTTACGTATAATATCTTTGTTAAATGATTTACAAACACGCTCAGAACAATCATGAATTCCCCGTGGTTTGTGAAAAACACTACTATAGACGCGGGACTTAACGTCCCTCCCTTAGAGGATTTCATTCTCCGATTGACTACATCCCGCAAAGGTCGAGCAGAACTCTTCTCCCAGCCGCATCTGTCGGCAATAGTCACAGATCCGGCACCACCTCAGAGGCGCAGGAATCGATCCCTGTGCCTAGTTCATGACCCTCCATGAAGGTCGAACATTTAAGAGCCACGCTTCAACAAAATCCAAACCTAAACCAAATCTAACCAACCAACAGTCAAAATTCTTAACCACTTGATCAGCACCAAACAACCAAGTGGCAGATTTAAATGTAAATGACAGTCACAAAAGCCTCTAAAGCGATTATTTTACAACCAGCCTTGTCACAATGTCACTTACTAACATTATGCAGCTGTAAATGTAATACAGACATAGCAAATCACAGTAGCGAGGAAGGGAGCTCTGACGAAGAAGCCAAGGTACAAAACAAAACTATATCTTGCAAAACAAAACAATAAAACACAATATAGCTATAAAGTAGACCTTACTGGGATTTCATTTACCTACCTTCTTGGCAAGTGAAGTGGCCACCATTTTTTTTTATCACTTTATTGTCTCGCAGCACCAAACAAGAAGACAGCGTTTCACTTCACTCATGAACCGTTTACCTCGCTCGTTAGTAAACTTAATTTTGTAAATATAAATCTTAAAATATGTTAGGCCCTACAACTGGCTGTTTTTATGAGGAAACCTGTATTTTATTAGTCTATGTTGTGTGTTGTAAAGTTGAATGTGCCTTTAACTATTGGGGGATTAGCATGAAGTTGTATTATTTTTCCAGTGTTCCTGAGGGTTTTCTACATTACCAAGTATAGACTATATTTTTTATCATATTTTTTTCTTATGAAAAACAAAAAATTTAATATATATGAGGGTTTGAGACGTGAACAAATTTTGATTTATTAACAGTCTTGAAAAAAAATTCTGTATTTGATTCGTATGTTTTTTTCTGGTTGTTCCACAATAACTTTAGAAGTATTTAACCAATCAAAGTAAACCTAGCAAATGAAAGAGTAAACCTTCCCGGTGGTCACATTTTAGGTACATCCCAATTCGTCTGATTTGGAGACAATACGTTACTTTAAATAAAAAACATTGTTTGAGGAAAATTTTTAAATCATGATTATGAATTATAAGATAATTAATAAGCAAAATAAACAATCACAGCATTTATTTTATGTGGTATTCCACCAAACTTAAAAAATAGGCATAAAACACATAGGTTTTTTTAAATTTCTTGCTTGATGAAGCTGCTTAGAACAAGCATCATCGGATACTAATGAATGAATTTTCCCCATGAAAGCGCCTTTTTCTATGATCTACACGCCAAAATAAGCCAAAATAAATACACAGATGATCCGATTTAGTTCATTTACCATAATCAAGATATTCAATAATCCTTTGGTGAAAACTTGAATACTTCACTAAATATCAAGAGGCTCATTAATAATAACTTTACTAATAATTTTCACTTTATTTTTTTAATTAATATTTTATGTGTACAAAATGTTTTCCCTAATAACTATTAGATACAGCATTATTGAATATTTACCTGAGATGTTGTTATACTTAATTATTAATACGTTTTTAAACGGAAATGAAAAAGAATAAATATTGCAAGAAAAGAAACAATATGTAGGATTTTAGGAATACTCGTCAAGGGAATTTCAAACATAAATGACTCAATGTATTCGTCTGAGAAAGTGATATGATCAACGGCATGAAACGAATAGATATGAATAGAAATCTTACCTAAATTATGTTTTCGTTATTGGAAAATTATTTTTGACTGTTTAGTAAGCAAAAATTATATATTCGAGTTGGTTTTTTGAAGTTGGTTCTGTATTTGAAAAAAAAATATTAACAAATATAAAGCTGATTTTTAACAGAAAATTAAATTTTAGCTGTCTAATGACAAATAAAAAGATTTGATAAGAGAGAAGAGAAAACACACATGTCCTTCTAAGTGGCGTTCTAGGAGTGCCACATCCGGTTAGCTATGCAGTAAAGTCCGACTGTACCTTGACAGTTTTATAAACAGACACAGGTTTGCCAATAAATTAAACAGTGTTCCCTCTCACACAATAAAATATGTTAATTTCTTGTAACAAATTGTAAGTAAATTGTAACCAATAGACTATTTATTGTCAACATCACGCGAGTTGAAAGACCGTGTAGGCCTACTCTTGTTTCAGCGTGGGTTACCGTGGTTCTAGAGCAGGGATGTCCAACTGGCGGCCCGCGGGCCGCATGCGGCCCGCCATGCCATTTTATGCGGCCCACAAAGACTTATCAGACAAAAATATCAGAAAAATACTTGAAATTGTGGCAAGGATCTAATAATTTAATGATAAATTTTAATACTATACATGCTTTCGTTGCGATACTAAAATGAGTAGAAACTCAGTAAAACGTAAAATTGATAGCGAAAACAGGAATTACAAAGTCAGTTAGGAGACTTATTTTTTATTGTTGACAATGGTGGAGAACTACAGTATTTGGTGTGCATGAACGTTGTGTCAGTGCCTAAGGAATATAATGTCATTACATATATATAAAAAGACATTACAAAACAATGCATGAAAATAAGTATGATACATATACAGATGAAAATCGGCGTACATTAGTTGCAGATTTGAAGAAGAAGCTTAAACAACAAACCGGTATGCTTAGTAAAATATCGCATTCCCAGACACATTCATTGATTGCAACTTATGCCGTATCTCTTGAGCAGGTCAGGCCAAAGAAACCGTTTACTGATGGAACATTAATTAAAAAATGTGCCATCCAAATGGCAAAAGCTTTTGAGGATTTTAAAATAGCGGAGAAATTTGTATCAGTGGCACTTTCACATCAAACCATCTAAAGAAGAATTGTTGACATGGGTATGCAAGTAGAAAATTTTTTGCTTGGCCAGGTTAAAAAAAGCTCATATTTTTCACTTTGCTTGGATGAAAGTACTGACCAAACAGATGTCAGTCAGCTCCTAATACTTGTACATACTACCTTTGAAGATTTCTCTAGTAAAGAAGAACTATTCGATTTGTGTTCTCTTTATGAAAGAACACAAGGAGAGGACATTTATGAGGCTTTGAAAAAAGCAGTTGACAGAATTGGAGGATTTGATAAGTGTTCAGCAATTGTAACAGATGGGGCACCAGCAATGACAGGTAAAAAGTCTGGATTAATAGGATTACTTCGGAAGAATGGCGTTAACTGTCCGGCATTACACTGTGTTATTCATCAGGAAGCTCTATGTGGAAAATCCATCAAGCAGGATCAAGGTTTTAAACTTATGATTAAGATTATAAATCTGATCAGTGGAAACCGGGCCCTTTTACATAGGCAACTTAAGCAGTTTTTACAAGAAACAGAGGCTGAATATGGAGACTCGCTATTATATAACTTGCGATGGTCAAGTGCAGGAAAGTGCATGGAGCGACTCTTTGCAATAAGAAAGGAAATCCCTGAATTCCTCAAGAAATATGTACCATCTGACTCCACTGAAATAGAAAAGAAGTTTGAAGATCCAGAATTTTTAGTTCAATTAGCTTTTCTAACAGATTTGACTAATCATCTTAACATCTTGAACTTGAGTCTTCAAGGAAAAAACCAAACAATATCAGATTTGGCTGGAATCACCAATGGGTTTCGCAGTAAGCTACAACTGTTCAAACAAAATCTTTAGAACAAAAATTTTATACACTTTCCTAGTTGTCTTCAGTTAGCCGACAAATTAAAGAACAATGATTTTTCAAGCTGTATCTGTCAAATTCAAGAAGTAATTGACAAGTTCAATACAAGATTTGAGGAAATTGAAAGTCTCAAAAGTAGTCTACTGCTTTACAGCAATCCTCTTGGAGCTACAATTGAAGACCAACCAGTTGACCTACAACTTGAGTTATGTGATTTGCAGGGTGACTTGTTTCTAATGACCAGGCAAGAAAAGACTCATGACTTTTTTAAATTGCTTCCTAAAGAGAGATTCTCAAACTTGCGAGATTTTGGGCTAAAAATGCCTTCAATGTTTGGAAGTACATACCTATGTGAAAGTGTTTTCTCATATATGAAGTTTATAAAAAACCAAAATAGAAACAAGCTTTCTGATGTATCTTTACTCCATCTCATGAGGTTGGCTCACACAGAACTAGAGGTGGATATTCGTTCTCTGGTGGCTGCAGCTGATCGATCACAATGTTCACACTAAAATACTGTAATGTATATTTTTATCCTCATTTCAATTGTTGTGTTAATTGATAAAACTATTTTGTATTTTTCTTATTTATATAGTTTTTTCTCACTTGAGTCTTGTGAAATATAAGTAATACTATTCAATTTTGTTTTATTTATTTATAAATTTTCATATGTTCTTGTTGCTATTTCAAACTAAAATTATATTATTACTATGTGGCCCGCAACAACGTACAAGGTTTTAATTTTGGCCCGCTATGCTATGAAAGTTGGACATCCCTGTTCTAGAGCATCGCAATTAACTAATTACTTGCTTGATAGCAACAATAGTCTATAGTTTCATGGTTTACTGTACGCGACGCTCCTTAGATCCCCTGCTTCAACCTTGAACACAGGTTCTGAAAAAAATTAGATAATGGTTCTAATAAAAGTTTACTGTAAATTTATTATTGGAGCTAAATGTCTTGAACATTTGACTTCTTGACCAATGCGCGATGACTAAAAACCTACCTGATTTAGCTTTTAAATGATAAAATTAAACGAACCCGCTTTTAAATGATAATCTTATATGTACACGCTTTATAAGACGTGGTTAAATGAACTAACTCTTAAAAGAAAAGCTTAAATTATCTAACTCTTAAATAGTAAGTTTAAATGATCTAGCTTTTAAATTTAAAGCTTAAATGACCTAACTTTTAAATAATAAGCTTAATGATCTAGCTTTTACTTAAATTGCCTAAATATCGTAACTTTTAACAGATATAGTTAAATGACCTAACTTTTAAATGATAGTGTTAAAAGGCCTAACTTTTAAATGATAAGCTTAAATGATCTTCTTTTAAACACCGTTTTTTGACCTTGGGTAGAGAGTTGATAACTCAGGTTCGAGACCTTACACACGTGATGCAATGACCTATAAATCCTCTCCCATGGAATATTCGTCCCTACTTTGTTGTGTAAGCTACTTAGGGATGAATACAAAACGTAATTATCGGGCCACATTCCTGTCCTGGCTCACAAAATTTAGAGCTTGGATTTTTACTTCGGTTATTGATTTGCTCTGCAAGTAAAACAAAAACTATAACAAAGTTAGTGAAGCCAGTAGGTAGGTGGTCTGGGGCTAGAGAAGAGAATTATTAATAAATTTAAATAAACATCTCAACACAAATATTAATTTTCGACATTTAGTTAGAGGTAAATGCTTGGAAAAATAATGAATTTTAACACATTAAAAATTTGAACCAGAATCTGTCTTTAAATATCCAATCAAGTTTGTTTTTGGGTTAGTAATATGTATTATGAATTAAAATAAACTAACAGATATTATGTTAACAGAAAGTATGTTGCTATTTTTAGATAAATCAAGGTACCTCTAATCTAATATCATTTGGAGCACACACTCCCTAAATCAATAAACACTCTCAAAGAAATTGTTGTCTTAGAGTTAACTTTATATTAAAATAAGTATTTCTGAATTACAAAATACTGAGAAGTCATTTCTCACTATTTTAGATTTTACATTGCCGCACAGCCATATCTATTATGAATCTTTAATCGATAACACATATTACTGACACTTTTTCACCACTTGAAATGTAACCGGCATTCATTGCATGTACAATTTACTTACTATTTCATAGTTGTTAAATCAACAAACTTGATTTGATATTAATACCAGGTTTCTGATTGAAATTTTAACATTTTAATACTTCTACTAACCTCAAACTGTAAAACTCGGCCAGTAGTTTGTGTGTTAAGGAGGTTATTTTAATTTATCAACAATTTTCTTCTGTAACCCCAGAGAAAGCCTGGCTTTACTAGCTTTGTTTTAATTATTTTTTACAAAGCAAAACAGTACCCGAGGCAAAACGCTGCACTGTGGGGTAAGGCAGTACCGGTGCGGCCTAAGGTGAACGCGGCAACGTCGCACGCTTTCCCTCCTCTGTGATCGGCTACGGGTCCACACGTTACAATATGAATTGATAAAAAAAGTAATTCACTGTTTTTATAATTATCTATCGTGAAAATTATATTATAAGGATTACAACACGACGAAGAACGCAATTTTCCGACCACCCAGAGAAGAAAAAAGTGTTTAAGTAAATTGTATAGGATTTTTTAAAATTTAAAGATAAAATTTTGAAGTTCATAAGCTTTATTTATACCGTTTTAACTGGTGTTTTGTTTATTTAGAACTCAATCAGACAACGGGTATTTCATTATTAAATGTTTAAAGTTCAGTCACCTATTTAAAACTTCAAAATATCGCTACTTTTTTCGTTATTCTTGGATTAAAAATATAGTAAAGGGCAAAACAAAAATATATAAAAAAAATTCTCAAGTCAATTCCTACTTGAGCAAAAAAAAATTATTTTAATTACTTTATATTAAATAACTACAATTAACATAAATATGTAGTATAGCCTACATATGAGAGAATCACAACATTCACAACACTAAGTGGCAAAATATGAGGCGAAATTAATTAAGATAATTGATTGCTTGAATTTAATCAAAAAATAAATATTTGAAAAAACTGTATTAACATGAAGTGTCATCCACTACAAGTTTAGAAAAATGTATTTAAACTTGAGTTGACGAATAAAAAGTATTTTATTAACGATTGAAAATTAAACAAGATTTATATATATCACACTCAGGGAGAGTGTGAACTAATAGTTGGAATTGAAAAATAGAAAATCACATGACGTCGCTTAATTAAACGCAAAAATAATGATTCTATTGATTTTTCTCTACGTCTTCTGTTTTTTTTTTTTTTTTTAAATTTGTAGGTCTTCAAACTAGAGTCCACATATCTTTTTGCGCCGACAGTAGTGTTGTGTTGTGTTTTTACAATTTGTCCAGTCATTAATACCGGGATAATGTGCTACAAGGCCTTTCATGAGTTTGCTAAAACAAACTGCATTGGTCAGAGAGAAGTACTATATAGATGTCATAGAACCTAATGCAGAATTTAATAGGCCTATCTAAGGGAAATGTGTTACGTTGCGAACGAATTCAACTAATCGAAGTTAATGGTTGGTTTATGTCGAAATATAGTTGCAGAAAATGGTCCAAAACAAATAACTTTCCCTCAAATCCAGCTAAAGCCAAAACACATGCAAATAATTTCACAAGAGTTTGTACGCAAATAGTATAAGGTAACTTCATATAACGTAAATCGTATGGCTTCTATTGCTTGAAATAAAACATTTACTTTCCACTGGAACTAAATTCGTGTTCGTTTACTCACGAAGTAAAGAGATACCAGTTATTATGGTAGGCCTATAATTTAGCATTTGTGTTTCCTATTTACAAAGAAATAGTATTACCTACTGTAATAAGGTCGATCCTGAAACCTTTTGGCTATATATAACGTTGTAAATAAGAAACGGATGAAAATCGATTGTTGTCATTTTTTTATCGCGTTTTGTGACTATAAAATAAATTCTACTCTATCGAGCGTATCTGTGTTTGGAAATTTCCTCATGAGGTTTTCAGTACCCCTCCAATTCTTTGATAGGATCCTTCAATTCTATAATTTCATTTAGGTCTTTTATAATCTATAGTCTTGAATTTAACCTGTATTTTTAGCACAAATATTTCCTTTTTAATGAACTTATGTTATATTTCCTACCTCATCTGGTTTTCGAACATCTGAACAATGTACCATTTGCAAATTCCTCACATGCGCCACTTATCGACGTATTCTACTAGCGCCAGTATACAGGGTTATCATAAAAGAATAGAGCGGTTTCAGTAATTCGTAGGACGATTGTAGACAATGTTGCTTTCCTCAGCTAGATGAACTCGAAAACATTCATCAACTTCATTTCCAACAAGATGCTGCTCCCCGACACTTCAGTGCATTGGTCACGGACGCTTTGAACGAAAAATTTGGAGATCGATGGACATGCCGGCGAGGACCTAATGCTGTGGCCTCCAAGGTGTCCAGACCTGACACCTTGTGATTTTTGCTTGTGGGGGCTAAAAAGCGTTGTTTATTTACAAAAAATTCGTGACCTGAACCACTTAAAAAACAGGATTAATGAAGCAATGACAACTATAACCGAAGAAATGTAAACGAATGTTTGGAAAGAAGTTGAGTATCGTTTGGAGATTTGTCGAGCGACTAAGGACGCACATATTGAAATTTATTAATCATGTAAAAAAACTGTTTGGGACGACAAATTAGATGAATAAACGATATTAACTGTGAGTAATTCATTTTTTCTTTAAACCAATTCGAAACCGCACCACCATTTTATGATAACCCTTTAGAATTGACAGTAAAAAAAATTGCGCATAGTTTTTAAAGACATGTGAGGATATTGATTTTAAGCTTAATATTGAATTTTCCTTCCACCCAAATAGACTATATTACCTTGGGACCAAATGCACTGTCTTCTTTATTCTCGGAAACATGACTTGGAGAAACGGCTGCCTGTTATAAGACCTGTTATATTGACTATGCAATGCTCACTACAGTATGTTATTCAGCGAGTGGCACGTTGCCAACAAGTAGCTTGCTGCCTGCCTAATAATATCATTATCTTCTTCTTTCTCCCGCGTACGAATCAGAGGCAAATTTGTAAGCGGTAAACTGTAAGGGGTAATTGGGAACAGAGTTGGAATTAACGCCGATTGTTTTTATTTACATAATGTGTTACTTGATGCATTCTAAACAATAGACAAGTGATTGTAAATGCCACGAACAATAATTACTGGTTAAAATTTACATTTATACTTAATAGTTATACAAAAACAACCTGTTAAGAATAGGTATAGGCCTATTAGAATTTAGGTGAGGGATTTTCATCAACGCTATGCACAATGTTTCCCTATCCCCGATACCAGGGCACCTTCTCAGTCCTACATAATTTCATTCTTCCTTATCTTTATTCTTAAAAGTGGGTGTAACGTGTAAATACGTATTTATGACAGTAAATAGGCCTAAAAGAAATATAATATTTGAGTCCATCTTTACTTGTGCTACTAGTTTTAACTAAAATCACTTGAACATATGTAGTTAAGTATGTTGTTACATTTGTCTCACTTTTTTTTATTGTGTTACGTTTTTTACTATGTTACGTAGCATTTACTTTTTTATTATTGAGAGTAGCAGTTTCGGGAAATGTGTCTCATTGTTACCTCTGATCTTAACTGAGTTCTTGTTTATTTTAGGTCAAAGTGGGGGTGGGATATTAAGTGTGTTTTAAAAGAATATTGGGGTTTATATTTATTTATGTATTGTATTGAGGTTTCAAAAATATGTGTTCAGCTCTTATTACCAGATAGCTACTTTACATAAGGTGTAATGGGAATCCGAGTGTTAACAATCATAGCTAGCTCGGATAAGGTGTGATGGGAATCCGAGTGTTGTCAATCATTGCTAGCTCAGATAAGGTGTGATGGGAATCCGAGTGTTGACAATCATAGCTAGCTCGGATAAGGTGTGATGGGAATCCGAGTGTTGTCAATCATTGCTAGCTCAGATAAGGTGTGATGGGAATCCGAGTGTTGTCAATCATTGCTAGCTCAGATAAGGTGTAATGGGAATCCGAGTGTTAACAATCATAGCTAGCTCGGATAAGGTGTGATGGGAATCCGAGTGTTGTCAATCATTGCTAGCTCAGATAAGGTGTGATGGGAATCCGAGTGTTGTCAATCATTGCTAGCTCAGATAAGGTGTAATGGGAATCCGAGTGTTAACAATCATAGCTAGCTCGGATAAGGTGTGATGGGAATCCGAGTGTTGTCAATCATTGCTAGCTCAGATAAGGTGTGATGGGAATCCGAGGTTTTACAATCATAGCTAGCTCAGATAGGGTGTGATGAGAATCCGAGTGTTGACAATCATATCTAGCCCGCATAAGGTGTAATGGGAATCCGAGTGGGTACAATCATAGCAACCTTGGATAAGGTTGTGAAATGAATCTGAGTGTTGACAATCATAGCTAGCTAGATTAAAGTGTAATGAGAATCCGAGTGTTTACAATGATAGCGGGCTTGGATAAAGAGTAAAGGGAATGCGACTGCTGACAATCATAGCTAGCATGGATAAGGTGTGATGTGTATCCTATTATTGGTATTCATAGCTAGCTCTGATAAAGTGTGATGGGAAGCCAAGTGTTAACAATAACAGTTAGCTCAGATAAGGTGTGATGGGAATCTAAGTGTTGACAATAATAGCTAGCTTGAATAAGGTTGTGATAGGAATATGAGTATTTAAAAAGATAGCTAGCTTGGATAAGGTGTGATGAGAATCAGAGTGTTGACAATCATAGCTGATAAAGTGTGAAGGGAATCCGAGTGTTAACAATCATAGCTAGCTTGAATAAGGTTGTGATGGGAATATGAGTATTTAAAAAGATAGCTAGATTAGATAAGGTGTGATGAGAATCCTAGTGTTGACAACCATAGCTAACTCAGATAAGGTGTGACTGAAATCCTAGTGTTGACAATCACAGCTAGCTTTTATAAAGAGTAAAAGGAATGCGACAAACATAGCTAGAATGGATAAGGTGTGATATGTATCCTACTTTTGATATTCAAAGCTACCTCGGATAAGGTGTGATGGTAATCCGAGTGTTGACAATCATAGCTAGCTTGAATAAGGTTGTGATGGGAATTTGAGTATTAAAAATGATAGCTAGCTTGGATAGGGTATGATGAGAATCAGAGTGTTGACAATCATAGCTAGCTCAGATAAGGTGTGATGTGTATCTTATTTTTGATATTCATAGCTATTTCGGATAAGGTGTGATGGGAATCCGATGATGTCAACAATCATTGCTAGCTCATATAAGGTGTGTGGTACTTGAGTGATAAGGTAAGTGATAGCTAGCTTGGACAAGTTGTGATAGGAATCCGAGTGTTGACAATCATTTCTAGCTCAGATAAGGTGTGATGGTAATCCGAGTGTTGACAATCATATCTAGCCTGTATAAGGTATTATGGGAATCCGAGTGTTGTCAATCATTACTAGCTCAGATAAGGTGTGATGGTAATCCGAGTGTTGACAATCATAGCTAGCCTGGATAAGGTGTGATGGGAATCCGAGTGTTGTCAATCATTACTAGCTCAGATAAGGTGTGATGGTAATCCGAGTGTTGACAATCATAGCTAGCCTGGATAAGGTGTGATGGGAATCCGAGTGTTGTCAATCATTACTAGCTCAGATAAGGTGTGATGGTAATCCGAGTGTTGACAATCATAGCTAGCCTGGATAAGGTGTGATGGGAATCCGAGTGTTGTCAATCATTACTAGCTCAGATAAGGTGTGATGGTAATCCGAGTGTTGACAATCATAGCTAGCCTGGATAAGGTGTGATGGGAATCCGAGTGTTGTCAATCATTACTAGCTCAGATAAGGTGTGATGGTAATCCGAGTGTTGACAATCATAGCTAGCCTGGATAAGGTGTGATGGGAATCCGAGTGTTGTCAATCATTACTAGGTTAGATAAGGTGTGATGGTAATCCGAGTGTTGACAATCATAGCTAGCCTGGATAAGGTGTGATGGGAATCCGAGTGTTGACAATCATTTCTAGCCCGGATAAGGTGTGATAAGAATCCGAGTGTTGACAATCATTTCTAGCCCGGATAAGGTGTGATGGTAATACGAGTGTTGACAATCATAGCTAGCCCGGATAAGGTGTGATGGGAATCCGAGTGTTGACAATCATTGCTAGCCCGGATAAGGTGTGATAAGAATCCGAGTGTTGACTATCATAGCTAGCTTGGATAAGGTGTGATGGGAATCCGAGTGTTGACAATCATTGCTAGCCCGGATAAGGTGTGATAAGAATCTGAGTGTTGACTATCATAGCTAGCTTGGATAAGGTGTGATGGGAATCCGAGTGTTGACAATCATTGCTAGCCCGGATAAGGTGTGATAAGAATCCGAGTGTTGACAATCATAGCTAGCTTGGATAAGGTGTGATGGGAATCCGAGTGTTGACAATCATTGCTAGCCCGGATAAGGTGTGATAAGAATCCGAGTGTTGACTATCATAGCTAGCTTGGATAAGGTGTGATGGGAATCCGAGTGTTGACAATCATTGCTAGCCCGGATAAGGTGTGATAAGAATCCGAGTGTTGACTATCATAGCTAGCTTGGATAAGGTGTGATGGGAATCCGAGTATTGTCAATCATTGCTAGCTGTCATAAAGTGCAATGGGAATCCGAGTGTTTACAATGATAGTTAGCTTGGTTACGGTGTGATGGGAATTCGAGTGTTTACAATGATAGCTGGTTTGGATAAGGTGTGACGGCGATTAGTGTTCATATATACCGCGAAAAATTTAAGAATGTGCTTAACGAAAGACGTTAGAGCAACATTGCAGCTTAAATCTACGTTTGTGAAAGTGAAATATAGGACACGCGGAACGAAATGGAAACCTAGACATGACTGAATAGTGTGGGAAGCAGATGTAATATTTTAACTTACAGGCATAGACAAAAATGTATTCCTGCCCCTTAACTGGTAGTTTTTAGTGTGGGAAGCAGATGTAATATTTTAACTTACAGGCATAGACAAAAATGTATTCCTGCCCCTTAACTGGTAGTTTTTAGTGTGGGAAGCAGATGTAATATTTTAACTTACAGGCATAGACAAAAATGTATTCCTGCCCCTTAACTGGTAGTTAAATAATAAAATTTACATATGACTTTCCGCGAAGTCAAATAATATATAGATTAATTGAGAAATGACATTTTCACCAATTGCTAATCACAATAGAAATAGTAAACAATATGGGCCCTACACTTTAACCAAAATGTATAACCTCTCCAAATCTCCGAAAAAGGACCTCACTTAACACACTAGAGCACTCTAAAATTTACTAACTCAAAAGTAAAAGCAGTTCAACACAGTGTAGCGATATAAATTTCACTAACTTTGCAGGACCTAAAACAAAAATAATAAATGAACAAATCTAATACAAATATTCTATTATTATCACATTATAGAACACCTAATTGCCTATAAAAGCGAAGCCTTTGATATAGTAGTATAAAACAGTGTGTAAAAATAAATTTATGTCTAGGCCTTTACATAACAATTACATAAATCATTTTGTGTAAACTATGTTAATATAATATACAATATGTTACATAAATTTAAAAAAAAATACACTGACGAAGATAGGTTAATGCGATCGGAAACGTTTGTACAGAGTTTTCCATGAAGTTACTTAAATTTAAGTTAGGTAAATCCTAACTTGAAGTTAGGTAAGTTATAGCTCGTATGTGTGTGTGCGTGCGTGTGTGTGTGTGTGTGTGTGAAGAGAAAAAAATTAAATGTTATTTTTGTTTAATTCTTTTAACTTTGAAATAACATGTACATTTAAGTTTGCATTTTGTTACAGCATCCTAATAAATGAATTAAGGCCAGACCTAATCTATTTTAATTTGGTTGCGCCTCGACATCAAATATACCATCCCCCCAATTGTTTCTTAACTTTTCAAAAGACACGTTGTAGGCTATTCTTTGCTACTGTCATTTGTCAGTCTCTAGCGGTAAGTACCACAAAGTAATTCATAGGAAATGTAAACAAGTAAACCCTGTACTCTGTACTTTCATAAAAACATTTACGGCAGTTGTTGATTTAGATACGTACTAAAATTATCTAAACATTTATGCTACGATCATATTCAATAATGAATAAGTTTTGTTTCTGTGTAACCTTTATAAGCAGTAGGGTCCAAAAATATTTGGAGTATGCTTCGTGTTGTTTTGTTTCCATACGCTGTATGGGCGACCTTTCGCTGAAGCGAGATCTGGCGAGCATTCTTGGAATTCCATTGATTTATGGAGCCTGTAACATCTGCGTTGGGTACGTGATGGCGTGATTCTGAGTCACACCATACTCTGGAAATGTGCTAACATAGCACACAGCAATACTTTCCCAACCCATGTTGCACGTTCAAACTTTTCTAAACAATGTGGAAAGAATTCTTATTGGTAGTATTGTAAACAAACGACAGCAAATCAAACAAGACATTTTATCTATAAAATGTAACCTAAATCAATCAAAACCTACTTTATAATTTAAATTTTACTTCATGCATATTTCTCAGTTGAATGGTAATTAACATATAAAAATTTAGGACTGAAGTGTCACCTTTCACAAGATAGTTTTAGGCTAAAGTTTATAAGATTTGGTTATAGGTTACGTTTGTACTTGAGAAAAGTAATGTTTATATTTGAAAAACGATAATGTTTAGTCCGATTTCTAATTATGAACTACTTTACAAATTTTTAATATGTTTGAACTCTTGTTTCTTTGTCACTGTTGTTAACAATAGCCTACGAGGCTTAGTCTAATGCTTACTTAACATTTAGTTAATAATAATGTATTCGTACTTAATAATATCAAATAATTAATGCATGTCACTACTTTTTATAATTTCAATGCATATCTAAAACCAATGTTCCTCAGCAGACAATTTTCGCAATAGATTAGTGAATTGTTTCATCCTTTGAGATACAAACCGAATTTGTTAAACAGTAACACTACAGCAACTACTCTGGTCAGTGTATTGACAGCATGAACACGAATTGAACCGGTGCGGAACAAATCTGCTGAGAATTTGTTAAATTATTTAAAATCTGCTGGTCTTCATCAATTTAATTATAAGACAGTTATAATCTGTATTATCTTATGCAACACAAAGATTTAGTTTTTAAGAGCCACTTTTCAAGTAGTTGTAATAGAAATAATTCAAACGGTTTTGAAGAAAACTGGATTTTAAATTTGTTTTGGATATACAGTAGCTATAAATCGAAAATGTTTTTGTCACAAAAAGGCTGGAAGATAATGTTTACACGTAAATAAGTCTGAAATGATTTATGCAAAAAAATTTAAACCAAATCCCAAAACAGTAACTGCAATAGTTTTTAAGTCAGTTTGTGATTATTTGTGGAAAGTAAAACGTCTGGAATAAATTTTAGTAATGAATTAAAATATTTCGTGAAGGTTAGTCTGTTACGCTTTACTTTGTATAGCCTACTATGCCCAATTATAGGTCGGTCTATACACAAACCCGATTACAGACTAAAGCTCTTTTTATTTTCAGCGAAATATCGGATCTCGGTAATTCACAATACCGTTTTCCATTAATGTTGTTTTAAAAAAATCCGAACTCCATAGTTCTCAACTTGAGTCGTTTATAGTCAGCTGCTTACGCATTTGTAAATATATTGTTTTTTTTTTTTTTAAACAGTGAATGTTTTACTTACAGTAAATGTGTAACAGTCTTTTGATAGTGAATGTTACGCACTGAGGAAGCCCAACATTTGTAGTCTGTGACGAAACAGGTTTGTTAACAAAAACACACTGTTGTGAGTGAAGAGTTTTATATACTGTTATAAGATTGCTTATAAATAGTTTATATTCTGTGTTTGTGTGCAAAGCTCTAACAAAAAGTTTATTTTATTGGTGTTTTTTCATGCTAGTTTATTTTTTATAGTTTCCATAGAGACATAAATATATTCCACATTGATTTACAAGTATAAACAAATAACCGAAGACATAATATATTACATTTTCAGAGGAAGATATTATCACATTTTCATGAAAGAACTTTTTTGGTAATATTATAATAAATTATGTATTTTAGGGTAAGTTATATAAGTGTGTGTGTGTGTGTGACACACACACGCACACGCACAAGCACAAGCACAAGCACACACAACACAAACATACAACACACAACACAAAGCACAAGGCACAAGACACAAGACACACGACACACGACACACGACACACAGACACACACACAGACACACACACACACACACACACACAGACACACACACACACACACACACACACACACACACACACACACACACACACACACACGCACGCACGCACGCACGCACGCACGCACGCACGCACGCACGCACGCACGCACGCACGCACGCACGCACACACACACACACACACACACACACACACCACACACACCACACACACACACACACACATTATAAAAGGTTGTAATACCCCCTTTATTTTGATAGACTATATAGTTTGTTTTTATTGAACAATATTGATCAAAATTATGGACTTTTATAAATACCCTAAATATCCCAGTAAGTTGATGCCAACTTGTTCATATTGGCCCATTACACAGTGTTAAAATAAAAATTCTAAAATTTGTATTATTTTGTAGGCTATACACTTTATATCCAAGTTTTTTAAAATTAAACTGTCTACATGTTTTGTTAATATATCTGTTGCTCATTTAACAAAGTTAATGTGCTCTGAACAAAAAGTGTTTTTTTTTTTGCCAAAACTAGGTTCCTTTTCCCCCAAAACTAGGTACTGCAGTTATAAATCTGAACCTTTTGTTTTAAAATGTTTAGGTTGAAAACGGCTTAAACCAAATTTATGAGTTTTTTTAAACAAAAACTTTAGCAATCCCTCACCTTATTGTGGAGATGGAATCAGGACGAAATATTTTACAAGTAACTATCCAGATCCATCAGCATAACTCACCCTAATTTCCTCCACTTCATAGCGAAGCGTGTATTGTACAAATATAGGCAAACATTTTATGACTACTTTAATTAAAATTATGTTCTGGTAATCACAGCTGAGAATATTTTAGGCACAGTAACAGGCATATCTCAAATTCGTGTCAATTTATCAGCCTATTCTTCATTCAAGCTAGTTAAACAAAAAATTACAAGTGTTATAAGTTAAATGTATTTTACAAAAAAGTAATAAAAAATTATTGGGAGTTTATATTTCTACCAACAAGTTTGGAGCATGCATCGATATTTAACTCTAAATGTAGAAATTATTGCATTAAATTTCTAGAGTTAGTATTTTTCGAAATGACAGAAATTTTACATAACACACCAAGTATTTGGTTCCACATAAACTCAACTACCAATTATGTACTGAATTTACGATATTAATTGTTTGCTATGCAATAAATTATAAATATCTACCTGAAAATCAAATAGCGTACAGATAAAAAATACCGGTACTTGAATGTACCGTATAATAAGAATTAGTTTGAATATAATTAATTAGAATTAAAATAAATTTACTTTCTTAAAAAAATATGCCTAAAATTTTACATATTAAATCAGGTTTTAAAATCTATCTGTTTTAAAAGTTAATATTTTTATATTAAAATCAATTGGTTTGGTGTGGCTCTCTGGCTATGCCACTGTCCACCGTTCATTTATTTTTAGTAAAATTTTTACATTTGTTGATTCCATCTTCGCGTGAGCTACTAGTAATCACACTTTTAAAATGTTTTAAACTTGCCTATAGTAGCACTTACTTTGCTTGTTGAGGACTTAAAAGTGTAAGTAAAATTTTTATTTTATTTTATCAGTTCAATTACCTACCAAAATTATGAACCAAATTTTTTGAAAATTTGAAAACAGAAATGAAACAGTTATTTACGTATGAACGTTCGCAAGAGATAAGACATACAATAATATTTGTTTTTTATGAAAGTAAAAGGTTTTGAATCGAAAAAGTTAAATTACAGACAGCTTACATGAAAAGTGTATTTATAAAATTGTGCAAGATGTTTAGAATAGAAAATTAAACATCTACTGTAGTTAAAAAGATTCAAGTTGGAAGTGGACAAAATAACCAAAACGAATAATTATGCAATGTAAAATACTCCAAATTGATGCTAATTATAGGCTACCTCTTAGAAATAGTTATTAGTGATTGATTGATAAACTATCATTACCGCTACCTCAATTGTAAAAAACATTCTAATGCAAATAATTGCAGATTGTTTTTGTTGAAATTTCAGTTACGAAATTTGTAGCATTTACTAAATTAGAATGTTTTTAATAATTAATATGATTGTTTAATGCATAGGCCTAATAAATAATGTTTTAAACAACTTTTAAGGAGATAGTTTTTGTTATTTTGCAAAGAATTCTCTGAAGAATCGCGAGTTTTTAAATCTAGATAACAAAGCAACAGTTTTTGTAGGCTGTACCAGGAATTCGGTGGGTGTCAAAAACCTTTCAAGAGAAAAAAGCGAGATGAAAGAGAGGAAATGAAAAGGCAGGACAGGCATGTGATTTGGAAGGGGGGAAAGAGGGGAATCTTGGCGTCACCCTGTCTGGCACGATTGCTCGGAGCTTTGGCACATGGCGGCAGCGATGTTGTCACATTTCAAGGACAATGTGTTGTGACAAACATCTGCAGTTTGGCATCGATTGTTGATTAGTTTTATTTCATAATACAAATAAAAATAATACATTCAACTTCATTATAAATCTCCATATGATTAGAATAGATCTGGAATAAATTTTAAACATTTAATTAAATTACTTATCTTTTAGCCAACGTGGCAACGTTGAAACCAAAACTTGTTTCTATCTCTTGTCCCCTCTCCCCTCCCTCGATTCACTGTCTATGAATATCGGAAGCCTACATTTAGTTCACGTAAATAATAGATAACGTTAGATCAGTCATACGGTATTGCAATGACATTGTTTTTTATATTAATTATCGATTATTCTTGTTACTAAATGACATTAGTGTTTTACAGTGAATTATACAAATTTTTTAGTTTGTACTGCGTGCTGAATTGCTTCCCGCCTGCTTCTGTAACTGGTGGGGAACGCCGAGAGGGGAATATAGGATAGCCCCGAGAGAGAGAAAGAGGGAGGAAGAGTAAGAGAGAGAGAGAAGCAGAGACAGTGAGTCTAACTTAGTTCTAGAGTGGTGTGTCGCGCTGGTTGAAATTGTGCAATACGTGCTGTGTTCTTATTTGTAGTTTGTGCTGTAGTTTTATTCAGAAGTGTTTTCGAATGGCGCACGGAATTAAACAGGAATGGGAGGAGCATCCATCACCGCCGTCTTCAATCAAACAGATGATAACAGAAGAGAAAAAAGTCAGAAGTGACGGTAAAAGTATGGGATCAAGACGGATATTCTCACCTCAGTTTAAATTACAGGTTTTAAATTCGTACAGAAATGATAAAGATTGTAAAGGTAATCAACGTGCTACTGCGAGAAAATATGGTATTCACAGAAGACAAATACAAAAGTGGTTACAAATGGAATCAAATTTAAGATCAACAGTACAAGCGACAGAAAATAATACAAGTGAAGTTGATACAGCCTTGAACCTTAGCTCGGCCAGACAGCGCGACGACAGTGTTTGCGTGAAGATAGAAAGCAATGCGTGTTGCCTAGATTCACGCCTTCCACAACCCATACCAGCCACTGTGGAGCCGTCTTCGCCTGTACCTTCAGATATTGAAATAAATGTGGATGGAAATTCTTCTTCTGACGATGATGACATGAGTAGTACAGAATCCCTTTACGACCAGTCTGACCAGGCTTTGGATTTTACCTGTGCAAATTTAAGTAAACGGCGATTTTTTTCTACGAACTTCAAGTTGGAGGTTTTGGACGCTTTTTACAATGATAAATCATGTTATGGTAATCAAAGAGCAACTGCAAGAAAGTTTGGCATCCACAGACGACAAGTTCAAAAATGGTTAAAATTGGAACAGTTACTTAGGGCTGAAAGTAATAACGAATGTCTAGATTTGTCATGTAAGAAGAGAAAAGCAGAAGATATGGGTGAATTTGAAGTGAAGAGGATGTCTCCATTGTGGTGTACGCAAGGATGTGCAGAGGTAACAAGTATGCAAGATACAGCTTTGTGCCTAGTTAAACCAAGAACTCCACATGAAGTGACAAGTTCTGTTGACTTTTATTATAATCCCACCTCAACTCTTTGTTATTTAAGTCCTACTGAACTACCTACATATGACCCTATTACCATAGAACCAATTTCCTCCACATGGCATACGCCCTATTATCCTGCATATCCTATTGAGTATGTACCAAAATGGTTTAATCATGACTACAGTGCCAATCATATAAAAGTTTACAATATGTACAGTTAAAATTAGATTTTAATTGTTTACAACTCATAGGACTCACAAAATAAATATATTTATATCTTATTTATTGTTTTATAACTCTACATTTTGAATGATGGACCCAAAGTAAGTTACTTGTTTTATTTTAATATTTCTTTCATATTGAAAATGTTAAGTACTTTTTGTTCATTTATTATTACTAAAAATTATCAAAAATTAGTTTTGAAAGAATTCAAAAATATATTTTAAAGTAAAACATATTTATAACCTAGGAATTTACAAGTTAACATTAAACTCTTGAATTTTGTAATTCATTACCTTCAGTGAAACTTAATTAGTCACTTTTACATTAGTTTATGACTACAAATTTAATAATTTTTACAAAATAAATTAAAGTTCAGATACCCATAAACTAATGTAAAAGTGATTAATTAACATTAAACTGTTGGAGATGCACTTTTAGAGGTTTACAATTTTGCAGTTATACAATAAATAGATCAATAGGATTTTAAAATTTGTTTGACTAATAACATTTTTCTTGACTTTAAAGTATAACAAGCTTGTGTAATGCCAATCATTAAACAAAAAAACATTATATAACCTGTTCTTAAAACTACTCAAAATATTGTTTCCTTGTATAACTAAATTTTCCCGAATTTAAAATTATTATGACATTTCTATTACAGTATATTCAATGTTAAAGTAAATATTTGTCTTTTAATCTTATCAAAATTTTAAGAAATGCAGTTAATATTAGTTGAAATTAATTTTTTTCTCATATAATCTGTACATCATTGTGTAGAATTTAAGTTAAAATTTTATTTTAAAATTCAGTACAAATGTAATGTTTTAAATTTGTTATTAATAATCTCAGAATCGTTTGAGGTGTTCAAATGATTTCAAGGTGTATATTTTTATTTCAATTTATGTTTAGAATGAATAGGCTTGTAGAACAAATCAGATTTGTAATGTTTGCTTTATGTTTCTGATCTGCCTGCCATTATAGTTAATGTCATGTTTCAACAGTTTTGTAAACTTGCTGCAATTAATTTTGTTAAAACATTCAGTTATTCTTTCAAAACAGGGAACAAAAGGTTTACATTTAATATTTACAGATAGAAAGATATAAAAATATGTGTAATATTTCTTTATACTTTGAAAGCCTAGCACTTAATAGATCAAAATGCAATGAAAAGCTTTTATATATAATTGCAACTTTTTGAGATGATTAAAGTACTGCAATAAAGTTAATAGTCACAGGTTTATATTGTTAGGTTTGAAGAAATGATTTAAAATCTGAAATTTTGATTTAAACGTACAAATTCAATTAATCACTTTAACATTAGTTTATAACCATCGGAACTTCGAAGTGATTAATTAAGATTCACCGAACTTAATTGACTACAAAATTCAAGAGTACAAATTTAAATTGTAATGTCTATATTTTTCTAAAAGTTCTATAATTTAGAGTAAGTTGAATATTAATGTAACATACTTTGAAATGCAAATAAATATTAATTATATTAAATAATTTTAAATGTTAACAAAAAATTAAAATTATAAATCATTTTATAATCAAAGAAAATAGTTGAACTACATATATACACAAGATTGAAGGTTAGCCTTTTACTTGACGCTACCTGTTTTATAAATGTTTTCTTAATAATATTTTAATTAGTTGCATATTCTAAAATTTTCTTGGGTTGATTGTGTTTTCATTTATTTACTTTATCTGTTATTTAGTTCATACGGTATTTGTAATATTTGTTTGTAATTTATTAGCACACATTTCTTTTTGACCTTTGTAAGGATATTGCTTTTTCCCATATACAAAATGATACTTAAATATTTCATTTTCAAAAATTAAATTCTAATAAACTTTATGGTAGTAAAGTAATTACTAGTTTTTTGTTTGAGGAGATGCATTTTGGGAGACTGTTTCACTGACAAATTTGAAACTAAAGAGTTATTAACTCCATTTAAGAGCTGTATTTTTAGTAAAATGTGTAAGTTACAAGCGTAGAAATATAAGCTTAAATTAGAAACAAATAATATGAAAATATTTGTTCATTACCTAAATCACTAGTTTATTAAATGTCAGTAATGCCTATGATATTTTTATAACTATTTTTGGATACAATATAACAGATGTGTGTACAGTATAACTGTTCTATATATCTGTTTTACAACATTACATTTCAAGAAAAAAATAGTGTATATATTTCTACCATTGAAAATATTTTTAATGTTAGTATTTTATTTGTAGTTTTTTAAAAAGTGAATTAAAATATAAATTTGATAATAGAAAGTTTACAATATCTGGGATACAACTTTACAATTGTAACAAGAATGCAGTTTTCAGCATATAATTATTACTAAATGAAAATTGATAATATTATATTGATGAATAAAGTACATTAAATGGGGCCCTAGTATATATTTTAACTATTAAAATTTGTGTGATATTATGTACAGTTTTTTATAGTTCTAATTATTTTATCATGCATATAACACAAGTAATTAAGGACAGAAAAATTAAGTATATCTAAAGTGCCTATGTGCAGCCATTTCTACTTTTATTCTACTAGGCTGTAGAATAAATCTTTGTCCAAGTGCCTTAATTTATGCTCAATATTTAGTGCCAAATATTAATGGCTAAAATATAAATAAAAATATTAGCCGAAATAGAGATATTTATGTTAAACTATTTATACAAATCTTAGAATTGTAAATTAATTAGATTTACAGTCTGTTCATTTTTGTTGTTTAAAGAAACTTTGAATATATTTACAATATTTAGATTAAGTAATAAGTTATTGCCTTAATTTCAAGTGTTGATAATAATCAGATTTAAAATTTTTAACACCATGATTTTTAAAAGCTATGTAAAAACTAAGATTAAAATTTTTTAAAGTTCATACAACAATGTTTTTTTTAAAGTACAACGAAATGTAATTTTAAGCTTTTAAAAAAAAGGTCAATTATTTTGAACAGATATACTTCTAAATATTTGAAGTAACTTTTTTAATGTTAATTTGGTATATTGCTTTAAATGCATATTTAAATATGCTATTGTATTTATAACTAATGTATAAAATTGTAAATAAGAACTCAATATTGAAGAAAACTTTAAAATAATATATTTTGCTATTAAATTATATATTTGTAATGAGGTTGTATTTGAAATTTATTTTCAAGAGAAGCAAAAAAATATTTTAAATTATAATTAAAATATATATTTATTTTGTACAGTTTATATATATATATATATTTATATAAAAGGACAGGGTATTTTTATGTGAAAATACATGTTTTACCTATAGTTGTGTTTGTAAATTAACTTACGCTTAAAATGTTTAATACAAGTTTTTAATGATTACAAAGTCGTAATTATTTTCCTTTTGTTTAATTATTTTTCCTATTTTTTTTATATGATTAATGAAAGTTATCATAGTTATTTTCAAATATTACTTTAAAGATTTTAGAGATTATTTAAAGAAGATTTTGAAGATTATTCTAAATTAAATGTTATATAATAATATAATCTCTTTGGAATTAAATTTCATGAATTTTTATACTATGATTTTCTTAAAAATTGCATTGTATTTTTAAATGTAAACAAAAATTGACAAATGGGGTTTTAATGTTAACAAGGTAAGATATATTGCTATTTTTTGTATAAGTTTTTATAATTTTCAATAAAGAGACACTTCAATTAAGTTCACTCAGATTCTGACATTTTGATTTTCATGTTCTTTAAAATTTGAAGATACTTTTATCATAAAATTTTTATTTGATCGATTTGATTACATAAGGGAATTTATTATAAATTATGGAATAAAATCGTCTCATAATTTTTCTGCTTCTCTCGAGGGTCAATTTGTCGTTATTCTTCCAGGATATATTTAAATGTTCAAAGTCCATATTTTTCTTAGGTGACCTTTGCTATGGTAACAAGTTGATAAAAGATCTGAATTTATTCTTATAGTCCTAGCTTCAGTTATTTCTTAACATTGAACAATTACTAAAAGGCCCTACTACAAGTCAACATAATAATAACGAGAAATAAATAAAAGAAAACTAGTATTAGAAATATGCCTGTTTTCAATAATTAAGAGTTAAGGTTATATTTAAACCATTTGCATATGGGTGGTATTTGAAAACAGAACTCTTGATTAATGAACATGTTTAGTTCTTCTCATATATTGCTTTATTTTTTATGATGAGTTTATTATAAGCGTTTTCTTTATAAAATATAGTTTTTCCTCTAAAAGGTAGAAATATTTGATAAAAATTATAAAAATATTACAAATTTAAGTTTAGTAGTTGAAGCATCTTCCTTTAGTGAGTCATTAAATCCTATATACAAAAATCAAATACCTAAATTATATTCCAAACTAGCGAACCCTTCGCTCGTTGCTGCAATATCAGAAGAAAGAAATGCCAAGCAAACTTGTATTTAAAAAATTCAATTTAAATAGTGCTATTTTTATTGAAAATAGCTTTATTTAGATTGGAAATATATTTTAATATGTTTTTCAAAACTCTTTATTTATTTGAGCAGTTTTGAATAATTATGTCTTTCATTTCCCTTCTTATCCTTTTTTAAGTTTTACAAAAACTGATTTTATAAATTCTTACCATATACTTACATTTTCTGAAAAAAAACAACTATAGCCAATGTTTGATATTTATGAAATTATTCAGTGACATAGATTACTAAATAAATTTCAATCAGTAATTCCAAGACCTAAGCATACAATAATAAGTTATATTTATATAACTTCAAAACAAAACTTCATATAATTCATATATTTCTCAAAACAAAACAATTTAGCATAATAATTCCTTTAATAATAGTTTACTACTATCCAAACTTTAAATTTTGTGAATTTGTTAAATCTTACTGAGACAGAACGTTTTCGAAAACCACATAGCGATCGAAAACGTTCTGTCGCAGTAAGTTTTAACAAATTTACATAATTTAAAGTTCGGATAATGGTAAACTATTGTTAAAGGGATTAATTAAGATTCACCGAATGTAATGGACTATGAAATTCAAGAATTTAGCATAATTATACATCTATTAAATTCAAACAATATCTTAACAAATAAAAAAATATAATTAATTTTTATTATAATAAAATAATTTAGTAAGATTTATTTTAAAAATTAATATATTTATGAAATTATAAATTTAAGAAGTTTTCAAATCAATAGCAGTTTAACTTTATAATGTACAGTACATACAGTAATATAATATTATTTGATTTCATCTTCACTTGAGCTACCAGTTTTTCGCTAAAACACTTGAACATATGTTATTATGTTAGACTTGCCTATAGTAGCACTTTTTGATTATTGAGGATGGCCATGTTGGGAGATGTGTCCTATTGTAACTCATAGTAAACAGGCAACAAACCTTTGTAGGAGTGTACGTAACAACTTTCTACAGTTTCATGTTAATCAGATAAATGGTATAGTAATGCATAAATGATAGGCAGTCAGTCATACATTCATGTATATAAAGTTATTATATATGTTAATTGTAAACAATTATTGCACTATTAAGTGCAATTAATTTTTACCTTGTGATGAGGCACCTTTTGGTCACTTGACCATTGTTGAATCACTGTTGTTTGATATGTGTTTGTATATATCATTATTTACCTAGCATACCTAAGGGTGCGAACAGCATATGTGGGTCACTGTGGATGCCACTAGTTGAGTCGCGGTAGATGTCACAGAAGACAGTGAGGAGGTCATCTATGCTGCTTAGTCAAACTCAAGCTGCTATAGTGCTGTATTCTCTACTGTAAGTGCATATTTTGTTTGCGATGTTATGTGAAGATAGTGATGACATGTCTGCGGCAGCTAAGCGGTGGGTGATAGGTAATCTACCTAATAGGCGATTTCCAGTGCATCCAATAAACAAAAAAAGAAGTAGTTTAGGGAAATTCCATCACTTTTTTACTGAACTAAAAGATGACCCTGAACAATTCCATACCTATATGAAGATGACACCTGAGACATTCACTTATCTACTTGAAAATATTGCTCCTCAGTTGGACATCTGCGTTTCTCACAACTTTTCATCATACTCTGATTTTTTCCGAGGAAAAGCTAGTAGTAACAATAAGTTGGGTTTCAAATATTCTTTAACACAATAGTTTTTTCCTCCAACTACAGTATTGTGAAAATAGTATATTATTTTATCAATGCAATATATTATATATATATATACACGGAATATATTAATACTGCTTATTACTATGCAAGCAATAATGGTGGGCTTTCTTCATGAGGAAATTGGAAACCATACATTTATTGTACTAAGTACATTTTGTGACATTTAAATCAACAAATTAAAATTATTTATGTAGTGTCTTGTTGCTGTGGTTAAATGTTAGTAAAACCTGTTTCACCTATATATTTGGTTAGTAGATTGTTCTCATAATCATTTTCAAGTGGGTTATGTGTAGGTCTAACATCAGGTTTATTTCATTGAAAAGAAAATGGTGGCTGAGGTGAGAATTCATGTTGTCATGTATAACTCATGCTACCAGAAGCAGTAGAAGACCTAGTTGTTTGCTAAGAATATGGTGATTGGTTCCGTAGACACTGCAGGAAGATAAACCGTATCAAAAAAAATATTGAACTTCTGAATCTTAACTTGTCATGTGGAGTTAAGTAGTCTCACATGTGGCAGAAGAGAATTAAAAAACCCAACATCTTCATCAGTGATATTTCCAGAAACTTTACTTTGTTTAGGTTTTAATTTTTTTTTTTCGATATCTAACAATTGTTGGCCAATTACTTTTTGTAGAGTGACTCTTTCAACATATCCAGTTTTTGAGACAAAACACCTGGTGGCAGGAATAAGTTTCCTTTTTCTTAACTTTTACTTTATAATACACATTGACACTGAAAACTTAACCGACACTGCACTACTAATGTTGACCGTCAAGTTTCCCTTGCACGATTTGATGTGGCGTGGAAGGGACATGATGACCTTGAACGGACCTTGTAAAATCAAATGATTTTTTTTCAAAAGGCAGCAATTTAAACATCCTGGAAGGCATCATGATGTACCATCACCTTGACTTACTCGTTATGTTTAGCTCCGTATGTTACAGTGAGTTTAATTTATATGGATGTCGACCGCGACCTACATCTCCACTGTAAGATGCTCGCACCCTAACACTTGTGCTGTTCACACCCTAACATTAAACTTATCACTTACAACTTTTTTTAAAAAATGTTTTAACTTGCCTATAGTAGCACTTACTTTTTTGTGTTGAGGACGGCCGTTTCGGGAGATGTGTCCCTTTTTCAACTCAGACCGTAACTGATCTCAAGGTTTACGTAGGTTAGGGTGGGGGTGGGATATTTTGGTGGTGTGGGTGTATTTTGTGTGTATTAGGAGTTATGATGTCAAAAAGTGCGTGTGAGTTGTAATGTAATTGTGTATTGAGTATGTGTGTAGGGTGTAGTTTGAAGTGCCTATATATTTCGTATTGTTCGGTTGTGTAGCGTTGGTTATTTCTGTGTTGTTTATGAAGAATTTGTAAGTTAGATGTTATGTCTGTGTAGTCGTGTTTTGTGGAGTTGAGATGATCGGCGAAGTTTGATTGGTAGTTATTGTTTTTTAGTGCTTTTATATGTTCTTGGTAACGTGTGTGAAATGACCTCCCTGTCTGGCCTATGTAAAAACTGGGGCATGAACTGCAAGTTAGTTTGTAAACTCCAGTGGTGTTGTAAATGTCGTTGATTTTGCTGTTGGGTTTAAATTGTTTGTTGAGAGTGTTGTGTGTGGAGTAAGCTATTTTGTAGTTGTATTTTCGTAATGTGTTGGTTAGATTGTGGGTTTTGGATGATCTGTAAGGTATTGATAAGTATTTTATGGGATTGTCATCTTGTGTGTTTGTATTTGGGTTATTATGTTTATTTTTTAGGCGGTTGTATAATTTGTCTATCATTGTTGGGTTGTATCCGTTTGTTTGTGCTATATATTTTATGGTGTTTAGCTCCTGGTAGTGTTCATCTTTGTCTAATGGTGTTTTAAGGAGGCGGTATATCATGGTATTGTAAGCAGCTAGTTTGTGTTGGTGTGGGTGGTTTGAGGAACTGTGTATGGTCGTGTTAGTGCTGGTGGGTTTTCGGTATATGTTGAATTTATGTGTTTGTTTGTCTGTTCGTTTAATTGTGAGGTCTAAGAAGTTAAGGGAGTTTTGTTGTTCTGTTTCGATGGTGTATGTTAGTTTAGGGTGTATGGAATTTAGGTGTTTTAGAAATATGTGTGCTCTGCGTGTGTTGCCTTTATATAATGTTATGATGTCGTCGACGTATCTGTACCAGTAAATTATGTTATCTGAGTATTTGTTGTTGTGTAAAATGTGGTTTTGTTCGATGTGGTGTATGAATATTTCTGCTAAGATGCTTGCTATGGGGGAGCCCATAGGTAGTCCATCTTTCTGGCTGTAGTATGTGTTATTGTAGGTGAAATAATTTTGAGAAGTGATTAATCTTGTGAGGTGGATGATTTCGTCAATGTGTGTATGTGGTGTATTTGTGTCTATTAGCATGTTTTTGAGGATGTCTATGGTTTCTGGAATGGGGATGTTTGTATATAGATTTGATATATCAAAAGAGACTAAGGTGGAATTGTGTGGAATATTTACGTTTTTAATTTTGTCTATTAGATTTAGGCTATTTTTTATGCTACAATGGTTATTAAATTTTATATGGTTTCGGATAGTTTTGTCGAGGAATTTGGCTAGAAGATGAGAAGGGGCGCTTGTATGGTTTATTAGTGGACGTATTGGGATGTCTGTTTTGTGAAGTTTGGGCAGGGCGTTTAGTTTGGGGGCTATTGGCTATGGGCTCCCCCATAGCAAGCATCTTAGCAGAAATATTCATACACCACATCGAACAAAACCACATTTTACACAACAACAAATACTCAGATAACATAATTTACTGGTACAGATACGTCGACGACATCATAACATTATATAAAGGCAACACACGCAGAGCACACATATTTCTAAAACACCTAAATTCCATACACCCTAAACTAACATACACCATCGAAACAGAACAACAAAACTCCCTTAACTTCTTAGACCTCACAATTAAACGAACAGACAAACAAACACATAAATTCAACATATACCGAAAACCCACCAGCACTAACACGACCATACACAGTTCCTCAAACCACCCACACCAACACAAACTAGCTGCTTACAATACCATGATATACCGCCTCCTTAAAACACCATTAGACAAAGATGAACACTACCAGGAGCTAAACACCATAAAATATATAGCACAAACAAACGGATACAACCCAACAATGATAGACAAATTATACAACCGCCTAAAAAATAAACATAATAACCCAAATACAAACACACAAGATGACAATCCCATAAAATACTTATCAATACCTTACAGATCATCCAAAACCCACAATCTAACCAACACATTACGAAAATACAACTACAAAATAGCTTACTCCACACACAACACTCTCAACAAACAATTTAAACCCAACAGCAAAATCAACGACATTTACAACACCACTGGAGTTTACAAACTAACTTGCAGTTCATGCCCCAGTTTTTACATAGGCCAGACAGGGAGGTCATTTCACACACGTTACCAAGAACATATAAAAGCACTAAAAAACAATAACTACCAATCAAACTTCGCCGATCATCTCAACTCCACAAAACACGACTACACAGACATAACATCTAACTTACAAATTCTTCATAAACAACACAGAAATAACCAACGCTACACAACCGAACAATACGAAATATATAGGCACTTCAAACTACACCCTACACACATACTCAATACACAATTACATTACAACTCACACGCACTTTTTGACATCATAACTCCTAATACACACAAAATACACCCACACCACCAAAATATCCCACCCCCACCCTAACCTACGTAAACCTTGAGATCAGTTACGGTCTGAGTTGAAAAAGGGACACATCTCCCGAAACGGCCGTCCTCAACACAAAAAAGTAAGTGCTACTATAGGCAAGTTAAAACATTTTTTAAAAAAAGTTGTAAGTGATTACTAGTAGCTCACGCGAAGATAGAATCAACAAATATTAAACTTATGTTTATTTATAAATTAAGCTTAATTAGACTCATCAGGTCGTGTGAATTTAGGGATCTGCCTTTACAGAAGTATCAACACTGTACACTTGGTATTCTATATAGGTGGTCATGTATTGTTATTGGTTCAAATAGTTCATTGTGTATGAGCGGTGTTTGTATAGTTATAAGTTGAAACTTATGTATCAAATGATTGGATAAAACACAAAAATACGTGCAGTTTGAAGGGTTTTCTGAATCAGCAATAGAAATCAGAACCAGCATGAGCCTTCCATCCAATTCAAGGCTATCTTTCATTAGTAAACGTGTGATTTTAGGGACAAAATGTTTAAAAATAACTAAGGCATTTAAAAATTTTAAAAATGTTCATTAATTCAAATTGTTTCTCTCTAGAAATGTAGATCTGAGAGCTTTTCTAACCACAATTGTATATAAGCCTTTTTAACAGATGCAACCATTTGGAAATTTGTAGGTAAAACATATGTGGTTCTCCTTTGTAATGAGATTTTAAAAAATGTCTAATATTATGTTGCGTATTAAATCAATATATTGTACAAGAACTGAAATTTAAATGTTATCCAAAAGTCAGCAGGAAGGCCGAGTGTGGCTTTAGGACATTGTCAATATTTGTCCCATTCACATCTGTCACAGGATCAAAGACTAAACCCGAAAGTGAGTGAAGACGCTATAATATGTGAGAAAATGACAACACTGGAAATCGCTGGGAAGGACGGGAAGTGACAAGCTCTCAAAACTTGTTTATCCTTGTCTGGTCAGATACCTTTTTAATTTGAATTATATTCAAAGATAAATTTAAATAAATTTAAATTCTAATTGTTATTCTCTTAAACCAAGGGTTCTCAATCTTTTTCAAAGACTACCCCTTAATGGAAAATTAAAATTTTACATACCCCTTGTTGTTTTGGTTAAATTGACAACACTTTTCACATCAAGAACCCAAATATATTGAAAACGGATTACAAAAAGTTAATGAGAAGGATGAGGTTGCTGCTTTTTACAAAGTTCCTCAATATTCGGTTCAAGTTTTGTTAAGTACAACCTCAAGTTGTCCTAAACATTAAGCTTGTTTCTGTACTTACTTTTTAGATATGTTAAACTCGTAAACCCTCTTTTACATAGGTACGTAGTAGAAAGCCCAATAAAAATCTTTACAGCAGTGTTTAATATTTTGGTTAATTATTACAACAAGAGTAAAATCTAATAAAATATTTTAAAGTTTAAAGTACATCACTGTCTTTTACAACACTTGTCACAACAATCATCTACTGTTTCACATGTAAATATGAGGGTTTAAATATCCACTTGCTTTGAAATAATGCTATTGTATCTAGTCTAAATTCTATCTGATGGGCAGGAGTAGGCAAGTGCCACTTGCTCCCCTCTAAATCTTCCAGAGCATATCATGGTTTTATGCAGGTTTCAACCACCATCTACTACATCTCTAATGCCAGATTTTTTACTCCTATTAATAAATATTTTATCTATACCAATCTATTTATTTATGGTTTTATGTAGCTTCCACCCATCAAATATATACCACATCTCTAATGCTAGCTCTTTCTAATTATTATTATTATCTACAGCTATCTACCTATTTATGGTCTATGCAGCTTTCATCCACCATCTACCACATGTCAAATGCTAGCTCTTTTTAATTAATAATATTATCTATATTAATTCATAAATTCTTTCTTGAATATTGTAGTCCATTATATTTGGCGAATTTTAGTTAATTACTTTAACAATAGTTTATGACTATCCAAACTCTAAATTTTGTAAATTTGTGAAAACTCACTGAGACAGAATGTTTTCGACCGCTATGTGGCGATCTTCATCAGTGTCTGTATATATTCTTTGTTTTATAAAGCTTCTACACAGTTAAGTATCATATTTTTAATGCTACCTTTCTATCTAATATTTTCTTGATGTTAATAAGTTATACTTAAAAGCAGTAACTATGTTTAGTTACTGTATTGAAGTGTAACATGGAATTGTTTAGAGTTACTAAACATTTCAATAAATAGTAGCACTAACCAAGTGTGAAATGTGTCTGTTGAGAAATATAATGAAGCAGTGGTTCTTTCAAGTGAATTAATAAATAAAAAATATCAATGTGTAATATTTATCCTGTTATAACCACCTTATTTAAGACATATTCAGTTCCCTCTAAATATAAAATATGATAAAACATTTTGCAAAAAAATTTAAAATCTATGCAACTTGCCCATGTAAAGTCATCTTGACATTCCTGACATTTATTTACTCATTAATACCTCAATATTATTTGCTATTATCTTCAACTTATAATTTAGATTTGAACACTTTTTAAAACCTAGAGTTATAATTTAATACAATATATGTTTACTCTGGTACTTGTAGCAATAACCAGTGCTGAATAAATCAGTAAGTAGTCGTTTTTGCCAAGATAATACAAACAAGTGTAATTTAATTATAGTTTAATCAGTGAATTCAAGATGATTACAACAAGCAACTTAAAAAAGTAAATACTACTAAATGCAAGTTTTTACATATTAATATATTTTAAAGTGAGTAAGTGTAAAGCAGTAGTTCAACATGAAGACATAATCAAATAATATTGAATACTGCTCTTTAAACTTGTCATGTAGTAAGCCGGAATGTAAATGTAGAGGCCATAATTAATGAAAGATTCCTTCTTTCTAAATAGTAAATAAATTCTTACTATTTAGAAACTATCAACAAATTTTACATTTTAATATAATGATTAATAAGATTCACCGAACGTAATGGACTATAAAATTCAAGAATTTAATATAATTGTTTTACACAGTAATATTTAAAAATTAGGCATATAATTTCCAAACAATATTTTTGTATTAATAATAAGTATAAGTAATTCATGAAACATTTTAAAATATAAAAAATTCATATAACATACATTTTTTAATTGTGAATTTTGATGTCCATAAAATCCATCAGACGATTAGTAAACCCCCCAAATCTAACAATTCAATGACTTACCAAACTTATAATATGATTAATTACTTAAACACTTATAATATGAGTAAATTTTTGAGATAGAACATTTACAATCCCACCAAGTGATATTTGTCAGTGCCTATTTTGGTCTAGGAAACGGTGTTTAGTTAGGCAGGATTGTTTTTATACACTATTGTGGTTAAAAAAATGTATACAAAGTTTAAAAATTATAAATATATCTTTATAAAATGTGCTTTTATTATTTTAAAAGACAATTAAAAACAGTAATTTGCAGTCTCATCTAAATTAGCCAATTAGGTTAGCTAAAGGCATCAACCTAAAAGCTTTAAAAAAAACCACAACTTTCAGCGATTGTTCTGATAAGAGAATACTGTTTGATGGAAATGTGTTAAAGTGAAATTTCATAATGAAATCTTAACCACAATTGCCTAAAATGTATTTCAACTACATAATTTCCCTTAGCCAAAGTATATTGTGTTATAATTCAAATATATTGATTGGACAAAACACTATAACACAATGAATGAATAAAAAAAACTAAGCTAATAAGAGTTTAAAATTCTTCTTTCTTATTCAAACCTATGCTTTATTCTGACAAAGCAAACACTTTTGGCAGTTTGCCATTTATGTATCATAATTCTGATAAGAAAGGCAAAAACAAATTTTATCTGGTTTCAAAGTGCAACAGATCTACCAATAGTTTCAGACCAGAGTTAATTTCAGTAATTTAAATCTTATAGATCAATTCAAAATTTGCCAATATGTAAATAATGAATAAAAAATCTATAAACACACCGTACATCTAAATCAGAGGAATAGATAGACTAGTTTGGGTGTTATTCGCCAGAAGGATTTTAAAGATCCTTTAAATTTTTTATTGGCTAAAAATGATTTTAATTACACGATTTTGAATTAAAAAAAAAATAATTGTGTAAAATATGTGTAAAAAAATAACAAGGTTGAAGGAGTTGTTAGACAAAAACGTTACTTCCAAGCATATGTTAATGGTTCTAACAATTTATATTAATATAATGTCTGGTTGCAAGTAATTTTATATTGTAATAAGAAGTTAAAATATTATAATTTCAAGATAGTTTTAATCAAAACAGGTTGACAAGAAGATTAAAGCTGTTAATAAATGTTGTAAATTAATTCAATGTAAGTAACTGCATTTGGCAATGGGAGTATATTTAAGTAATAAGGATTACAAAGAGTAGCTCATGGAACTATGCCTATATCCACTAGACAATTGTAATAAAATATGAAATTTTAATATACTCTAAATGAAGTCTTGTAGACTTAATATTTACATTAATTGTTTCCATCTTCATGTGAGCTACTAGTTTTTAACTAAGAGCATTTGTAAATATGTTACACATGCCTATAGTAGAACCTTTTTTTTTTAATTAACTTGGGAGCGGGTTTAAACTGCCCGAAGCACCGCTACCTTAGGTATATTGAACTTACCTCCCTGATCTAGTCAAAGAGCCCCTTCACTCTTACCAGGTTTAGAAGTTTCCTGACTAGTGTTTTACCTTCAGCATCCTCTTCTAGAGCTGTGCTATCACCAAAGAGGTTGAAGCGCCTCTCAGCAAGTGCTTCACATCTATAAATGATGTGTGTGGTGGTCTCCAGTTCTTTCCCGCATAATCTGCACACTGGTTCATCTTTGAAGATACCCGTATTATACAGATGTTTCCTTAAACCACAGTGTTCCGTGAGTAGACCTGTGGCTATCCTCAATTCCTGCCTAGACAGATAGATGAGACTCTCCTGCAGCCCCAAGGAAGGTTTCCTAAGGGTTAGCTTACTGTGTCTCATTCCTTCAGCCCTGACCCAGTGCTCACAGTGTCTTTCAGCCATCCATCTTCGCACTGCAATCTTGACCATGGATTTGGAAATACCTACCGCCGGCTCCGGTCCAATTAGGGGAGTTGAAAATCTGCGGCTTCATTTCCAAATATTCCCCTTTGCCCTGGCACCCAACCTATCTTGATTTGATTGTGCCTTGCCAGGGCTTCTAGGTTATTTAGGCACTCCCTGACTATGGCCGAGGTGACCAAATGTCCGTTTAGTGCCTTAATTGCTGCCTGACTGTCAGAGAAAATAGCAATCCGGATCCTGTGTATTCCCCTTCTCGCTATCTCTCCCAGACAGGAATTTATAGCATATATTTCGACCTGAAAGACAGAGGTATGCCTCCCCTGTAAAAAACTAGTTTTACCCTTGGGTTTTTAAAATACACCCCCGCTCCAGTGCCGAAGTCCATCTTGGAGCCATCTGTGTACCAGATCTGAGTTCCCGATGTTACTGACCCTGACCATTCCATCATAGTTTGGTGGGCCTGGTCAGGTGCAAACGTCCGAGTAAGGTGGTCACTGCCCATTTCCAAGACAGGTTCTTTGACCACGCACTCGATACTCATATGTCCCGAAACATCTGGGAGATTAGCCCAATTGTTCGAGTATGCAATCTCCATGCTGGGGTTTGGTGCTTGTGGCTGATTGCTTCCCACCTGTTGCACTTCACCCTTCACAACATCCAAGCCCTGGACGTTAACATGCTTGGCTCGGTTTTGACCTCCCCTGCGTTGTGTGCTCAGGATTATTGGCCTTCCCGCTGCTCTCGCCTGATCTCTTCGGAGCCGCCTTCTGACCGCTCCACTCATACGCTTTCTCTGTAGAGAAAGCGTGCTCAACTCTACAACCATTTCACTGGTTTCTGCAGTTGGCAGCTTGGTAGCCGCTCCCGCACCCCTAGTGGTGGTTGCCGTTGACACATCTGCTACAGACTCAAGGTTTGCCGTCTCATTGGCTCCTGCTGTCTATGCAGACTCAACATCAATTTGTGTACTTACTTGGTCCATTAGCTTCCCAAGTATGGGGGAAAGAACGGTCAACCAGAGCAGAACCCCCACTGCCCTGGCAAGACAACATACAATGAGGTTTTGTCTGGTTCCTCAAGGGGATCGTGTGCTACTGCATTTTATACCCTGCAGCCATTCATCCATCGGCACAATGCCTTCCACCTTGGATTGGGTATTCAGTCACTGAACTTAAAGCACACCCCAAGTTCAGGACATTATTAACTGTTGCTCATGGAGCGAACAGCCTGCTTTACTCTCTTTTGTAACAACTGTGTTGTTAGGGTAGTTTCCCGCCCATACTTCACAGCCACATTGCCCTTGGTTCACCTGGGAGGTGAGAGTAGCATTGTGAGGACTTAATGCCCAGTCCCTAGTCAGAGCAGTTATTTCTACCACACCGAACCGGTTGACTGACGAGGAGTGATAATTCCTCACCTTTGAACCATTGACTTGGTCCGGGCCTGCTTATTCAGAAACCTTCCAGAATCCTTAGTCACAAGTAACCTATATATCTGTAGGCCGTTCCACTATTCGCCACCCGTGGATCCGCCCAGTTGCTAAGGCAAGCTATTTGGGTATATATGAAATTTTAATATACTCTAAATAAAGTCTTGTAGACTTAATATTTATATTAATTGATTCCATCTTCATGTGAGCTACTAGTTTTTAACTAAGAGCATTTGTAAATATGTTACACTTGCCTGAGGACAGCTATTTTGAAACAGACACATCTGTTTTCAGACACTGTCTTCAACAATTATAAAAGTAAGCGCTACTATAGCCAAACGTAACATATTTACAAGTGTACTTATTATTTATTCGTGGAATTGTAGCAATTACGAAAATGAAATTTTAAAGCTTGCTCTTAAGATACTATTTAATGTAATTTCTCAAATAAATCCACCCTGTATTGGTACGAATTTAATTTAGTTTTGGTAATTTAGTATTGAGTGCTCTTTAAATTTAGAATTAATTTAAATTAAAATGAAATCTAATTTATTTATTTTGACCAACTAGTGTCTAATTTTAAGCATTAGAATTGTTTAAATGGTATTTGATTTTCAAAATTTCATTTTGGAGATGTCAATCCCATTCTCAGAATTTCAACCTTAAAAGACCCCAGAAGAGATTCCTTTCTGTAATACTGTTGTCAATAAATGAATTCTCAAATTTCCACAGCATTAAACAAATTACATGTAACGTAATGATGGAAAACTATTAACTATCATAAACAAAATGTTCAAAGATATCTAATAAATAAAAAAGGAATTAATGCTAATATTTTCCAGCCTCTGTTTGGAAATGATTTTTTAATTTGATTCAAGTGAGTTAAAAGCCTATATGTAATAAAAAAATCAAAACAATTGTGATCAGTGTTACCTTAATATGTTTCAGTAATGTGTGCTGTAATTACTCAAATACCTAAGCTGGTATTTTGTTTTCCAGTAAGATGGTGCTCCAATACTTTATTATTGTGAACTTTTTTCTGTATAGTCAGAAACTGATGATTTGGAACGGCGAATTATGGTCCTCTGATTTTACTGCAATGAATTTCTTAGCAATAGAAATACTTGTTTCTTCTCTCTGGAAAAGGTGAAACCTGACCGAACATCATAAGTCATATTATCAATACATGCAACAATAGAAGATTGAAAACGTTTTGGGTCAAAATTGCAATAGAAAAATTTGCTAATGATAAAACTGTTCTACACATTTATTAATAAAAGTACTCTTACAAATTATAAATAAAAAAATGTATACTTATTAAAAAATAATGTTATTTTTATACATTGTAATTAATATGTAAGTAGATCGTATTTAGTCATATTAAACACAGAATCAATGAATTTTCAAATATCATCTTATTATATAAAACATTTTCATTCAACAAAGAAATTGTAATCATGTAAGTATATTTGCAGATGAAACATTCAATTAGATTAGGATTAACATTAAACACCTTGGAATGTACAAATCATTTCCTAAAAGAACCTAACAATCAAAATCACAACAACAGAAAACAATATAATCATCAAAAAAATCAAAACTGCACAGTTTTACCCCACAGGAGTTCCGAGTTGAACTAAACATCAATAGCCTCTTCAGAAAAGTACCTTAATAAAATACAAAAATTAGACAAGCTGAATTTGATAGGTCAAGGTACGAAACAATAGTGTTTACTAATAAAAGATTAGCTGTGTTTCAGAGAAAAACCAGAGACGTCTCAATTATTACAAAATCACGTTACCTCAAAGTGGTATAAAGAAATTTCCATGGCAAGCAAAATAAACTTGAATGATCATGGGAAAGTGAATATATCATTAATGCGGGAGCAGATCAAGCATCCATGGGGCCAGTGACTTAATTTCCAGGTATGTCCCTTAAATTCCAAACAGGCATGAACAGCTTGAAAAAAATGTGTATTGAGAAGAGAGAACTGATACATGAGCATCATGTGTATATACGATGTATTGTGTCAAACAAATATTAAGTGTAATTAAAAGTGTTAATAGATTGTCACACCTTATATTTTCCTGAAAAATTCTTTTGAACAATTTGTTTCTCAATTAGCTGAAGACTCTGCTGGTATCAGGAACTATAACATGCCATGAATGCACTATTTGTAAATTCCAACCTCTGTGGGATCTTCATTTCAACCTCCCTGAACATAATACAAAAATATTAATCTGTCAAAATTATGTTTAATTGACAAAATAATATACATCTTTTAACTTATTAAATTAATGTCTTGCAAAACCTATAATTTCAGTACATGAAAGTTTATGAAAATTTAAAACTTTAAATATTACAAGTATTTTGATCGCATCAAGTAATTTTTAGCTCAAAAGTGAAGGTTTTGCCAATCATCAAAGACAAAATCCACGAGAACAATATATCAGTATATTATATTGTATTGTGGTGTTTATGTAATGAAGATGAGGCAACTTCCCACCATCAGTCAAGGAGAAATCAACAAACAAATAAAAAATAAGTAATTTCCTGGTAAAACCAATGAAAAGTTAGGCGGTGATGGTTTTAAAGGGAGGTTTTCGATAGTATCAAAGAGTATGTGTGATTTGTATTGGGTTTCTTCGATTAATATGTTTGTACTTTGCGTTTTTGTGTGTTTGTAAATTCCATATTGTTCTAGTGTGTTGAGATATGGTCCTTTTTTGTTGATATGTAAGATTTCTAGGTTATGTTAAATGTCTGTGTATTTGTGTCCTGTTTCTTTTATGTGATTGTAAAATGCAGAGTTGGTGTTCTGTTTGTGTTCCTCAACTCTTTGTTTGAAGCTGCAACCTGTTTGCCCAATGTAGAATTTGTTGCAGTTTAATTTGTATACACCTGGGGCTTGTAGTTTATCTTTATTGTTGGTGTTGTGTTGTATTTTGTATTGTAGATTGTTATTAGTTTTGTATGCTATTTTGTATCCTGTTTTTTGAAATTTGTGGGTTATTTTATTTGATGAACTGTTTATGTACAGTATTGTGACGCATTTGTTTTCCCTCTCTGTAGTGTTAATTTTAGTGTTTTTTTTGTATATTGTGCCATAGTTTGTTTATTATTGTGGTGTTGTATCCATTTGTATAGGCTAAATATTTAACGGTGTCTAGTTCTTTGTTTATGTTTTCTGTGGTCTTCTTTAAGTCGTCTGTGTTGGAACTTCTTTAAGTCTGTGGAGCATGGATCTGAAGGTAGCGTGTTTGAAGGCAGCCTTACATACATAAACAGTTCATCAAATAAAATAACCCACAAATTTCAAAAAACAGGATACAAAATAGCATACAAAACTAATAACAATCTACAATACACAATACAACACGACACCAACAAAACAAACATAAACTACAAGCACCAGGCGTATAGAAATTAAATCGCAACAAATTCTATATTGGGCAGACAGGTTGCAGCTTCAAACAAAGAGTCGAGGAACACAAACAGAACACCATTTCAGCATTTTACAATCACATACCAGAAACAGGACACAAATACACAGACATTTAACATAATCTAGAAATCTTACACATCAACAAAAAAAGGACCACATCTCAACATAATAGAACAATATGAAATTTACAAATACACAAAACCCAATACAAATCACACATCCTTTTTGATACTATAAAAAACCTGCCTTTAAAATCGTCACCACTTGACCTAATAACTCCAAGCATAAGACACTAATGAAAATCTCCACAGAGCGATCGAAAACGTTCTCAGTTTTTACAAATTTACAAAATTTAAAGTTCGGATAGTCATAAACTAATATAAAAGTGATTAATTAAGTTTCACCGAATGTAATGGACCCCAAAATTCAAGAGTAATGAAAAGTCTTAAAATTTGTATGAAATCAATAGATTAAAACCGCAATGTTATAGAGTGATGAAGAAATCTTCTTAAGTTTTTACAAAGGATCATCTTATAATTATGAGATCTTAATTTTGTAGGTGAATAGCTTAAATTTACAGGTTAATTTAGGTTCTAACATTTTTAGAGCCTCTAATTAATGTTCCTTAAGAGTGTTAGGTTTTCATAGAAAACATAAAGTTTACTATTTCCAAACAGCTTAAACTTTCAAGGGTGAAAATAAATTGGAAGAAGACTCTCATTTAGGTTCCAAACCATCATGTGCTTTTTGTCAAAGTATGATTGGAGATTTAGAAATGAAATGACAAACCTGCCAAATGACGTGTAAGCATCAGGTGTATAATATGTGGGAATTTTTGGCAGCCAACATAGACAATTCTTGGCTTAGCTTTGTAGTTTGTATTTTGTTTGGAAATTACAAACTGTCATGACTAAGTGGATATAAATAAGTAGCAATGCATCATAAATAACTTAGTTTTTTATAACCTTTATAGATTTGAAATAATGTAATGTAAAACTCAAAACCTTTTAAAATGTGCTACCTAAAATTTCCTTTAGTTATAAGGTGTTGGGCAATTGAAACTTTGGCCATTGTAAAATATTAACACCTCTAATTATACACAAAATAATTTTAAAAAGCAAATTTGTTTTATAGAATTTTAAACATAAATTAAATATATATAATATCAATTTACCAAATAATTGGCATAGTAAGATTCTATACTAGAATTTTACTGTTATTTGCATAAACACTAGTAAATAAAAAAATAAAGAAAAAATCACTGTCAATAAAACATATAAATTTTAAGTAAATATTTGTTTTTTAGTCTATAATAGTAAGAACATATTAGTATAATGATCATAGTATAAAGAAGTAGATAACCTTTACTTAACAGAGGAAGTATTAGGCCTATAATATTTATTG